>OY727110.1:3806431-4197158 GCA_963402855.1 Ormia ochracea | reverse complement strand
TATTATTATTATATTATTATTATTATTATTATTATTATTATTATTATTATTATTATTATTATTATTATTATTATTATTAATTTCATTATTATTATATTATTATTATTATTATATTATTATTATTATTTATTATTATTATTATTATTATATTTATTAATTATTATTATTATTATTATTATTATTATTATTATTATTATTATTATTATTATTATTAATATTATTATTATTATTATTATTATTATTATTATTATTATTATTATTATTATTATTATTATTATTATTATTATTATTATTATTATTATTAATATTATTATATTATTATTATTATTATTATTATTATTATTATTATTATTATTATTATTATTATTATTATTATTATTATTATTATTATTATTATTATTATTATTATTATTATTATTATTATTATTATTATTATTATTATTATTATTATTATTATTATTATTATTATTATTATTATTATTATTATTATTATTAATTATTATTATTATTATTATTATTATTATTATTATTATTATTATTATTATTATTATTATTATTATTATTATTATTATTATTATTATTATTATTATTATTATTATTATTATTATTATTATTATTATTATTATTATTATTATTATTATTATTATTATATTATTATTATTATATTATTATTATTATTATTATTATTATTATTATTATATTATTATTATTATTATTATTATTATTATTATTATTATTATTATTATTATTATTATTATTATTATTATTATTATTATTATTATTATTATTATTATTATTATTATTATTATTATTATTATTATTATTATTATTATTATTATTATTTTATTATTATTATTATTATTATTATTATTATTATTATTATTATTTATTATTATTATTATTATTATTATTATTATTATTATTATTATTATTATTATTATTATTATTATTATTATTATTATTATTATTATTATTATTATTATTATTATTATTATTATTATTATTATTATTATTATTATTATTATTATTATTATTATTATTATTATTATTATTATATTATTATTATTATTATTATTATTATTATTATTATTATTATTATTATTATTATTATTATTATTATTATTATTATTATTATTATTATTATTATTATTATTATTATTATTATTATTATTATTATTATTATTATTATTATTATTATTATTATTATTATTATTATTATTATTATTATTATTATTATTATTATTATTATTATTATTATTATTATTATTATTATTATTATTATTATTATTATTATTATTATTATTATTATTATTATTATTATTATTATTATTATTATTATTATTATTATTATTATTATTATTATTATTATTATTATTATTATTATTATTATTATTATTATTATTATTATTATTATTATTATTATTATTATTATTATTATTATTATTATTATTATTATTATTATTATTATTATTATTATTATTATTATTATTATTATTATTATTATTATTATTATTATTATTATTATTATTATTATTATTATTATTATTATTATTATTATTATTATTATTATTATTATTATTATTATTATTATTATTATTATTATTATTATTATTATTATTATTATTATTATTATTATTATTATTATTATTATTATTATTATTATTATTATTATTATTATTATTATTATTATTATTATTATTATTATTATTATTATTATTATATTTATTATTATTATTATTATTATTATTTTTATTATTATTATTATTATTATTATTATTATTATTATTATTATTATTATTATTATTATTATTATTATTATTATTATTATTATATTATTATTATTATTATTATTATTATTATTATTATTATTATTATTATTATTATTATTATTATTATTATTATTATTATTATTATTATTATTATTATTATTATTATTATTATTATTATTATTATTATTATTATTATTATTATTATTATTATTATTATTATTATTATTATTATTATTATTATTATTATTATTATTATTATTATTATTATTATTATTATTATTATTATTATTATTATTATTATTATTATTATTATTATTATTATTATTATTATTATTATTATTATTATTATTATTATTATTATTATTATTATTATTATTATTATTATTATTATTATTATTATTATTATTATTATTATTATTATTATTATTATTATTATTATTATTATTATTATTATTATTATTATTATTATTATTATTATTATTATTATTATTATTATTATTATTATTATTATTATATTATTATTATTATTATTATTATTATTATTATTATTATATTATTATTATTATTATTATTATTATTATTATTATTATTATTATTATTATTATTATTATTATTATTATTATTATTATTATTATTATTATTATTATTATTATTATTATTATTATTATTATTATTATTATTATTATTATTATTATTATTATTATTATTATTATTATTATTATTATTATTATTATTATTATTATTATTATTATTATTATTATTATTATTATTATTATTATTATTATTATTATTATTATTATTATTATTATTATTATTATTATTATTATTATTATTATTATTATTATTATTATTATTATTATTATTATTATTATTATTATTATTATTATTATTATTATTATTATTATTATTATTATTATTATTATTATTATTATTATTATTATTATTATTATTATTATTATTATTATTATTATTATTATTATTATTATTATTATTATTATTATTATTATTATTATTATTATTATTATTATTATTATTATTATTATTATTATTATTATTATTATTATTATTATTATGATTATTATTATTATTATTATTATTATTATTATTATTATTATTATTATTATTATTATTATTATTATTATTATTATTATTATTATTATTATTATTATTATTATTATTATTATTATTATTATTATTATTATTATTATTATTATTATTATATTATATTATTATTATTATTATTATTATTATTATTATTATTATTATTATTATTATTATTATTATTATTATTATTATTATTATTATTATTATTATTATTATTATTATTATTATTATTATTATTATTATTATTATTATTATTATTATTATTATTATTATTATTATTATTATTATTATTATTATTATTATTATTATTATTATTATTATTATTATTATTATTATTATTATTATTATTATTATTATTATTATTATTATTATTATTATTATATTATTATTATTATTATTATTATTATTATTATTATTATTATTATTATTATTATTATTATTATTATTATTATTATTATTATTATTATTATTATTATTATTATTATTATTATTATTATTATTATTATTATTATTATTATTATTATTATTATTATTATTATTATTATTATTATTATTATTATTATTATTATTATTATTATTATTATTATTATTATTATTATTATTATTATTATTATTATTATTATTATTATTATTATTATTATTATTATTATTATTATTATATTATTATTATTATTATTATTATTATTATTATTATTATTATTATTATTATTATTATTATTATTATTATTATTATTATTATTATTATTATTATTATTATTATTATTATTATTATTATTATTATTATTATTATTATTATTATTATTATTATTATTATTATTATTATTATTATTATTATTATTATTATTATTATTATTATTATTATTATTATTATTATTATTATTATTATTATTATTATTATTATTATTATTATTATTATTATTATTATTATTATTATTATTATTATTATTATTATTATTATTATTATTATTATTATTATTATTATTATTATTATTATTATTATTATTATTATTATTATTATTATTATTATTATTATTATTATTATTATTATTATTATTATTATTATTATTATTATTATTATTATTATTATTATTATTATTATTATTATTATTATTATTATTATTATTATTATTATATTATTATTATTATTATTATTATTATTATTATTATTATTATTATTATTATTATTATTATTATTATTATTATTATTATTATTATTATTATTATTATTATTATTATTATTATTATTATTATTATTATTATTATTATTATTATTATTATTATTATTATATTATTATTATTATTATTATTATTATTATTATTATTATTATTATTATTATTATTATTATTATTATTATTATTATTATTATTATTATTATTATTATTATTATTATTATTATTATTATTATTATTATTATTATTATTATTATTATTATTATTATTATTATTATTATTATTATTATTATTATTATTATTATTATTATTATTATTATTATTATTATTATTATTATTATTATTATTATTATTATTATTATTATTATATTATTATTATTATTATTATTATTATTATTATTATTATTATTATTATTATTATTATTATTATTATTATTATTATTATTATTATTATTATTATTATTATTATTATTATTATTATTATTATTATTATTATTATTATTATTATTATTATTATTATTATTATTATTATTATTATTATTATTATTATTATTATTATTATTATTATATTATTATTATTATTATTATTATTATTATTATTATTATTATTATTATTATTATTATTATTATTATTATTATTATTATTATTATTATTATTATTATTATTATTATTATTATTATTATTATTATTATTATTATTATTATTATTATTATTATTATTATTATTATTATTATTATTATTATTATATTATTATTATTATTATTATTATTATTATTATTATTATTATTATTATTATTATTATTATTATTATTATTATTATTATTATTATTATTATTATTATTATTATTATTATTATTATTATTATTATTATTATTATTATTATTATTATTATTATTATTATTATTATTATTATTATTATTATTATTATTATTATTATTATTATTATTATTATTATTATTATTATTATTATTATTATTATTATTATTATTATTATTATTATTATTATTATTATTATTATTATTGTTATTATTATTATTATTATTATTATTATTATTATTATTATTATTATTATTATTATTATTATTATTATTATTATTATTATTATTATTATTATTATTATTATTATTATTATTATTATTATTATTATTATTATTATTATTATTATTATTATTATTATTATTATTATTATTATTATTATTATTATTATTATTATTATTATTATTATTATTATTATTATTATTATTATTATTATTATTATTATTATTATTATTATTATTATTATTATTATTATTATTATTATTATTATTATTATTATTATTATTATTATTATTATTATTATTATTATTATTATTATTATTATTATTATTATTATTATTATTATTATTATTATTATTATTATTATTATTATTATTATTATTATTATTATTATTATTATTATTATTATTATTTATTATTATTATTATTATTATTATTATTATTATTATTATTATTATTATTATATTATTATTATTATTATTATTATTATTATTATTATTATTATTATTATTATTATTATTATTATTATTATTATATTATTATTATTATTATTATTATTATTATTATTATTATTATTATTATTATTATTATTATTATTATTATTATTATTATTATTATTATTATTATTATTATTATTATTATTATTATTATTATTATTATTATTATTATTATTATTATTATTATTATTATTATTATTATTATTATTATTATTATTATTATTATTATTATTATTATTATTATTATTATTATTATTATTATTATTATTATTATTATATTATTATTATTATTATTATTATTATTATTATTATTATTATTATTATTATTATTATTATTATTATTATTATTATTATTATTATTATTATTATTATTATTATTATTATTATTATTATTATTATTTATTATTATTATTATTATTATTATTATTATTATTATTATTATTATTATTATTATTATTATTATTATTATTATTATTATTATTATTATTATTATTATTATTATTATTATTATTATTATTATTATTATATTATTATTATTATTATTATTATTATTATTATTATTATTATTATTATTATTATTATTATTATTATTATTATTATTATTATTATTATTATTATTATTATTATTATTATTATTATTATTATATTATTATTATTATTATTATTATTATTATTATTATTATTATTATTATTATTATTATTATATTATTATTATTATTATTATTATTATTATTATTATTATTATTATTATTATTATTATTATTATTATTATTATTATTATTATTATTATTATTATTATTATTATTATTATTATTATTATTATTATTATTATATTATTATTATTATTATTATTATTATTATTATTATTATTATTATTATTATTATTATTATTATTATTATTATTATTATTATTATTATTATTATTATTATTATTATTATTATTATTATTATTATTATTATATTATTATTATTATTATTATTATTATTATTATTATTATTATATTATTATTATTATTATTATTATTATTATTATTATTATTATTATTATTATTATTATTATTATTATTATTATTATTATTATTATTATTATTATTATTATTATTATTATTATTATTATTATTATTATTATTATTATTATTATTATTATTATTATTATTATTATTATTATTATTATTATTATTATTATTATTATTATTATTATTATTATTATTATTATTATTATTATTATTATTATTATTATTATTATTATTATTATTATTATTATTATTATTATTATTATTATTATTATTATTATTATTATTATTATTATTATTATTATTATTATTATTATTATTATTATTATTATTATTATTATTATTATTATTATTATTATTATTATTATTATTATTATTATTATTATTATTATTATTATTATTATTATTATTATTATTATTATTATTATTATTATTATTATTATTATTATTATTATTATTATTATTATTATTATTATTATTATTATTATTATTATTATTATTATTATTATTATTATTATTATTATTATTATTATTATTATTATTATTATTATTATTATTATTATTATTATTATTATTATTATTATTATTATTATTATTATTATTATTATTATTATTATTATTATTATTATTATTATTATTATTATTATTATTATTATTATTATTATTATTATTATTATTATTATTATTATTATTATTATTATTATTATTATTATTATTATTATTATTATTATTATTATTATTATTATTATTATTATTATTATTATTATTATTATTATTATTATTATTATTATTATTATTATTATTATTATTATTATTATTATTATTATTATTATTATTATTATTATTATTATTATTATTATTATTATTATTATTATTATTATTATTATTATTATTATTATTATTATTATTATTATTATTATTATTATTATTATTATTATTATTATTATTATTATTATTATTATTATTATTATTATTATTATTATTATTATTATTATTATTATTATTATTATTATTATTATTATTATTATTATTATTATTATTATTATTATTATTATTATTATTATTATTATTATTATTATTATTATTATTATTATTATTATTATTATTATTATTATTATTATTATTATTATTATTATTATTATTATTATTATTATTATTATTATTATTATTATTATTATTATTATTATTATTATTATTATTATTATTATTATTATTATTATTATTATTATTATTATTATTATTATTATTATTATTATTATTATTATTATTATTATTATTATTATTATTATTATTATTATTATTATTATTATTATTATTATTATTATTATTATTATTATTATTATTATTATTATTATTATTATTATTATTATTATTATTATTATTATTATTATTATTATTATTATTATTATTATTATTATTATTATTATTATTATTATTATTATTATTATTATTATTATTATTATTATTATTATTATTATTATTATTATTATTATTATTATTATTATTATTATTATTATTATTATTATTATTATTATTATTATTATTATTATTATTATTATTATTATTATTATTATTATTATTATTATTATTATTATTATTATTATTATTATTATTATTATTATTATTATTATTATTATTATTATTATTATTATTATTATTATTATTATTATTATTATTATTATTATTATTATTATTATTATTATTATTATTATTATTATTATTATTATTATTATTATTATTATTATTATTATTATTATTATTATTATTATTATTATTATTATTATTATTATTATTATTATTATTATTATTATTATTATTATTATTATTATTATTATTATTATTATTATTATTATTATTATTATTATTATTATTATTATTATTATTATTATTATTATTATTATTATTATTATTATTATTATTATTATTATTATTATTATTATTATTATTATTATTATTATTATTATTATTATTATTATTATTATTATTATTATTATTATTATTATTATTATTATTATTATTATTATTATTATTATTATTATTATTATTATTATTATTATTATTATTATTATTATTATTATTATTATTATTATTATTATTATTATTATTATTATTATTATTATTATTATTATTATTATTATTATTATTATTATTATTATTATTATTATTATTATTATTATTATTATTATTATTATTATTATTATTATTATTATTATTATTATTATTATTATTATTATTATTATTATTATTATTATTATTATTATTATTATTATTATTATTATTATTATTATTATTATTATTATTATTATTATTATTATTATTATTATTATTATTATTATTATTATTATTATTATTATTATTATTATTATTATTATTATTATTATTATTATTATTATTATTATTATTATTATTATTATTATTATTATTATTATTATTATTATTATTATTATTATTATTATTATTATTATTATTATTATTATTATTATTATTATTATTATTATTATTATTATTATTATTATTATTATTATTATTATTATTATTATTATTATTATTATTATTATTATTATTATTATTATTATTATTATTATTATTATTATTATTATTATTATTATTATTATTATTATTATTATTATTATTATTATTATTATTATTATTATTATTATTATTATTATTATTATTATTATTATTATTATTATTATTATTATTATTATTATTATTATTATTATTATTATTATTATTATTATTATTATTATTATTATTATTATTATTATTATTATTATTATTATTATTATTATTATTATTATTATTATTATTATTATTATTATTATTATTATTATTATTATTATTATTATTATTATTATTATTATTATTATTATTATTATTATTATTATTATTATTATTATTATTATTATTATTATTATTATTATTATTATTATTATTATTATTATTATTATTATTATTATTATTATTATTATTATTATTATTATTATTATTATTATTATTATTATTATTATTATTATTATTATTATTATTATTATTATTATTATTATTATTATTATTATTATTATTATTATTATTATTATTATTATTATTATTATTATTATTATTATTATTATTATTATTATTATTATTATTATTATTATTATTATTATTATTATTATTATTATTATTATTATTATTATTATTATTATTATTATTATTATTATTATTATTATTATTATTATTATTATTATTATTATTATTATTATTATTATTATTATTATTATTATTATTATTATTATTATTATTATTATTATTATTATTATTATTATTATTATTATTATTATTATTATTATTATTATTATTATTATTATTATTATTATTATTATTATTATTATTATTATTATTATTATTATTATTATTATTATTATTATTATTATTATTATTATTATTATTATTATTATTATTATTATTATTATTATTATTATTATTATTATTATTATTATTATTATTATTATTATTATTATTATTATTATTATTATTATTATTATTATTATTATTATTATTATTATTATTATTATTATTATTATTATTATTATTATTATTATTATTATTATTATTATTATTATTATTATTATTATTATTATTATTATTATTATTATTATTATTATTATTATTATTATTATTATTATTATTATTATTATTATTATTATTATTATTATTATTATTATTATTATTATTATTATTATTATTATTATTATTATTATTATTATTATTATTATTATTATTATTATTATTATTATTATTATTATTATTATTATTATTATTATTATTATTATTATTATTATTATTATTATTATTATTATTATTATTATTATTATTATTATTATTATTATTATTATTATTATTATTATTATTATTATTATTATTATTATTATTATTATTATTATTATTATTATTATTATTATTATTATTATTATTATTATTATTATTATTATTATTATTATTATTATTATTATTATTATTATTATTATTATTATTATTATTATTATTATTATTATTATTATTATTATTATTATTATTATTATTATTATTATTATTATTATTATTATTATTATTATTATTATTATTATTATTATTATTATTATTATTATTATTATTATTATTATTATTATTATTATTATTATTATTATTATTATTATTATTATTATTATTATTATTATTATTATTATTATTATTATTATTATTATTATTATTATTATTATTATTATTATTATTATTATTATTATTATTATTATTATTATTATTATTATTATTATTATTATTATTATTATTATTATTATTATTATTATTATTATTATTATTATTATTATTATTATTATTATTATTATTATTATTATTATTATTATTATTATTATTATTATTATTATTATTATTATTATTATTATTATTATTATTATTATTATTATTATTATTATTATTATTATTATTATTATTATTATTATTATTATTATTATTATTATTATTATTATTATTATTATTATTATTATTATTATTATTATTATTATTATTATTATTATTATTATTATTATTATTATTATTATTATTATTATTATTATTATTATTATTATTATTATTATTATTATTATTATTATTATTATTATTATTATTATTATTATTATTATTATTATTATTATTATTATTATTATTATTATTATTATTATTATTATTATTATTATTATTATTATTATTATTATTATTATTATTATTATTATTATTATTATTATTATTATTATTATTATTATTATTATTATTATTATTATTATTATTATTATTATTATTATTATTATTATTATTATTATTATTATTATTATTATTATTATTATTATTATTATTATTATTATTATTATTATTATTATTATTATTATTATTATTATTATTATTATTATTATTATTATTATTATTATTATTATTATTATTATTATTATTATTATTATTATTATTATTATTATTATTATTATTATTATTATTATTATTATTATTATTATTATTATTATTATTATTATTATTATTATTATTATTATTATTATTATTATTATTATTATTATTATTATTATTATTATTATTATTATTATTATTATTATTATTATTATTATTATTATTATTATTATTATTATTATTATTATTATTATTATTATTATTATTATTATTATTATTATTATTATTATTATTATTATTATTATTATTATTATTATTATTATTATTATTATTATTATTATTATTATTATTATTATTATTATTATTATTATTATTATTATTATTATTATTATTATTATTATTATTATTATTATTATTATTATTATTATTATTATTATTATTATTATTATTATTATTATTATTATTATTATTATTATTATTATTATTATTATTATTATTATTATTATTATTATTATTATTATTATTATTATTATTATTATTATTATTATTATTATTATTATTATTATTATTATTATTATTATTATTATTATTATTATTATTATTATTATTATTATTATTATTATTATTATTATTATTATTATTATTATTATTATTATTATTATTATTATTATTATTATTATTATTATTATTATTATTATTATTATTATTATTATTATTATTATTATTATTATTATTATTATTATTATTATTATTATTATTATTATTATTATTATTATTATTATTATTATTATTATTATTATTATTATTATTATTATTATTATTATTATTATTATTATTATTATTATTATTATTATTATTATTATTATTATTATTATTATTATTATTATTATTATTATTATTATTATTATTATTATTATTATTATTATTATTATTATTATTATTATTATTATTATTATTATTATTATTATTATTATTATTATTATTATTATTATTATTATTATTATTATTATTATTATTATTATTATTATTATTATTATTATTATTATTATTATTATTATTATTATTATTATTATTATTATTATTATTATTATTATTATTATTATTATTATTATTATTATTATTATTATTATTATTATTATTATTATTATTATTATTATTATTATTATTATTATTATTATTATTATTATTATTATTATTATTATTATTATTATTATTATTATTATTATTATTATTATTATTATTATTATTATTATTATTATTATTATTATTATTATTATTATTATTATTATTATTATTATTATTATTATTATTATTATTATTATTATTATTATTATTATTATTATTATTATTATTATTATTATTATTATTATTATTATTATTATTATTATTATAATTATTATTATTATAATTATTATTATTATAATTATTATTATTATTATTATTATTATTATTATTATTATTATTATTATTATTATTATTATTATTATTATTATTATTATTATTATTATTATTATTATTATTATTATTATTATTATTATTATTATTATTATTATTATTATTATTATTATTATTATTATTATTATTATTATTATTATTATTATTATTATTATTATTATTATTATTATTATTATTATTATTATTATTATCATTATTATTATTATTATTATCATTATTATTATTATTATTATCATTATTATTATTATTATTATCATTATTATTATTATTATTATCATTATTATTATTATTATTATCATTATTATTATTATTATTATCATTATTATTATTATTATTATCATTATTATTATTATTATTATCATTATTATTATTATTATTATCATTATTATTATTATTATTATTATTATTATTATTATTATTATTATTATTATTATTATTATTATTATCATTATTATTATTATTATTATCATTATTATTATTATTATTATCATTATTATTATTATTATTATCATTATTATTATTATTATTATCATTATTATTATTATTATTATCATTATTATTATTATTATTATCATTATTATTATTATTATTATCATTATTATTATTATTATTATCATTATTATTATTATTATTATCATTATTATTATTATTATTATCATTATTATTATTATTATTATCATTATTATTATTATTATTATCATTATTATTATTATTAGTCCATAAATGTATGTGAAAAAACCTTTTTTCATATATATAATATATTAATGATTTATATATATATATATATGCATGTATTTTTATATGTATGATATCTGAAGGTATGTATTTTAATGCGTTATTAATTAAAATTGTATATCATTGTATATGTGTTGCGGAAATTAAGCTAGTTATTACCTTTCACTAAAGTGTATTTGTCAGTGGGAGATGAACGTGCCAAAACACGTAATTTAGGCCACACTTTGTCAATCAAATGCTGTTGGATCTATTTATAAGAAAATGAATTAATTAATAAATTTCGATAGACTTTTTGTGTTACCCAAAAAATATGATTCTAAATATAATGAAATTATGAAAAATTTCGGAAATAATAACTCATAAAAATTGTTATTTTTTCGAAAACATAAGTTTTAACCGGTTTTCTAATTTTAAAAAACTATAATACCGACTTACATAAATAATACTTTAATAATTAATAATAATAATAATTTTTTAATAATTAATAATTCAGTATAAAAAAATTATCAAATAATCCGTAATTGGACGATATTTCTAAGCTACAATATCATCGATATCGATATTATTTTTAAACGGTTTAAAAAATCATACGCTTAAGGCCATGTTACACTATTCCGCACACGAAAATCTGATAGTTATACCCTCCTATTTTAAAAAATTGCATCAAGTGGCGTTGCTTTTGCCATCCTATCGTACAAAAATGACACAAATTATGCAAAAAATTATTTATTTAATAACAATAATTTTATTGAAATAATATTCCCCAGATTTTACTGCATTTGTTTTGATTATTAATGATTGTGAAAAGCTTTTATAATAAAAAAATAAATAAATATAAAGAAATGGAATTTACATACATCACCATTGCTGTCACGAATACGTCGGTTAAATTCTTTGCCCTCCAAAATTAAGAAATCTTCATTTGGCTTCAGAATTCCACATTTACCAGCAATAGAACGCGCTGTATTAATGTTATCACCAGTTACCATGCGCACTGTAATACCAGCACGCTGACACTTGCGTATAGCTTCAGGAACTTCAGGTCTTACGGGATCCTCAATACCAACAACACACAGGCATGTCAAATTGGCCATCATGTTTTCCTCATCGTCCCAATTGGGTTCACTGTCTATATGGACTTCATTAATAGTAGCCTTGCCAGGCACGAAATCACGATATGCTATGCTAATAGTACGTAAACCATCGCAAGCCATTGGTTCAATAACTTCGCGTATCAAACGCTCTTGCATATCACGAGTAAATTTTTCCAGGACACCATCATGCCCATAAATAAATGCACATCTATTGTGTTAAATATAATATTTTATATAACAATGTACATAATATTTAGTCAAAAAGGTATAGAGAAATCTAATTACTTCTTTAACATAATTTCCGAAGCACCCTTGCTATATAAGCGATAACCACCATTAGCTCTAGGTATAACAGTACCCATGCTCTTACGCACCGAATTGAAAGTATAAACACGGGTAAACTTATCTTCTGTAATTTCATCTCGTATCTTTTGATATTTTACACCTAGACCCTGGACAAAACCCAAGAGAGCACATTCGGTTTTGTTGCCAACTTGCATTGGCAAATCTCCGGGATCAGCACCTGGCTAAATTATAATATTTTTAATGATTACTTAGAATGAATCACATAACGTAAAATCAACTTACTAAAATGTTTGAAGTATATGCAGAATTTACTGAAATGCCTTGAGTAATAAGGTTTCCCACATGTTGCGGTATATCGTTTAGTGTGGGCAAAACTTTACACAATTTTTCACAAATATACGATTGTACAACCGTCATACGATTTGTGGTTAAAGTACCAGTCTTATCTGAACAAATGGCAGTGGCATTGCCCATAGTTTCGCAGGCATCTAAATGGCGTACCAAGTTATTATCCTTCATCATTTTCTACATAAAATTAGAAACAAGTTGGAGTATGTAAAATAAATACATATGTACATATTTATGTCAAAACTAGAGCAATAACAAATTATAAAAAAAGTAGAAATAAAATTTATGCAAATTCAAGCATTGAATGAGACTGCTGGTCTCACTAATAAATGCTGCCTTGTCTGTAAGTGGAAAATGTGTTGCTAATTAATTACCTTAACAGAATAAGCCAGTGAAAGTGTTACAGCTAATGGTAAACCCTCGGGTACAGCAACAACCAACACTGTGACACCGATAATTAAATGCTTTACCAAATTATTGGCATATATATTTTTCCATGGTTTCTCTTCAATGACAAATGTTTTAATACAAAATTGTGTAACCAATATAATGACAGTTAGTACGGCAATTGTTGAACCAGCATAACCAATTTGAATGGCCAATTTTGTGAGCTTTGCTTGTAAAACAGACTTTTCTTTTTTATGACTAGATTCGGCTGGTGGAGCAGACGTAGACTGCTGTTGTTGAATGTGATTACCATCAGAGTCAGCCTTGTGGCTGGCTGCTTTACTAGGAGCTCTTTCATCATCGCCTAATGAACAAAACGTTAGAAACGAGATCAAAATAATTATTAAACAAAGATTTTCACCAAAAAAAAAATTTTTATAAAGTTATTTTACTATACTTCATCATTATAATGATACACAAAATAAAATATTTGATACCCATTCCACAAAAAATAAGTTTGGTCTCTAATTGAAGCCTCTAATTGAAGCCAATTAAATAGTGCTGCTATGCCGTTCTGCTAGCGTTATACTATATACATCATCGTTGTCAAATTAATTAACTTCAATTACTTTTTTCTTCTACAAGAAAAATTTACATGTATTTATTTAAATTTATAAGTACATACGCACAAATGTATACTTATGCATTAAAAAAAATTAAAAATATTTAAAGAATTGTATCAGCAATTAGCATGGGCACATTTAATAAATATTGTCTACGCATTTGCGAATAAAAATACCGTACCGAAACCGTGATGAACATTTGGCCAATATTTTGTTTCACACTTAATGACGTAGATTTTTCTATCATAATATAAAATATTAAAATAATTTTCTGAAAACTTTGTTTTTTATTTACAATTGACATCGTGCGATTTGATAGGCGAACCCTTTATATAAAATAAAATCATAAAAAAATTATAATACACAAAAGTTTTTCATAACAATTAGCCTAATTGCGCGCCTCCACGAGAAATATTATAAGTAACTTAAAAACGGATATCTTTAAAGACATACCATTTGCAAAAGCTTTTTATAATTTTTATTTTTTTTTACTGTTTTTAATGTATACATTAATTTTTTTATTTTTGGAAATGTAAATTTTTAATCCAACTTTTTTACAGCACCAAATATATTAAATTACTTTGTTTGTACGTAACAAACATAAAACATGTCTTCGTAATACATTTAAAATATGTTGTAACACCATATACGCCATTTTTATTTGATTTCATAAAGTATAAGGCATATAAATTATACACTTTCGTGTGAATAAATCGTTCGACTGTGTGGGATATAATTATATATGGATATATATATATACTATATGTCGGCTGTTACGAAAAGGCCCAAAATTGGGAATTCTACTGACATTAATTTTTATGCGTGTTCCGATATGAAATTGCTATTAATGTGGAAATCTAGAGAGGGTGTCATTCTGTTAAGAACATTGACAATGAATTGAACCAAGATTCTCTTATATGCGTTTCTCTCTTAAGAGTTTTGTGTTGTCAGCTTTGTTCCGTCAAATATCTAAAACTAAAATATGCTAACTAAAAGCATAATAGAAAACTAATTAAAGAAAGAGAGAGGAAGACACTTATTGGTCAATACAGATTATAAGGCAGAAAACAAATTTTCTATTGCCATCTCAACAACAAAATCAGTTTTTGTACAAAAGAGAGAACAGGAAATGTTCACCATAAGGAAATAGGAGAATACATAATTTTTTTTTGTAACAGCTCTCTGTCGCACTACGCGCTAGTTTAAGTGTTTTCAGATGTACGTACACATATTTATACATACATATACATATACCAAAAACAAGTAGCAATGATATACTAAAACACCTAAGAAAAATTCATTACAACTTTTTACCACAAGCCTAGAAGAGGTAGACTTCAAACGTATAACCTTAAGCTATTGGTTATTGGCGAAATGATTAATTAATTCTGGAAAATTATCACAATATTTTCTATCAACTCTATTTAACTTGCTATTAAATGTTAGATTTTATACTAGAACATAAAATGTTTCTGTAATAAATCAATATGTTTTTTAATAGAATCAAACGTTTTTATAAATTAAAAACGCATAGTTAATGTCTCATCATGTATGCGTATTATATTTTATAAAATGAGCCCATATCTATGTATAGAATTATCTTTTTTTTAGCATAATCACCTGTTAAGCTCTTACTCTTTTTGGCCTTTTTAGCTTCTAGATAATCGTCATTACCAATATATTCATTTAAAGCGAGGATAACATATAGATAGATAGGTAATTCGAGCAATTTCAATTATGGTCAGAAGTGTTGGTATTTTTAGTGGTTGGTTTTGGTGGTAGAGGTGATGATTGTGGTTATGATGCAGATGTTGATAACAGGGCATTAATAAACAACAAAAAATATAATTTAATAAATATAAAATCAAAAAACAGGGTTTTACAACTACACACTAAAAATTTAACAAATGTATTAAAATAATGAATTAAAAAGAGGACATAGAATAAGGATATATATGTACATAGGTATGTATGTATTTACATAAGCAGCTTTCTTCTAAGTATATAATACCGCAATGTACTTGTATAATAACAAATTTAAAATTTAGTGGATGTTTTTAAATAAATAAAAAAAATACTGTTAAATATATAAAAATAAATATTTTTTTATAAGCTGTTGGATCATGGAGGTATAAACAAATAACATTTTTGGAAATTATCCCATATCTGAAGAACATACACAGCAAGATTCTCTAAATTTTATTGATTTTCCTATGGCTTCGCAGCAATAATTTAACAAAATACAACGAGCGTTGCGAGTATGCATATCTCTATATAGTTACAATTCAAAATTTTTTAATACAAAATGGGTTACGTTATAAAAAAAACTTTTCGTGTTTTTTAGTAAAAAAGTTGTCAACAAAACTAAAACAAAAGAACAACTAAAAAATGCTCCGACAGCCGTTGCTATCCCAACTTTTTCAAACCCGATTTTCCTCTATATCTCTTACTCACATGCAAGAAGTTACATACCAAAGTTGCGTCGCTTATTGCCAAGTGTAAATACATTCAGAAACCACTTTTTAATTTCTGCTCGAAACAATCAGAAATAGTGAGACCATCCGTCATTAGTAAAAACTACTGCTGGCACTTCTACTACTACTTGATTGATATGTAATGAAGTATTTTGAACTCAAAATCACAAAATCGGAGCTAAAATGCACATGCCCTTTTTTATTACACTATATCGAATGGATTACAGAATTTATAATTTGTAGTCCAGCGATCAGGTCATAGTTGCATTATTTTAATGTTTTCGCGGCACGTATCGGCTGAAGAAAGTAATTTTTAACTTCAGCTACTTGCATATTAATATTTACCAAACAAAAAATCTGTCCTCCTTACGCAGTATTCCTAAATGAGCGAACATTACCTGATATGTATGTATATTAGGTTAATACATTTTAAAACAGCTTTAATTTTTCGCCTAAAATTTAAAAAGTATTTGAGAAAACAATCATTACTTAAAATCATTACGGGAACGACAATAAAATTTTCGAACATTTCCCGGATGTATGGACCTCAATTTAGATAATGTGATTTTAACTCAAACAAGTTGTGAAATAATATAAAGAACTATACACTCGGTTTCTTGTTATGGAAAAAATAGTGATCTGCTGCTTATGGAAACGTTTTTCTATGGGCCTACCTTTTTTCATTTTCTTAATTTCTGCTTCTTGTTCGTCAACAGCAGCACCCAAAAGAGTGAAAATAATACCAGCTTGAGAATTAACACCTACAGCAGTCACTACCATTTTACCGCTACCCTCCATTACATGAGTTCCAGATAATACCATTGGATCATAGTCAATACCTTTTTTCACATGATCAGATTCACCTGTTAGCGAAGATTCATCAACCTAGTATTAAGTGGAATCCAAAATAACTATATATATATTTTACAAATGCCAAATTTTTCTATTAAGAAATTACCTTTAAATCGTTACTTTGTATAAGCACACCATCAGCTGGCAACAGATCACCATATTTAACTTGAGCAATATCGCCAACAACAATATCACCTACAGATATTTGGCACACTTCGCCACCACGTATCACTGAAAATTTGTGTTCCCCTTCTATACGATTTTGGAGGCCACGAAACTGCCGTTCCTTCGAATAGTCATTAAACGCCGTCACTAATACAACCACTATAACTGAAATTAAAATAGCTAGGCCTTCAATCCACCCGTGATGATCATCTTCCTCTTGCAAAACAGCTACAAGAAAATTATTAATTGAACACTTTAATAGAAAAATTATTTTCAAAAAATTAAAATTGTACTAACGGGCATCTTCGTCGGCGGGTTTATAAAATGATAGGCCAAGTGATACTAACGCTGCTACCTCTAAAATAATAAGTGTCACATCCTGCAAGGCTTCCCACACTAAAGTTAGAAAGGTCTTTGGAGGTTTCGGTGGTATAGTGTTCGACCCAAATGTTTCTCTCCGGTGCTCTATATCTGATTTTGTTCCCCCCAAGCCTGTACAATTTTAAATAGATTTTATACCAGTAATGAATAATAGAATAAATGTAGTCTTACCTTCATTTGGTGATGTATAAAGCTTTTTGCATATTTCTATTATCCCGCCCATTTCTTGAACTCTCTGCACTCCCTCTCTCCCTCTATGCTCCATGAGCTCACGCAATTGCTTAAGGGAAATCCCATATTGAGCCGGTCTTCCATCTATTGTGGCCATTTACAATAAATACTACAAAGAACAACATTCTGATTTAGGTGTGCAGCTAACTATGTATATCAACACGCAGTGAGACATTGCATTATACATCATATATATACTTTTTTTTTAACCAACTCTACCTGCAAAGCTTTTGGCTTGTCCGCAGGAAAACACCCAGGGTCTAGGCAGGAATCGAACCCGCGACCTCCGATTCACTAGGCTGAGCATTATTCATTCGCCTACGGAGGCACCCATGTAAATATTATGATAATCTAAAAATATTATGTTAATCTAAGACAGAAAGGCCAAATTTCTGGTTCGGATTTCTTATGGTTTTGGTCGCTTGGCGTATGTTGAACATTTAATATTATCTTTATTTTAGTAATCAAATCTCTTTTTTTTTATTATAAAAAAATCCACTCTATAATTTATGTAAGGTTAAGCCTTATTATCCGTTAGTACTCTATATTAATATTTTTAGTTTGTGAAAAAAAACTTAATTCTTTGAAACTCATAACTGTTATGTACGCAGATGATGTAACAATTCTTACAATTCGGATCGAAAACCACTTTCGAGCTGTTCATACTTTCCAATCGAGTTACATAGTAAACCTCCCGATGAATATGAGAGCATGTACAAATTAAAAAAAAAAACAATTCAAAGAGACATTAAAAAGTAAACCAAATTATACGAGTATATTGACGAGGCATTTGTAGAATATGGAGAGAAATGATTACAGTGCTATAAGATTTTTTAATCATCATGAAAAATTACTGAAACACCTTTGTAACTACGATACGAAAGTATTTGCTCGGGGAATATTAAATTCTGTGAAACGGAGATTTCTTACTGTGTACTTTTCACATTCGCAACACCTTTATAAAGGTTGTGCCAAGATTAAAATAGATGGGAAAGGTTGAATATAAGTAAATGCCAAAATATATTGTGAAAAAATAAAAACTAAGTTCAGAAAAAGTAAAGTCCAGGGGGGTTACTCTTGATTGGGATGCGAAAGCATTTGCGATGTGTTAGTGAGATGCGTTAATAAACTAATTTGGTACTCTATAACATTAACGCAAGTCTTTGCGCATATCATATTGAAAAAGTGGCAATACGGAAATCATAAAATTAAAAATTGTAATGCAGTGCTTTATCAAATGCCAAAATGCATATAAGATTTTTTTTATAAGCTGACTTTTGTCAGCAGTCATCAATCATTTTAGCAGTGATTAAACAACTATACCGATGCAAAAACCAACTGAAATAAAAAATAATTTTTAATGGTTAAATAAATATTTCTTTATAAAAATATAGAAATTAATTTATTTTTGCACTTCGTCGGCATAACAGAACTTAATAAAAAAAGACACACAATACGATAAAAATATACATATATTTTTTAAATGTGCATACTTATTGTTAAAAGCACAGACCATAACAGACTGGTAAGAGCGGCGCAGCTATATGAATAATTGGAATACTCTTCTAAAATGTGCAGTACCGCAAAAGAGAATTGAAGATAATTTTTATTTTGTTTTGCGTTGTTTTTCTTTCGGTTACGTATTTTACTTTATGCCTGCTATTCGTAATTTTAAGCATAATCTGTATATTTTAAGTAAGTATAGTTATGGGAATTTTTATTTTTTTTTTAAATTTTAAGTTTTATTGAATATTTATTTTATTCAAAGTTTAATTTTAGAAGAGTTAAGAGGTAAATTTAGTTTTAAATAGTATATAATAATATAATAGTATATTCATACATGCAATATGTAATACTAAATATGCCACAGTTAAATGGTGGTGGTTTTTTGTATTTATTCGTTATTTTGTAGGGGGTTAAAGTGTGTTAAAGAATGCTTATCATGAGATAAGGTCCACTTATTTCCAAGTAAGCTAGAAAGGTAATTATAAAAAAGGAATTGAAAATGGAATTAGGAAGCTTAGTAATTGTTTTATATATTGAGTGTTTCTGCAATTTGGTGGGCGCCTACACTAAATTTATAAGTAAATAATTAAATAATTTCAAAAATTATAAACCAAATAATTAAACAAATTACAACAATGGCTTGAATTTAAAATTTATTATAAAAAGAAAATTTGGTTATATTCAAAATTTCATATTAATATGCCAATCAACATGCCGTTTCTGTATAAACCAAATTTGTTTGTTTATTTTCATAAGCAAATGAAAAAACCTTCATCCCAAACCACAAATTTTAAAATTTAGTAGTTTAAATGTTTAATAATTTTTTTTAAATTAGTTTTTCCTAAATTAAGGGGGAAAGCGCAGTTGTTATAAAACCCACAATTTACTAAATATATCTCGTTTTAGACGTGCACAATGGCTAAAGCTGTTCCGACCAGAAAATGTCGATAAAAACCGTAGATTATGCTAAAAAAAATGGTTCTTCTCAGGACCACAAATACAAAAAGGAAGATAAATTTTATTTGAAAATTATGGTACCAGTAATAAATGCGCTATCGGCACAAAAATATTAAAAATATGTCTTTCGTTTATAACAAAGTTAGTTAGTTTTGCAATTCATTACATTTGTATATATATAAAGGTACATTTGTTTATAGGTATATATGAATATACAATCTAAAAATTGGCTCTGCGTTGTACTATCCTTTTGGAATATCTTACGACACTTATCACTTGTGGTTTACATCCATAGTTAGCACAGCATGAAATAGTAGCGGAAGCTGTCAACTGGTTTTTCTAAAATATAAACATATTTTATTTTCTTTTTATCAAATTAAGCTTTATTATTTTTCTATTTACACTGAATACTTTTTATTTTTCACTTAAATTTATTACGGCAATTCTGGATCTTCCAATGCGACATATACGTACGTGTACACACATGCATCTTTATATGATGTGGTGGCGGATCGTAATGCATTTCGTCAACATCAAGAATATCCGTACCACAGTGCAATCCACCCGAGTTGGTGAACCTAAACACATAAAATCGTTTTCGGAACAGAAATGTACATATTTAAATCAATCTTTTATTAACACTGATACACTTTATATATTACCTACCAATACTTCCTCTTGGAAATAATATCAATATAACTGTCCCGTTTTAGGTGTTAACTGCTAACTATAATCCATTAATTACCAACTCCAGAATGGAACCAAAACGTTTAGTTAGATGAAATTCGTATCAAAGTTTTCTAAGAAAACGTCTGCTAATAGAATTGCAAACCAATATACTAAAGGAGGTGACGGTTTGCAATACATATCAGAAAACAAATATATTGCTTTTATTTTAAAAATATCTTTAGTTTTTTCAATTATTTACACAAAATCTCGAAAAAATATAATCTCAATTTCAAGTTCAAGCAAATGTAATTTTATTTTAGTTTTGTTTACATCATCACATTCGTTGTACCATCATACTATTGTTGTCTCTTTCTACAACGGCCGGTCCTTCAAAATTGTTTACATTTGGAACTGTCATTTTTGACATCTCTGGTATACTTTGTGGTTAAAAGTAAGGAGTTCATTATTAGCTTATAATCTAGGTTTTGTTTGTATGTAAAATAAATAAATAAAAGTAATGTATCACTTATAGGATTTGTATGTTTTCCTTCAGTTGCCTTAAGTAAATAGCTTGAGCAAGATATTTGTTTAATATTATAGTTCTGACAAGCACTTTCGCAAGCCAAAGTACGATGATACCAGACTTGGGTAGATGAGATGTATTAACACATGCGCAAACGCATACACGAGTACCAAATGTTTTATTTTGCAACCATTTTCTAACGCATCGCAAACGAAAGTAATGGTACTTTAAAATTATAATTATTGATATGGAAATGAAAATGTAAATAAATGAATTATTAAAGTATGTTCCACACTTCTAAATAAATAATAATAACAATAATAATATTAATAATTTGACAATTATTTAACTTTGGTGGTCAGCGTCTATGTATTAAAGTTGAAGAATGGAATAGTTTTTGCAATATTTTGTAGTGTGATACAAGCAGTCTGTATGACTTGCACTAAGTAGCACAACACAACAGTCATAGTCGCCTGCATTGAATACATGTGCAATACATTAATTTCATTCACACATGTGACGGTCATTTGATTCCCTAAATATGCACTTGAAAAAGCACGACACAACTTATGTGCTGGACAATTGTTTTTATGTTTTGGTGCTCCATATTAATACCACACACTTACACACAATCAAAACAAACTGATGCATTTGCAAAATATATTTCAAGTGCATCATTACACATGTTAAACATTCCAAATTGTTTATGATTGTTATGGAATATTGTTATCCAATACTTTCTCATGACCATGAAAACTATAATTTAGCTAACTAAGTTATTTTTGAGTGACTTTAGGATGTCACTCAATTCTAGACTACTAATTATAATTTCACAAATTATTTATAAGCAGAAGTAATTACCTATGTAAGAACAGACAATAAGATTAAGCCACGGAGCAGACTATATCTGCTTTTAAGAACACCTTTTATTAAATAAATTTTAAGCGCCTAGTTGCGCTGCCTCAACAACAAAATTAAATTCGTTCTCTTTTACATGGCGATCCTGCCAAGCTTCTTCAAAGGAAGAAAAAAAAAATTTAAAATAAAAGTGAAAATTTTGTGGAGAGTGCCAAACTTTAAAGGTACCTCAGTCAAAAGTGCCTAAATTTAAGGACACCAAAAAAAAAATTTTTTCTACACTGATGAGATCAGCCGAATGCGGTCCATCAGAAGAAGGAAGACTTCCGCCTGGCCAAAAGGCACTGAAGAAAGGGCACCATAATAGTCAGAGAAAACTCATCAAACAATGATACCACAAATTAGCGATTGGGAGCAGCTCATCAAAAGCAAGGAGATGGGACCAGGACAACAAGAAGAGCAACAATTAAAAAAGGGGTAAAAGAAAAAAAAAATATAATTTTAAATTAAAAATTAATAATAAAAGAAAAACTTTTTTAAGTATGTATAAGAAAACTAACTTTAGACTGTAAGTCTGCAATGCAACTTAGAGTGCATGCACTAGGTCGGTAGGCGTTAACCGCCGTTGACAACTTTTTTTTTCTCCCTCTCGATACTAACAACACAATTATGAAAACAGGTAGTAATAATTATAATATTTTAATTTTAAAAGAACTTATTGTAAAACCTTTTAAACCCGTATTTTAAATTTAAAACAAATACAAACAAAAAAAAAATATAAAATAGTTTTTTTTAACAAATAATTAGAAAAATGGAAAGAAATGAAAGATTGGAAGACTCTTTTAGAAGTAGCTATGAAGAAATGGTAGAATTTAGACTATCTATACGGTTAGAAACTTCAAAAACATTGCAGGAATATGTTTATGATAGGCTAACAGATGAGGAAACTCTAAAAAGCTACAAATTCGTAAAAGAACTTAGAACTAGAGTAGGAATGACTAGAGAACTCACTCTAGAAAGTTTTATAACCAAGGAAGATCTTGAGTATCAGACACTATTTCTCATAAGAAAACATACTCCAAATCTTTAAATAAAAATAAAAACTTCCAAAAAAAAATTGTTTACAAATACCTTTCATTTAAAATTTAAGCAAAATAATTAGGAAAATCGGAAAACAGGAATCTAAATTAATAAAACCAAATGCCAACGTTATCAATAATTTAGAAATAGTTGATCATACACAGGAAATTAATTCATTGTGGGTACTAACTTTAATCGCTACAATAATAGCTGCTTTAAATTTGGTTCTTAAATTATACCTACTACACAAAAGATCACTTAGGAAACGATACATGAGCAGAGCAAACAGTGTTGATAAAATCTATATTTGATGGAATGGAACGATATCCTCAAAAAAGCTAGGCACATAAAAGAACAAATTGAACGTTCCTATAAATGCATAAATATAGACAGACCCATTAAACAAGAAACACTCAAACAACATTTCCAGACACTGATACAAAATTTAAAAAAAGTTAGAGTTATTCTTAATGTCAATTACTACATTTTAACGGCAGCACACCAAAGAGCAGGCAATGCATTTTACATTGACATTAGGAATAGAATCCTTAGATTAGCAGAAAAAAAAAGCTATAACAATAGAATTACCAGACACATTACACGAAAATCTACCCTATACCCTGAACTTTCTAGAAACTAGCGACACGATGGGACAAACAATAATTGAATTCCTAAACACAGCCTCAAAGCTAATTACAGACTTTGATGGCAGCTCTGAAAATTTAAGATCCTTTATAGACTCCCTAAAATTAATAGACTCAATAAAAGACACCCACGAATCAACAGCCATTTCCCTAATTAAGACCAAACTGAAAGGCCACGAGAGAAATTTAATTAAGAATGAGACGACAATAGAAGAAATAATAAATACCTTAAACAAAACAGTAAAAGATAAATCGGTAGAAGTATTAACTGCCAAAATAATGAATAACAGACAGCCTACCAAAACTGCAACAACTTATTGCAACGAAATAGAAAAACTTACAAAAGCACTAGAGACAGCTTACATCTCAGATGGACTGTCATGTAACCTTGCCACTAAATACTCTACTCAAGTAGCAGTAAAGGTTCTTATCAAAAATTGCAATTTAGAAAAGGTCAAGCTCATCATAGAAGCTGGCCTTTTCAATAATATGAATGAAGCAATCAGTAAATTTATAAACTGTTGCACAGAGGCCACAGGACAACAAAACGCAATTTTGCATTATGGACAAAGATCCAATTTAGGTTACAGAAATAGACAGCGAGGAAGAATAAATTACCCTCGAAACACTAACTTTAGCAATAGAAGTAGGAATAACTTCTATAATAATAACATTAATAATCACAGAAATCAACTAAGGCAAAACCAAACAAAGGCTAGACAACGAAATTATGTCAATGCAACCGAATCATATGGAAATGATCCGGAAAACTAATAAGTTCCCCTAAGATCAATTCAATAAACCACAAAGTGTACAACCTGAATCTTAATTTTTGCTACTTCATTTACATTAAAATCAAGAACTCAGAAAATAATGCAAAATTTCTATTAGACACAGGAGCAGATATTTCATTAATCAAGACATACTGCATAAATACTAACAAAATTAATAGAAACAAAACAACAACACTAAGTGGAATAGGACAAGGCAAATACAAATCGATAGGAAGAATTTTCCTACATTTAAATTTTTTTAATTTTTCGGCTCCACATAGTTTCCATGCAGTACACAATGATTTTCCCATTCCTTGCGATGGAATCATTGGCATGGACTTCTTAAAGAAATATAACTGTGTAATAAACCTCAATCAAGATTATGATTGCCTACTCCTACGTCAGCCTGACCTACAAAAACCAATAGAAATGTCACTTATGAATACAAGCAATGAAATAATTTTACCAGCTAGATCGAAGTCATACGGAAATTTACGCTAAAATCTTCTGAAGATGAACTTTTAGTACCCAACCAAGAGCCATTACCCGGCATATTCATTGCCAACACACTGGTGAAAACAAAAAATGCATTTATTCGTATCATGAATACTACTAACAACGTAGTTACAATTGCACAAAACACTATCAAAACTGAAAATATCACTGATTACATAATAGTTAAAAATAAATTTAATAGTAATAGTAACAGAAAAACGAAAATACTGAACATTTTAAAGAAAAATTTTCCACAACAATTTAAACAAACATTAACAAATCTTTGTTCAAAATACAGTGATATATTTGGGTTGGAAACAGAAAAACAGAAAAATTCTCGAGACATAACATCATTTTCTACCAATACTGGCTCTTACAAGTTCACGAGACGGGCATACGGACTGAAAATAGCTCCAAATTCTTTTCAAAGAATGATGACTTTAGCATTCAGCGGCTTGAAGCCAAACAAAGCCTTCTTTTAAATGGATGACTTAGTAGTACTGGGTTGCTCTGAAAAGCACATGCTCTCAAACTTGACAGATGTCTTCGCCTTATGCAAAAAATACATCCTTAAATTAAATCCCAAAAAATGTTCATTCTTTATGAAAGAAGTTACTTATCTAGGCCATAAATGTACAGATAAAGGAATCCTTCCGGATGACAGCAAATATTCAATAATAAAAAACTATCCTACTCCACCAGATGCAGATAGCGCAAAGAGATTTGTAGCGTTCTGTAACTACTATGGACGATTTATCAAAAATTTTTCTGAACACTCAAGACACCTGACAAAGCTCACAAAGAAAAATGTAAAGTTTGAATGGGGCAAAGATGCGAAAACGCATTCAAATACCTAAAAAGAGCATTAATAAGTCCAACACTCTTACAATACCCAGATTTCTCTAAGGAGTTTTGTATTACGACAGACGCAAGCAAACATGCCTGCGGAGCTGTCTTATCACAAGAATTCAATGGACAGCACTTACCAATAGCATATGCTTCCAAAACATTCCCAAAGGGCAAAAGCTACAAGTCGACGATAGAGCAAGAGCTAGCAGCAATACATTGGGCAATAACTCACTTCAGACCTTACATATATGGAAAGCATTCCCTAGTTCGCTCAGACCATAGACCACTTTCTTATTTGTTTTCTATGAAAAACCCAAACTCAAAATTGGCAAGAGTAAGAATTGATCTTGAGTAATATGATTTCACAGTAGAATACCTTAGGGGAAAAGATAATTTCGTAGCCGACGCACTATCACGCGTTACAATAACCGACTTAAAAGAAATGACACAAAAGGCAAATACAATATTAAGGATCACAACAAGATTCATGGCAAATAAACCCAATGATAGTAAAATACAGCAGCATATAAGTAATAAAAATAATGAAAATGATAAGCCCAATATATATGTACCAATTAAGAACACTGACGTCAGAAAATTTTATAAATTAAAAATTAATCCCAATAAATGTTATATCAAAAAGGGAAAAATGGTACTTACATACATAGAGTTAAATGGAACTAATGGGAAGATTGACTTAGGACAATTATTCTCTAGGCTAGAAAAAGTGGCCGGTAAACTTAACATAAATAAAATACAAGTGGCACCCCTAGTGAGAAAATTTTCGAATTTATC
The DNA here is from genome assembly GCA_963402855.1 of Ormia ochracea. Classification (NCBI taxonomy): domain Eukaryota; kingdom Metazoa; phylum Arthropoda; class Insecta; order Diptera; family Tachinidae; genus Ormia; species Ormia ochracea. The sequence continues at coordinate 4,167,455 of OY727110.1, read as the reverse complement.
TCAATTGAAGAATTTAAAAATATGGGCAATAAAGTATTAAATAAATTAAAAGTAGCGCTCCTAAATAAGGTGACCCAAATAAGAGATAAGGATTCCAAAGAAATTCTTAAAATAATGCTGAAATATCACGATGATCCCATTGAAGGCGGACATAGTGGAATATATAAAACAACAGAGAAAATAAAAAGATATTATTATTGGAAAAATATGTCAAAAGACATAACAAAATATGTAAAAGCCTGCCAAAAATGCCAGATGTTTAAAACTAATAAGCATATAAAAAGTCCAATGATCATTACAGAAACACCTGTAAAACCTTTTGATACAGTGTTTGTTGATATAGTAGGACCATTTCCGAGATCACTAAATGGAAATGAATATGCAGTCACACTAATATGTGACTTAACTAAATACTTTGTTACAATTCCAATCCCTGAAAAGACAGCCAAAACAATCGCTAAAGCGATATTTGAAAACTTTATTCTTGCCTACGGACCAATGAAGACGTTCATTTCGGACATGGGTACGGAGTATAAGAATTCAATATTAACAGAACTTTGCAATCTCCTCAAAATTGAAAAATTAACTTCAACAGCACATCATCACCAGACGTTAGGTACGATAGAAAGAAGTCACAGAACTTTTAATGAGTACGTACGATCATATATATCAGTAGACAAAACCGACTGGGATGAATTGTTAAAATATTTTACATATTGCTTTAATACAACACCTTCAACAGTACATGATTACTGTCCTTATGAGTTAATTTTTGGAAAAATTCCCAATACTTTTCAACAATTTAATGAGGTAGATAGAATAAGTCCTTTATATAGATGATTACGCTAAAGAAGCGAAATTCAGCTTAGAAGTAGCACATAAGAGAGTAAAACATTTACTGGAAAATAATAAGCAAAAACAGAAATTAAATTATGATAAGGAAGTATTAGACTATAACTTTAAAATAGGAGATTTAGTACTACTTAAAATTGAAACAGGACATAAACTAGATTATCAATATAAAGGTCCATATATAATTAAGAAAATAAATTTAAGAAATAATATTACAATAGTTGATAAGAAAACAAATAAAACACAAATAGTAAATAAGAATAGACTTAAAATTTTCAATCCTAAAATTTAATATAATTAACATCAGAAAAATTATAAACAAGATAGACATTAACATAAATACTGTAAGCATATAAAATAAGAAATATAATACAAGTCAAAATAATACAAACAAAGATCTCACTATAATACAAACATGTAAATAGTCATGGGATTAAAAATAAATAAGTGTAAAATAAAAGAATGTCCATAAAATTACCATTCCTAAAAAGAATGGAGGTGTAGTGTGATACAAGCAGTCAGTATGACTTGCAATAAGTATCACAACACAACAGTCATAGTTGCCTGCATTGAATACATGTGCAATACATTAATTTCATTCACACATGTGACGGTCATTTGATTCCCTAAATATGCACTTGAAAAGACACGACACAATTTATGTGCTGGACAATTGTTGTTATGTTTTGGTGCTCCACATTAATACCACACACTTACACACAGTCAAAACAAACTGATGCATTTGCAAAATACATTTCAAGTGCATCATTACACATGTTAAACATTCCAAATTGTTTATGATTGTCTGTTTGGAATATTGTTATCCAATACTTTCTCATGACCATGAAAACTATAATTTAGCTAACTAAGTTATTTTTGAGTGACTTTAGGAAGTCACTCGACTCTAGACTACTAATTATATTTTCACAAATTATTTATAAGCAATTACAATTTATTATAAGTAATTATTAAACCTTGGTTCTGAGCAGACGTATAGATTCTCCGTTTGTAATTCGACGGAAAAAAAAAAAAAAAAAAAAAAAAAAAAAAAAAAACAATTCAATTGAAATAAGTTATTCAGTAATAAATATCCAGTTATAAGTTATAACTGGTTTTACTTCAAAAATAAACAACAAAATGCCTACAGTAAGTGAAGACGACAGCGATGAAAATGATATCTGGCAGCAAGTACCAACAACATCAAGCAGTAAACGAAGGTTGGTGAACTCTCCAAAAATGCATCAACATAAAAAATTTAATGCCTGTGTTGTACCAAGCACATCCAAACAAAATCAAAATCGATTTCAGTTACTCGATAATAAAACTGTTGATGATAATGTGAATGAAGATATACACAATTCCCAAAAACCACCACCAATTTATATACCAATGTAACAAATATAACTAAAATGCTCAAAGACATAAGTAGTATAATTTCTAATAGTGATTTTAGTTACAAAACTATGAGAGGTAATCAAATAAGACTAATGATAAAAACAATTGATTCTTATAGGAAAATTATAAAGTATTTAGAAACCAAAGCTATTAGTTTTCATACTTATCAATTAAAACAAGAACGCTCCTATCGTGTTGTTATTAAAGGTCTTCACCATTATACACCAATTCCTGACATAAAAGCTGAGTTATTACTTGCTGGGCATATGGTCAGATCTATAGTTAATGTGATAAGTCGAATAACTAAACTGCCTCTTCCTATGTTCTTTGTTGACTTAGACCCAAAACAAAACAACAAGGAAATTTTCAATATAAAGAGCATAAATAATGCAATTATTACAGTTGAACCTCCAAAAAAGTCTGTAGACTTAGTACAATGTCATCGTTGTCAACAGTTCGGTCATACAAAATCATATTGTAAGATGCCTTTCCGGTGTGTTAAATGTGGACTAAATCATCAAACAGTAGATTGCACTAAGGATAGTAATGTTCCCCCAAAATGTGCAAATTGCTTGAAAGATCATACTGCAAATTATAAGGGATGCCAAATCTATCAAGAACTCCAACTAAGAAGAAGCTCTAATCCAAGAAAAGAGTCGGTAAAGCAAACCTTATCAAGTCATCAACATTCAGTTATTAAACCACAAGTAAGTAGCTCTCATGGAAACCAAAATTATAACACTGGCAATGGTGGAATATCATATTCCGATGTAGTTAAAGGTACCGCACCTAATATAGAAAATGGATTCATGGATCGCTTAGAAAGAATGATGGAAAAAATGTTTGAAATGATGTCACAAATTTTGCTAAAATTATGCAAATAAATCTAAGGTTTGCAGCATGGAACGCCAACGGTGCTTCCAACCATACAAAGGAAATAGAAATTTTTCTTAAAACTAATTATATAGACATTTTATTAATATCAGAAACACATTTTACAAATAAAACCTTTTTTAAAATAAAAAACTATGATTTAGTGCAAGCGAATCATCTGATGGCAAAGCACATGCTGGTTCTGCAATTTCAGTACGTTCAAATATTAAGTATGAAATTCTAGCTTCAATTATAAAACCATCTGTTCAAGCTTGCGGTATTAAAATAAAATGTAACAACATATGCATATGTATTTACTCAGTGTACTTCCCACCCAGGCATAGTTTATCGCAAACAGATTATGACAATTTCTTTAAACAGCTAGGACCAAGATTCATCGTGGGAGGAGATTATAATGCTAAGCATCCGTGGTGGGGTTCAAGACTTGTAAATCAGAAAGGAAGGGAATTATATAAAAGTATTCGGAAAAACAATTATAATACGTTATCTACCGGAAGACCCACATATTGGCCCAGTGACCCAAATAAGATACCGGACCTGCTGGATTTTTTTATATACTCAGGCTTGCCGAGACAACTTTTAAATATTCAGGATAACGACGACCTAAGCTCTGACCACACTCCTATCATTGCTTGTTACAATACCAATCTGCAGACTGTTTCGCAAAATATACAAATACTTTCGCCCAAAAGTGATATACATTTCTTTAAAAGCTGGCTCGATGAAAGAATTCAGCTAAATACTCGTATAAAATCAGCAGATGAGCTCGAAAATTGTGTGGAACACTTTAACAGCTTGATTCATGAAGCAGCACTTTTGTCTACTCCTCAAACACATTCCCAAAGAAATGCATTTTCTATATCTACGGAAATAAGAAAGCTAATAAGGAACAAAAGAAGGCTCAGAAGAATTTGGCAGCAAAGCAGACACCCATCCGACAAAACTAATTATAATTACGCTAGAAAGTACCTGAAAAAACGTATCGTGCAAACTCAAAATGAAGAGCTGTCGAAATACTTAAGAAGTCTAAGGGATACAACTAGTGAACATAATTTATGGAAAGCAGCAAAATATCTGAAGAAACCAGCATCCAGAAACGTCCCCATCAAAGATCAAAATGGTAACTGGTGCAGAACCAGTAAAACTAAAGCTAAAGCGTTTTCAAAGTATTTAGAGCATACATTTCAAACATACCCATCAACATTTGCAGCTGATGAAGGCCAAATACTAAACTTCTTAGATGTACCATGCACAATGGACTTTCCCATCAAGAGTTTCTTGCCAGCTGAAGTTGAGAAAGAAATTTGTAAACTCAACAATTCAAAGTCACCAGGCTATGATAGAATTGGACCAAACGTTGCAAGGTCACTGTCTAAAAAATGTGTCTTATTATTATCCTAACCTTATTATTTAATTCTGTAATCAGGCTATCACATTTTCCAATTCAGTGGAAATGTGCTGAAATAATAATGATTCAGAAACAAAATAAGCCAGAAAGTGATGTGAATTCTTACAGACCTATTAGCCTTCTGCCAGTTTTTTCCAAAATATTCCAAAGATTGTTTAAGACTAGGTTAATACCGATTCTGGAAAATCAAAATACTATACCAGATCACCAATTTGGCTTTCGCAATCAACACGGAACTCCTGAGCAGTGCCACCGCATAGTAAAAACTATCTCAGACTCCCTAGAGAGAAAGCATTACTGTTGTGCAGTATTTTTAGATGTCAAACAGGCATTTGATAAAGTATGGCATGTAGGACTTCTGTATAAACTTAAAAACATTCTACCAACTCCGTTTTATTTATTTCTGAGATCATACTTAGAAGATAGAACCTTCTATGTAAAAATTAATGATGAAAGGTCCAACATATGTAGGATCAGAGCAGGAGTGCCGCAAGGTAGTGTGCTTGGACCCCTTTTATACACAGTTTACACTTCAGACATACCTGTAAATGAAAATATAACAATGGCTACTTATGCAGATGACACCGCTATTGTATCGTCGAAACAGTCACCGCATGATGCTACATTATTAATTCAAACACAACTTGTTGTCTTGGAAAATTGGTTGAAAAAATGGAAAATAAGCATTAATCCACAAAAATCTTCTCAAATAACATTTACGTTAAGGAGGGAAGAATGTCCAGCTGTGTTCTTGAATGGGTCTGCTATACCAAAAGTTGACACAGTAAAATACTTAGGTATGCACCTTGACAAAAGATTAACATGGAAAGAACATATTAAATCTAAAAGACTACAACTAAACATAAAAACGAAAAAACTGTATTGGTTACTTGGAGCTAAGTCTCAGCTGTCTAGAAAATAAGCTAAAAGTTTACAAGGCAATACTAAAACCGGTATGGACATACGGTATCCAACTCTGGGGTACTGCAAGCAACTCAAATGTGGAGATCTTACAAAGATATCAATCTAAAACACTAAGAACGTTAGTCAATGCTCCTTGGTTTGTAACAAATAAACAAATTCACAAAGACCTCAAAATCCCCTTAATTAGAGATGAAATAAATATATTTAGTCAAGCGTACTTGAATCGACTAAGTAACCATAACAACATTTTAGCAATTGTTCTTTTAGATGAAACTGAGGAAGTAAGAAGACTGAATAGATTTCATGTACTGGACTTACCTTTCAAAAAATAAATTTATATTCATAATTTATGAAATTTCTAATTCAATATTGGTACTTAATATTTATTTAAGCTGTTAAGCTTGCTGAAGTTTAATAGCCTACGTTAGGTTTCTTTTTATTTTTAAATATGCTTAAATTTACTCATTATTGTAAAGATAGATTGTAAATAAATGAAAATAATAAAAAAAAAAAAAAAAAAAAAATTATTTATAAGCAGAAGTAATTACCTATGTAAGAACAGACAATAAGATTAAGCCACTGAGCAGACTAGATCTGCTTTTAAGAACACCTTTTATTAAATAAATTTTAAGCGCCTAGTTGCGCTGCCTCAACAACAAAATTAAATTCATTCTCTTTTACAATTTGTATATGAATTAATTACAACAAATCGTAACACCATATGATTGCTGGAAAATATCCACACCGATATTTGAGTCCCAATACGAGTCAGTTCGTTAGGGTGTTCTGTAAATTTTGTAACAATCTTTTAAAATTATAAGATTTAAGAGATTGCTGAATCTACAGAAAATATTGTGCACTACATCAATCAATATGGATCACTCATTTGTTATCTGACATACACGCGCAAGTTAATGGCAACGAAAGTCACAAACATAAAAGCCCATGAAAACATAAGTTAATTTAGAATAAGTATACATATGATAACAATAAGAAAATACATTGCCATAGCGAAAGAAATTGGTCTAAACATAGAATTAACAAAATATAATAGATATTACTTAAAGACGTCACACTAAATAAGAAAATAATTATAATAGATATTACTTAAAGGCGTCACATTAAATAAGAAAATAATTACTTATACAGATGATATTACTTAAGGATGTTATATTATTGCATAAGAAAATGTATTAGTATAAATAAAGGTCAAGTAAAAGTCTTTCAAGTTAGTTAGTTAAGATCACGAAGTGTAATAAGACGTATAGTTCTCAGCTCTAGTGTATTACTCTCAAATAAAAAAATAACAAAGTATATGCATACGCATCGTCAAAAGAATCTTATTTAGTTACTAAGTGTGAGATAAAAATATATATTAATAAATAAACAGAAAGACGCATCGCGTCCAAAAAATATTTTTTTTATTTACACGTTAGTATTATATATTAATTGGCGATCCTGCCAGGAGAATAATTCAATTTATTCTCTAAGTTGAGCGGACCCTTCCATAATCCTTGTCGCAGCAAGGACATGAAAAACAGTAAAAAGTCTACATAAGAAGATACGTGGAAAAGCAAAATACTTTACAATCTTAGATTTGGAATCAGGACCCTATCAAATTAGGATCAAAGAAGCGGATTGGGAAAATACAGCTTTTTGTTTTAACGGTGGCAAATACAAGTTCGTGCGTATGTCATTCGGATTAAAAAATGCTCCGTCAATATTTTAAAGATGTGTCGACGATATTCTTTGTGAGTAAGTTTGCATACGTTTATATTGACGATGTACTCATATACTCTTCAACGCCTGAAGACCACATGCAACATATACAAACAATATTTAACGTATTAAACCAAGTAACCCTTAAAGTATCCGACGAAAAATCAAAGTTTTTCCAGACAGAAATCGAGTATTTGGGTCATATAAGCCATAATAAAATTAAAACTAATCTGGGTGCCTCCGTAGGCGAGTGAATAATGCTAAGCCTAATGAACCGGAGGTCGCGGGTTCGATTCCTGCCTAGACCCTGGGTGTTTTCCTGCGGACAAGCCAAAACCTTTGCAGGTAGAGTTAGTTTAAAAAAAAAAAAAAAAAAAAAAAAAAAAAAAAAAAAAAATGAGGTAATAAAAAAGTTTCCCATTCCCTAAACAATAAAGGACTTGAGAGGATTCCTGGGTATGACTGGATACTATAGAAAATTCATACGAGGATACGCTAGTATAGCCTAAGCCCTAACTATTCACCTACGAGGAGATAATGGGCAAATAAAGAAAAATAAGACGAACCGGCCATAAATCAATTAAAAAAATCTCTAAAGGAACAGGTTGAACTTCTTCAAACTAGTTATGATAAGCCATTTGAACTGACTACCGACGTATCCAACATAGCCATTGGAGCCGTACTTAGCCAAATGAAAAACCCAATATTCTTTCTCAGTCGAACACTGAGTAAAACAGAAGAAAATTATATCACCAATGAGAAGGAATTACTTGCTATTATTTGGGAATCACAAAAGCTCAGAAACTACATTTATGGTACAACCTTACTATATACACGGATCATCAGTCTATAATCTTCTCTATATCTGAGAAGAATCTGAACCAAAAATTAAAACGCTGGAAAGCAATAATTGACGATTTTAGAGCAAAATTAATTTATAAACCAAGACATGAAAATGTAGTAGCCGATGCTATATTAAATGCATATGCCATATAAATTGAACTTGTACGTAACAATAAGATAAATGAAACACGAACACGTACAGTATTCCCAAAGAAATTTAGACACACTATAAACTTCACTTCGGAAGAAAATTTGGTAACAGAACTAAAAAAGATATTGCAACCGAACAGAATGATCGCGATACATACAACAAGAGAAAATATTTATAAATTAACTCCTGTAATAAAAGATACTTTTAATAATACAAATTTCGTGTACACATCAACAAAACTAATCGACGTTAGAGAAAAAGAAAAACAAACAGAGATTGTTAAAAGAATACATAATAGAGCACAGAGGATGTAAGAACAACATTCAGTAGATACTTGAAAACTACTATTGGCCTGAAATGAAACAACAATGCAAAGCATTTAATAAAAAGTGCACACCTTGTCTATACGGTAAATATGAAAGAAATCCCACAAGAGAACCATTAGGAGATCCCGATATTCCAACAGAACCAGGTCATATATTTCAACGATAACAAACCATTTTTAGTCGCCATAGACAAATTTTCAAAATATATAACTCTAAGAGAAATTGAATCAAAAGAACACAAGTCCGAGAAAATGGAAGAAATTCTAACAAATAATTATCCTAATTGCACACGGCTAATGACTGACAACGAAGAATGTCTACACACCAGCAGTGAAAATGATGTGTACAAAATACGGCATAAAGAAAATAGAAACTCCAAACGGACAAGTAGAACGCGCTAGTTAACGCACAACATACCTAATAAAAGGTAATTGTAATAGTCTAGACTAAGAAACTACACATAATTATAATATTCTAGACATAGACATTGTACTAATGATAATGGCGATCATAAATATTAACTAAACCAATAGTAGGTAAAATGTATGAAAAACTGTCTGGTATGCAGACAACATCATTACTCATTACTTTATGATCATTGTTAGTATAAATAGACGTTAAGTAATAATTGTTAACTCAGTCTTAAGAATACTTTTGAGTGTTGTAAAAAATAAAAAATATTTTTTTGGCTCATTCCTACAAAGAGGAATTAACTGGGGGCTCAACCGGGACATACTTACTTGAAATAAACAATCGACAGATATCCTCAGTATATCATCAGTAAAAACACTAAGGATTCCAAACGCCAACTGAAGTGAACACTGCACTCTTGACCTTTGAAAAAACGTTATCCTGAGGAAAAAAGGGTATAACTAGAAAGGAAGAAAATACAGTGAGTACAAAAGGACTTCCAAGACTAAAAATGAATAGTTCAACAAAGTACAAAATCAGCACCACGTATCCTGAAAAAGCGGAATATCAAGCATCGTTATCCTGGGGGGTTACTATGTATTTCGATTCGAAAGTTAAATCTTACGAATTCGGATTTTTCCTACCATCTAACTCGTATTCGTAAATAATTTTCCTACTTTCGAGTTGCCATATCCAATTATCGGATATGGCAACTCTACTTTCGGATTCGCCTCACTATGTATTACGAATTTAAATGTCAAACTCGCTCGAAAGTAGGAAATTGTACTCGTTTGATTTTGAGCTAACGGATACATAAAAAAAAAACGAAATAATTGAAAATATCGACATGGAACGCTGAAAATGTAAGTAATTGTTAAATTTATGAATATAAATAAATAAAAAATTAATAAATGTGTTTTTTAATAGGGAAAAAACTGGGAAAATTATTAATACGAAGCAGAGACAGTTCGAAATCATGCTCAACTTCATGACAGAGCATCCACAGTTGGCTAAGGGCTATATAAAAGCTCCGGACGCAAAACAAGCCACAAACAATTTATGGAGACAATTGACAGAAGCTTTAAATGCAGCCGGTCCACCAATGCGGGAAGTGTGCGCTTGGAAAAAAGTAAGTAATATATAGTAATATATATGGCAAAGCTTGAAATAAAGAGGGAGATGATAGAAATTGAAAGAAGTTGTATTTTATAGGTCATATATTCTCGTGTTATCGTTGTGTAGTATTTAAGTATGTTATATAACAAGTTAAGTTTTTTTTCCTTTCCTATAAATTAATAAGTAAAAAACTTCTGTGAAAATAAATAAATGAATATTTTATAAATTGTTTTATTGTTATTATAGTTATTATTACACAAAACCAAATTATAAAAAATTATGAATTACTATAAGCTGAATTTACAACGTTCACTTATTTCTTTTTTTTTTTTTTTTTTTTATTGTTTTGTCATTTTGTCTAATAAATGCTGCCAATGATGAATAATCCATTCGAAAGTAATGCCAAAATTATTTAATTTAGTGGCAACATTTTTTGTTCGTTCCGTAAATGTTACATGGTAGGGTTTTAAATTCGGAACGAAAACAACTTTCGAGCTGTTCGTACTTTCGAATCGAAATACATAGTAACCCTCCTGAGAGGAAAAGGGAATAACAAACAAAAGAAAAAACACACCACGTATCCTGACGAAGCGGAGTAAATTCCATTGGAACATAGTAGAATTGACTATTCACGACAATCCCTTGGAAAAATAAACTGGAATCCCGAATCAGTAAACGACGTAAACTCTTTGACATTGTAAGAAGAATAAGTCCAGAAGAAGACATCGACAAAATGTCTATACAAGATTTAGCTACCTTACAAGCACAAATCACAAAACTTCTAGTGTCTCAGGCAGAGACAGAAAAAACTATAATAGCACTAAAAAATACAAGACAACCGCCAGTACAAGCAATGCAAGTAGACACAACTGACCGGAATATCCGTCAACCAACACAATTTCAAGGAAACAACCAAAGGTTCAAAAATCTCTTTAAATAACATCAATCCCTAAAGAGAGACCTAAACTATTCCAACAACAACTTTAATCCCAACAAACAACAGAAAGTTAATAATACTCAAGAGGAAGATGAAGTTAATTCAACCCAAGTCGAGTATGACCATGATGAAGACAACGCAGTAGCTTTTTTAGACTACAGGATGGCCTACCTTATCTACAAAGACACGATAGAAAAACGGGTAAGACCATCAATATATTAATAGACTCTGGTGCAACAAATAATTATATAGACATAAATTGTAAGATAGGTTATAGTAAAAAATTAGAAACTCATATAAAAGTAAGAACATTACACGGGTATTCATATGTGAAAAGTAAAAAGTTGATAAACCTTTTAAATTACGAGTTGACATTCTTTGAATTAGATTCATTGTCAAGCGCAGACATGATATTAGGAATGCAAGGACTAAAAGAAATAGGTGCAACCTATTTCTTTAATAACCAACTCAATTATAAGAATAAAGAAAAAATGCACAAAATTAATTTCACAGTAGATAACGAAGAGTATAAAGAAAGAATAGAAGAAATAATAAATAAAAATTCTTACACGAATGAAAAACTTCCATATACTACTACAATTGAAGGAACTATTAGAACAAAATCAGATGAACCTATATGGACAAAACAATACCCATATCCGTATTCTGATAATGAATTGTTAAATAAAGAAATCCAAGATTTGTTGCATAACGAAATTATCCAACCTAGTAAAAGCCCCTACAATAGTCCCATCTGGACTGTAGCAAATAAAGGTACCGATGACCAAGGTAAACCTAAAAGGAGAATGGTTGTAGAATTCTAGAAATTATGTAAATATGACAATTCAAAACTTAGGTAAAGCAAAGATCTTTACAACATTAGATTTAGAGTCAGGCTTTCACCAAATCGAACTGAAAAAAGAAGACCGCGAAAAAACTGCCTTTTCAATCAACGGCGCTAAGTATGAATTCCTACGGATGCCATTTGGATTAAAGAATGCTCCCTCAATTTTTCAACGATGCGTAGATGATATTTTAAGGCCATATATAGGTAAATTTGCATACGTTTACATTGACGATGTGCTCATATATTCTTCTACACCTGAGGAACGTATTGAACATGTCGAAACAATAGTCAATGCTCCGCATAAAGCAAATATGAAAATTTCAAACGAGAAATCTCATTTTTTTAAAGAAATAATAGAATATTTAAGCCATATAATTAAACACGATGGGATTACTGTAGATCCTGCAAAAATACAAACAATTAGAGATTTTCCTAAGCCAACTACATTAAAAGAGCTTAGATCCTTCTTAGGTTTAGCAAGTTATTACCGGAAATTTATAAAAAACTTCGCTGCAATTGTCAAGCCCTTAAGAACATTTTTGAGAGGAGAAAACGGAAGCGTATCTAAAAATCAGAACGCAAAAATAAATATGGAATTAGACGAACCAGCTTTAGAAGCAATGAATAAAATCAAGGACGAACTTGAGGCACAAGTACAGTTATTCCAACCTGATTTCAAAGAACCTTTTGAATTAACTACAGATGCAAGCAATTTTGCTATAGGCGCTGTACTTTCCCAAAAACAAAGACCTATTTCATTCATTTCAAGAACTGTGAACGATACTGAACAAAATTACTCAACAAATGAAAAGGAACTTTTGGCCATAGTCTGGGCTTTACAGAAATTAAGAAATTATTTATATGGGATAACAGATTTAACAATCTATACAAACCATCAGTCATTAATATTTTCTGTATCTGAAAAAAATCCAAACACAAAATTGAAACGATGTAAAAATGTAATTGAAGAATATGGTGCAAATAGTATATAAACCTGGACACCAAAATGTAGTTGCTGATGCCTTGTCAAGACAACAAATAAATTCAAGTACAAATGAATCTCAACACTCAAGCCAAAGTTCACCTGTTGAAAAAATACAAAGAAGTAAAAAACCTTTAAATCATTTTAAGAATCAAATAATTCTGACACACACCAACGAAGAATCATTAGAATCAACGAATGTTTTTAAGTTTAAACGTCACCACATTAAATTCACCACAAAAGAAAATTTGATAAGAAATGTGAAATTAATATTAAAACCAAAGGTAACTAATGCATTGCTCACCGATGCAGAGACTATGTTCAATATTAAGGATACATTAAAAGAAACCTTCCCTACAATAAAATTTGTAGAAGCAAAGAATTTAGTAGACGATATATTAGACGAAGAAAAGCAGAAAGAGCTGGTTAAACAAATTCATGAGAGAGCTCATAGAAACGTACGAAATAATATTATAGAACTAGAAAGAGAATATTTTTGGCCAGACCTAAAAAAACATTGCCACGAATTTAATAATAACTGTGAGTCATGCCCAATTCATAAATACGATCGAAAACCTAATAAAATTCCTATTGGAGAAACACCAATACCTAAGAAACCTGGTGAAAATATACACATGGATATATTTTACTTCAACGGACAAATGTTTATAACTAGTTTAGACAAGTTCCCCAAATCTTGTCATATACGACACATTCCAACAAAAAAGGATATGTATAAAAACATTGATGAAGTCTTTTCTCTTACTTACCCAAACGCTAAATTCGTTGTTACCGACAACGAAGCAAGTTTTAATGGCATTTTAGCTAAACAAATATGTGAAAGAGTAAACATACAACATGTAGTCACAGCTCCATTTCACTCAAAAACGAATGGTCAAGTTGATCGTATACATAGTACAATTATCGAACTCGCAAACTTAATATCTTAAAAAGGAATTGCTACGACAGATGAAAAATTATTTGAAGCAGTTCGCCAATACAACAAGACAATACGTTAGAAAAGAACACGCAACCCTTTCACAGGGCAACACATTTTTGAGAAAAGAACACAAAATTGCAATCCCTGCGGGTAGTGTTGCCTTTTTTCTAGAAAAGAAAACGCCATAAGATAATAAATAAATAGAAAAACGCATAGCGTCCAAAAAAAATTTTTTTTATTTACACGATAGTATTATGTATTAATTCGTTTGGTATGTTTTACGTATACATAGATTAAAAGCGTTTGTTCTGATTACATTTTACCTTCAAATACCTTACTTTACTCCATTAAGTTGAATTATAGACGGTCGTCTTTACTTTGTGCACACCCTGCCGGCAAACTAGTAAACCACAACAAATAAAATGGAGTTATAATTCTATTGCTTTCTTAAATGCATGTAATTTAAAATGAGGTGTTTTCCCAAAAACTGAAGCATTATCCGGCTGCCATTCAGAAATGTTCATGAAAACTACATTTGAATTAAATGCGTAGGTTATAATGTATACAAAAATGTATGTAATGCTTGGTAGGCAAGCAAGAGACATGAAACGATTCTACAAAGATGCAGTCATAGTAGGGTGTCAGAGTTACCCTGCAATAAACTTGTACTGGCCCAATGAATGTAAAATCCCCACAATATTTAATACAATGCCCCGTGATATATTCCTGGCACTCCGATCCGGCATTAACTTTTCAAACCATACTCAAAAAATTAACTGAAATAAAATTCATCATATAGAAAAAATGCATCGATAGTTAGAAAACACTGAAATAATTAAGCAAAATCACACACTGTTTCCTAAACGAGCAAATGATTCCATTTACGCGATGCCCTGTACGACAAGTTATTATATCAAAGCCGCAACTTCTAGGATTGAATCATCATACTACGTCATGCTAATCTTAAGGCCTATTTAGCCGAGCGCTGAAACCGTGAATGTAGTTGCAGTTCGAACTGTAAATGTAGTTGCAAACGAGCGTTGGTTACATAAAACGTAAAACCGTACATACACATGTTTTTCATGTTTTTCATGGTTTTAGATTAGTTGGCCATTTGTCGTGTACAAGTGAACATGCAACGAAGGTGCTATTCGATTTCAATATAATTTGTAAAGAAAACAATATGAACCTTTTTATATTTTTCCTTCCTTTTAATACATTAATTTTTTATTAATTCCATTTATTATTATTTGCATTCTTCCTGTAATATATTATTTTTTATTAATTAAATATTTCCATTATTAACTAAAATATGAATAAGTATTTTTAAATATAAATATTATTTTTTATTAATTAAATATTTCCATTATTAACTAAAATATGAATAAGTATTTTTAAATATTAAATTTTAAATTATTAAATATATATTTTTCATTAAATTCAATCTGATAATTCTTTTTTTTCGGATTTTTGTAACCCGGACAAGCGTTATTATACTGGAATGCGTTTCCCTGCACTAAAATTATAAGTTTTTCATCTCCCATTGCTCTTTTATTTAAAAAGTCCAAACAGAAAGTAAACATCTGTTCGAAACATTGATGGCAGTTCAGGGTGTTAAGTATTAAATGTGGGTTTATAAAAAAAGTACCAAAAGTACCATTCACTATTATAAAATTTTTAAAATGGTGTTACAACTTGATATTTTTGTGAACAAAGCTAAAAATAATTTTTTTACTCATTTACATATCTAATGCCTAAAAATAATTAATTTTATTGGTTTTCAACATTGTTATTTTTTTATTTATAGTGTCATTTTCATTACTTTATTATAATCTTTGTTTCAATTCATTATTCTTTTTCATTACGAACATGATTATAAATATTGTACGCATGCACTTATATCATTATTTTGAAATTATTTCAGAATATGTTCATATGAACGTTAATAATATGTAGACTAAAATAATTGCTAATCTTCGACAACCACTAAGTTGAATATTATCATAAAATTATTGCATCGAATACGCCAAAACGATTATCAAAGTCTCTTTTTATATTTCATTAGGAAAACAATTGACACAGACAAGTAAATTTATCAAATAAAAGGTTAAAATAACACAAGAGCCAAAAATACTGAAAAGTAGTTTTTGTGCCTGTCTTTTGCTTACTTTGAACTACGTGTTTCACGTGAAATTATATTTTGAACAGGTTCAGTAGCTTGCAACTATATCTGCCGTTGTTGGTTTCTACAGCTTCAAACCTTGCAACTACATACACGGCCGTTCAGCTAGGCATTTGCATTTCTGTTCGTATACCAGAATCGAACAGATGATGCAACTACATTTACGGTCGGCTAGTTCTGCCTTTATTATACAGGCATTATACATAACTATAATATACAAGTATATAATCTTTGTTTAGCATCACCATGCTACACAAAGAAATAGCGAGATATTGCGAAATAAAAATATACATATGTATATTTAATTTTTAAATATAAAAATGAGGACTTTGATTAGAATATTTCCAATTTGGAAAAAGGTCAAAAAAAGAAGATATTTCTTAAATATGAAAGCATTATTTCAATATTGATTAATTTAAAGAAATCACACAAAACATAATGTTCAGCTGTGGCGTTTTCTTTTCTATAAAAAAAAAAGGCAACACTACCCACAAGGAGAGCAATTTTGTGTTCTTTTCTCAAGAATGTGTTCCCCCGTGAAAGGGTTGCGTGTTCTGTTCTAGAAAATGTTGCCCTTTCGCTGGACAAAAGGCATTGCACTTTTGCCCTGAGCAACTCAACAGGGCAGAAATTGCCCTGTAAAACACATGGTTTTTATTCTTACACAGCGTTATCAGAAAATGTTCAAAAAAAGAGTCGAAAGAGTCAGAAAATTAGATTTTAATAATTATTTTTATATTTTGTGTCCTATAAAACAAACAAAAGACAACAATACGGCTGCTTAATTAAATGAGATATTAAAATAAAAAAATTTTTGTTTTCTCAAGCAGATGAATTGTAATCTGACAACTGAACATTTTTGTTTACACATTTCATAAAATATACATGAATGTTTTGTTATCAGGTGTTAAAAAAAGGCAATGCACTTTTTACTAATTTGTGTTCTTTTCCCGTTATATAAAAAATTGTATTTTTACAGTGCGGGCAAAACATTTTAAAAAGGCCCCTTTTCACAGGGCAACATTTTTAATGTAGAAAAGAAAACGCCATAAACATTAGAAAAAAGGGCACATTTTGAGCCTTCAGACGTTGTTCACGAATTATAGTAATCAATACACATACATATAAAATATTTCATGTTTCTAGACAGTTGTACTAATGGCCTTGACGTAAAGTATCTGAGTTCACTTTACATATAAGTATGTATGGATGTATAAGCAGATAAAAACATATACATATGGATGAATATATGATTAGTATTTGCAAAGGATTTATAGAAATTTAAAATGCTTACTTATATGTAGGATAAAACCATAATATGTACTCATGTGTACATATTACACAGAAATTATTAAGTATATTAAGTAGATATGTTGTCATGCATGCATATTTCAGATTTGTATTAAGGAATGCAGATACTAATGATAAAGAACTCATCTTCAATATAATACATAACATATCAAATAATGTCACCATATCGATAATATTGTGTCTAATATATATGTTCCAGTATATAGTGGTGGAGTTAAATTTTCGCTTTAGATTTCCTACAAAATAAATTCTTCCATTTTATAACACTATGCCTCAATTTAAATTTTTTCCTCCTTTTTTAACACAAACTTCTCTATATTACATATCTATGTTCATATAGAAGGCCATGAATCCCATTAAAATGAATTTATACATATATACATATGCATACATACATATAACAACTTTCGTCTATGAATTCGTTAATTAATCTAAAGTTGCGAACCAATCAGAATTTTGAATTTGGCGCTGGTGACACGATGGTAACATTTTAGTAAATGTGCACATGTATAGCTATCTTTGTTTGATGTCGTTATAGATACAGATGTATGTATATACATGCATACATATTGATCGCCAAATATAAAATACTCATAAATATACTTTAATATTTGCAGAACTGTTGTAAGTAATCAAATTGCATTTCGTATAACTTTAAGCAGATATTGTTTAAAAAATGAACTTTAAAAGTTACGAAAAATAAGCTTAAAGAAATGCTACCTATTTTTTACATTACCCAAGCAATATGTACATAGATACATATTTAATTGAGCATATGAACATCAATTTTTGTATTATTCGAAAAAAAATTCTACATAAATACTTACATATGTACATACATAAATCGGAGCACAATTTAATGAAAACTTACAACATGGTTTAAAAATATGCCATACATATTAGGTATATATGTGTATTCACACGTCCATACATATGTTTATGTGGGGTCTTGCGTCTTGTACACAAATCTGTAAAAATCAGTGAATAGTTTTTGTATTTAACCGTTTTATATCACAAATAAACTTGGAATTTCTGTTTCTAACTCTTACAAACAACAAAATCTAACAAATTTCTTGTAAAAAGATAATTTTGGCAGACAATATGTGCGACTTGCTATACTGTAATGCATTAGGAACATGTTTTAATATATAAACAATTTCAATTAAGAGACTTATGACATAAACGCACTGTCATGGTAATGCCATCCTGAACTGGAAAATAAATTTGGTGCTAGTTTTCATACTAATGAGTCGAAGGAATATATGTAAAAATGTTGACATAAACCATTCATTAAGTTTAGTTATTATTTAGATATGTACATATATACGTACATATATGTTACTCAAATATTTTCTTTATATAAAAAGAAAAATCCAAACGCCAAAACACACACGCACGCACCCAAAACCTTCGTTTATAGACAATCTTATTAAATGAGCTGTTTTCTTTTTTCACTTTAACAAATCAATTCACTATGAATAACCAGCAGCATTGACATTTGCTTTTGTTTCAACACACATATACGCGTCTATATTATCCGCTATAAACTAACGCACACAGCCGGACCACTCGTATATGGTTTGGAAAGCAAACTAAGACACTTTTTTCGAAATAAATGATATTAGCATAACACTTGCCATAATTAGTAGCAGGGTGGAAAGGCTGATACTCTCTTTTTGGGGTTACAATGTACTTTGTGAAAAACAGCTCCGTTAGTATATCAAGTAATACTAATAAATAGTAATCAAGTGACTTACTAATTCCTCTTTTACTTTTCTCATCAAGTAGTCTAAAGTTGTTTAAAATTTTTAATTGCCAACATTTTGTTTCAAAGTTGTTACTTTGCTTTTGACAGTTTTCTATTTTATTGGTTGTATTTAGTATGCCCACTAGTTGTAAACTGCATACCCACGAATGACTTATACCGATTACGTCTTGGTCCGTTAGTTTTGTTTGAAAATCATCTGTTTTTGTGTGACGTCATCAATGGGCAAAAAATATTGCTTTGTATGAATTTTGTAAGTGTTCTTTGAATAACATTTAAAAAAAGACAGAAAATGACAAGCCATTTAAAGAAAATGCGATGTTCTGTAAAACACTTTCTTTGAAAGTGATAAAATTGTATTTAACTCTTTTATTAATTTCAATTCTCTCTAGTTTCATGTCTTAACATGTCTTATTTGTATTTTGAAACTAAAGTAATAACGAAATTTATTATTTTTTGAAATAGTATTTTAAATCTGCCAGTGCAAAAAACCAATTTTGTTAATGGAATCTAAACTTCGTCTCTTAAAGTCTAAAAAATTAATATTAATATTTGCGTTTGCAATATAATCTGACGTAAAAATCTGATATTCTTCTTATGACCACTGGCTGAAGCTTTTCAAATTTAACTGAAACATTTTGCATAATACAAGGTTTGTATAAAACAAAATTAAACTTGAAAATAGTATCGGAAGAATTGTAATTTTCTTTTTTAAGAGAGTTTTTACGTCCACGAAGTTTTCTAAACAATTCAAAAATTATTTTCAAATATATGAATATTAAAAAATATCGCCTCTCAAAAAACAATACAAATTCCTTTTAATTGATTTTATAACTTTGCAACTCTCTGAAAATTTCAGAATAAGACCAGACTTTTTAAATGCCTGAAAGTAATATACAAATACTAATTCAAAGATGTACAAATTTACGTTTCACTAATATTTGTTCTAAAATTTGTTTCGCCAATTAAATGTTTAAAACCATAAATAAATTTTCATATGTATATATTTTCAGTATATTTTTTGTTTGATAAAAACTATTCAAAAGAAATATCATAGACTACACATACATATATCACAAATTTAATTTTATAAATTTAAGTTTTTTTCTAATTATTTACTTTAAAAGAAGCATTAAAATCCACAAAAAATTTATAGTTGGCAAAATTATTTCGCCTTTCAAGGTGCATATTGATGCGGAGCCCGAAGTCGACAATGAACTAAGTGACATGGCCTACGATAGGCTTGAAAATTTTGCAGGCTTTATATGCCATAAACTAACAAATGAATTTCCTGATATCGCAATCACTAAAAACCAGCTGGAGGTGTCTAGATATTCTTGGTTAGACCATCTATCTGGGGGCGGATTATCCAAGCCGACAGAAAAAATAACGGAAAATATGCAAGACCTCCATAAAATTTTCGAAGACAATAATGGTGGAGGCTTACTTATATCAAAGGACTTTTTTAAACTACATTTGGAGCAAGGTGATAGATTTAATAACGAACGGACATGGCTATATTGTTTTCCCTGTTGAATACCGTTTATACTGGAGCCTATCTTGATCCCTTCTGCATGTTTCATACGAAAAAGTCAATACACACTGGCAGGCGAGTTGGTCGGCATAACTGAAGCAAATGTTTTTGCTTCTTGGCGTTTTTAATAATTGAATTTTAAATGCTTTGAAAGCACAATAAATTGCTTCTGAAACAAATTTTATTTCACCAAAATAAACTTGAAGAAAGGTTTTATTTCCAATAAATGCTGATATTTACAAATGTAAACAACAAAATCCAAACAAATCTCACAGCAGAATAACAAATGTGAACATTGATGACGTAGATGCGCAGTAGACAATTGTTTTGACACACTTGAGTGCGCAATCGGTATCAGTCATTCGTGCTGCATACCGAGTTGTCAATAGTGACAATTGAGAGACCTCCTAATCAGTTACCTACAATTTTGTGCTGCATAAAAAGAGACAACAAGTATTACATTATTGCAGTTATTAGGAAAACACAATAAAACACACAGAATAAAAATTTATGCAAATGCACTCAACTACAAGCACAACCAGAAACACAAAGTAGAATACAAAAATTAGAACAATAAAACTACAATAAAATATTCTATTTGATATTCGGATGCGGTATGGATGGTGTATTACAAAGCGTCAGCTCCTTTAGTACATTTTCTAAAAAAAACTTTCATACGAATTTCATCTAACTAAACGTTTTGGTTCCATTTTGGAGGTGGTAATTAATGGACTATAATCATCAGTTAACATCTAAAACGAGTCAGTTATATTAATATTATTTCCAAGAGGAAGTATTTGCAGGTAATATATAAAGTGTATCAGTGTTAATAAAACGTTGATTTAAATATGTACATTTCTGTTCCGAAAACGATTTTATGTGTTTAGATTCACCAACTAGTGTGGATTACACTATGGTACGACCATTCTTGGTGTTGACGAAATGCATTTATGCACCATACTGAGTATGGTGTTGACAGGGGATGCTTTCATACACAAAAGCATCATTTGCCACAGGCCCTTCGTGATAAAGTGGATGAATACATGAATTGCGAAGATATTGCCATGAATTTCTTGGTGTCGCATATTACAAAAAAGTGACCTCGCGGTGGATATTTAGATGCCCTGGTTGTCCGGTACCACGGAAAGAAGATGATACACATTTTCAGGAACGTCAATATGCACATTTTATATATACAAATGTAATAAATTTTTGCTATATATTAGACTTGCAAAACTAACTAACTTTCTTATAAATGAAAGACATATTTTTAATATTTTTGTGGCAATAGCGTATATGTTTGAAGAAAAAGCAACTAAGATCGCACAAAAACTATATCATGAAAATTCTCATAAGCTTTCGCAAATCGCACGATTTGTTAAAAAAATCGCACCTTTTTATATCACACTATTTTTTTCAGCACACATGCCAAATTTGACAAATAGTACGAGTGGGCAGACTAGTGAAACGAGGCCTTTATACTGGCATTGAAATATTACAGTTTAAGATTATTATTATTATTATACTATACAATATTTCATATGGCTTCAGTGCCATGGACGCATTTTTGAGGCAAGTTTGGCAAAAAAAAACACTTTCTTTAAATACATTTAAAAATTAATATTTGAATTAACAATATTTCATAATTGATTTGTTACATCAGAAGCGTATCGGCTGCGAAGACAGGCAACGGCGTGGAACTGGGCATCCGTATACTTACAGCGGTAAGCATGCTCAGTTCTCGCATAAACCCAATGCACATATTCTTTAAATTTGGAAATATGTGCGTACTTAATCAATACGTTGCTTTGTTTTTTATAATCTATACCATCCTAATCTAAAGCAACCCATACACGATTCGGCCGTTGGCAAAACTTCGGCAGGTTGTAATCAAGGTTATAACGTATGTGGGCCTGTTGTATAAAGTTGTGTCTCGGTCGTATGAAAAATCAAAATTTTCTGATTTTTGGCACGTTGTGCCAACGCGTTATATAGCTTATTGGTTAGTCATGCGAATTCGTACCTCATTCTCATTTTAAATTTTGAGGGAGAAAGACGTGTCGTCGGTTAATTTGGTTTTTGAGCGAAGAAAATAAAAGAAAGAAGTGTAAAAGAAAATAATAAAAAAAGTAATTCAAAATGGAAGACACAGCTCAAATGAAACTAGAGCACAGTTCTACGATGAATTATTTAATGATATCCAATATTATATAAGTTTTATTTTATTTATTTTTTATTTTTGAAAAATCTTTCAGATTAAAAAAAAATTGAAAATACTTAATTTACTTAAAGATCTTTCAATTGTTTTATTGCTTCACAAAATTTAAGCCTAATTTGTTTTGCTTCATGGGATGCGTGTTTATTATTTGTTGTTTTCACCTGTAAATTTTTTGCAAAATGAAGTTGTACTAAGAGGTTTTATCGTATGTGGGCATAACACACAACTTGATTGCTAAGCGAGTTTTGCCAACGGTCGAATCGTGTATGGGTAGCATAAGATTTGATACAAGTCTTGTATTATAAAATGTCTAGTTTTGCAACAATGGAAATGAGTGGTCAATAATAATTTTTTTATATTTAAAAGAAAGCAATAAGGTCCGGTACATATAAAATTTTCAGAGATTTATTCTGAAGTCGTGTTAAAGGTCATTAGGAAACATTATTCTTATCTTATGTTATGTATAATATTTCTACAGCTGGAGATATTTTAAGTTTCATTTCATTTATGTAAAATGAGTTTACATCCAGTTTAAGATGGTTGTAAAGTTATTCCTAAATATTGGAAGAAATAACTTTCACATATAGAGTCACCATCAATATTCGCGGAAAAGTTATTGCTCGTGCTTGCGCCATGTGGTCTAAAACGAATTTATTTGGTTTTATCAGAATTCAATAGTAAGCGATTCAAGATAACCAATTCAAATGTTAACAAAACTGAATTCCTTTCTGCATGAATTTCTTAGAGATTGATCATATTTAAATGTGTAAAATGAGCATATATCATCAGGAAACATGTATAATTGGATAGTAAGATCTAAGTTCTCTGTAGCATTTAAATAAATCGAAAACAATAAAGGGTATAATCGACTTCCTTGCGGTAGTACTTTTGAAATGATTTATTTGTACAAACTGTCTGCCATAATAGAAAAGGAAAAAGTAAAAGAAAAAAGAAGAAAAATCTAAACACATTCTCACGAGCCCATTGTAGCCATCATTCAGGCTTCTGCAAATATACTTAACTATAATATTATTTTCCTCCAAAAATGCTGAAAGTTTGCCATACAATAGTTTCTCAAAAATATTTTTTATCAAAAGTAGAAAGCACAGCAATTGGTCGTTATTTATTTACTAAGATAACATGAACTTCCCTTGGAATTGGAACTATTTTATTAACCTTGAGAATATATGGACAACTGATTGTTGTTGTTAATTAAATATGTAAACTAAACTGATGATGTTTCATGAAAGTAATATCCAATGATGACATTTGATATTACCAAAGCCAAAGCATCATTTTTTCCTATATTAATGACAACATTATAAACATCAATTACGTTGATTTTATTGCAAGTAAAATGATAATCTGTTGTTGTAAGCGTCTTTAATGACACAGTTGGATTCTAGAAGTTCTACCATAATGTTGAATTGAATACTATTTGAAATTTTGGTTTTAAATTTTAGTGATAAATAATTAAAAGTAATTGATATAACTACACAGTTAAAAGTTTTTATTGAATTATACACAAAAGTAATTAAATATCTAATTGAAATAAAAAGATGTTTACGTAAAAACTACAATTTAACAGATAAAAAGTTGAAAATTTATACAGAGGAATTGATAAAAGGAATGGACATAAAAGAGAATTTTTAAAACTTAGAAAAGAATAATTAGATCTTAAAAGGAGACGCTTTCAAATAGGTGAATAGACTCCCAACATAGCCTTTAATGTGGTTTCTTTATTTAAAAATAATTTTTGATTTTTTTTTATATTTAACGGGAAGTATCTTAAAAATCTTAAATAAAGAATGATAAATATATTGAGTTTATACATAAGCATGTATGTACATATACTAACAATTGTGTTGGGGTAAAGTAAGTGACGGTTGCCGCAATTCTCCTCTCATAGCATTAAGCTGTACTCTTCTTCATATTTAGGAGATAATAAATGCACAATTTACATATTTTATATTTTATTTTTATATCCCTTCATATACATAACGTGAAAAATTTGTATTAATTGAAATAATTTAACTAGTTTTGTGACGTTTCAATGACGACGTCAATCATAATTCTTCAAATTACGTAACTGACTGCTTTTTTAATTCTACTACAAAAAGTTCGTTGTAGACAATTTACGGCTAAAGTTTGGTTTCTATATCAGCTTTTTTAAATCTATATCTATGTGTGAATGTATTTGTATCTTACTCTAGGAAAAATTTGTAATCCTAGATCGGTTATTTTGCACTTTTTAACGGCAGACAAAATATTCAATATGATTCAAACGAACTTTCATCGCGTGATTTATATTTTGAATTAAAATAATCATTCTTGCCAACGGACAAAATAGCCGAAATGAGAGTTTTGATACAACAACTGATTCAAAGCATACCAGCAATAATCATTCAAATCTGATTATTTGAAACCAGCGATGCAACAAGTTGGATCATTTGATCACATATTTCATGGCCATGCTTTGCTTATATCTTACATTTATGTATATCACATGATGTAGGTGTAATAACGGCTTTGTGAAACGCAGAACAAATTTCATTTGTGCTCTCGTAAAGAAAAATGAAAGATGGCTTATGTTCATGTATAGAGCGTGCATTTTTAAAAACGTTTTATTGGTACGCTATTTGATATGTCAGACACAAGTATGTATGTCAAATAGCGTACCAATAAAACGTTTTTAAAAATGCACGCTCTATATATGCACGTATGCCATCTTTCATTTTTCTGTATGTATTTTTTGTGTATTTTCGGGTTATATAATTTTTTTGTTTTCACCAAATTGAATCCTTAATGCAAATAAAATGCATAAATGTGTGAATTTATACATATTTGTACGCGATTTTTTGTAGAAAAATAATATTGGAAAAAATTAAATTTTCTTTAAAATATTTATTATTTTTTCTCCAACATATGAATATATTAGCGAAATATGGTTCATATGCATGTATTTTATAACTAAAATAATAATGAATTAAAAATAAGAAAAATCCAAAATTAATTTTTAGTCGGCGTGAGCAAAATATTTTTTGAAATTCAAACTGCAAAATTTGTAGTAGAGTTTGAATAATTTGATTTCCTCAAAGTAACTTTTTCCACTTTATATATTTTTTTTTGATTTATATTAGTTTATGTATGTAGAGGCTGTCCGATAGGACGTTATACTACTGTGTTTGTATATAATTTTTGATTAAATGAAAGATAATGGACCTTATATTAAAAAATGTTTTATTTAATTTCGGCAATTATGTATGGAATACAATATAGAATAAATGTCTGCCTCTGTTAGCCTCGCAAATGCGAGCTATTTTTAGGACATTTTGCATTACACTCTCACACATTTCACGAGGTATTTCATTAATTTGATAACGAATATTTTATTTGAGTTACGCAAGCGTTTCTGGTTTGTTTGCACAATCCTTACTTTTCAGGTATCACCGCAAAAAAAAGTCCAGAGCAGTCAGATCAGACGACCGTGGAGGGCAATCAATAACACCATTTCTTGAAATAACTTCTTATGGAAAGAGGTGTTGCAGTTCATTGTAATACTGCTTGTATGCGATGTGACACCGTGTTATTGAAAGCACATGTTAATCAAACCCAAAACATGTAGTTGTGGCGTTAAAAAGTTTTCAATCATATCACGATATCGTTCTCTATTGACAGTTACTATTACGCCATTTGCAGTTTCAAAAAAGTAAGATAGTATGACCCAATTTACATTAGCAAATTTTAGTTTGGCAAATTCTTAAAGTGAGGGTGAGAGAGGAAAAGAGTATTGCGGGGGATACAGACATCGGTGTTCTCGCAAAGTTGCTTTGTTCTTTGTTTTATAGAGTTGCACTTTCATGATGAAATTGTATATTTGACATTGTTTTTCATTTTATATTTCGTTTTTTGTAGTTAACTTCAGTGTGGTGAAGCGCTTGCAACGCATACCATAGTTTTTTATATTTTTTTTTAAAACAAATGTTTTAGAAAATAATCTAGTAATTAATGTGATAACTTATAATTAATGTTATCATATACATATATGAAGCAACTGAATGTATACTTTTACAAGACTGAAATATATTTTTAATTTTTAAAACAAAAAAAATTTAATTGGTTGTTGTTTTAACAATTTTATTTGCAATAAATATATTAAAAAAAAAAATTTTGCTGTGTACTTTTTTCCTAATTTTTCTGGTGGGTGAGTTTGTTTCGTCAAAGTAGGAAAGCGCATATTTTTCTCCATTTCGATTATTTCCTTTTGTTTTTTTTCTAATTCAGTAAAACAGTTGCTTAGTTTAAAAAAAAAAAAAAACTATTAAAAACTATTTTCAATTTGTAAGCTTTACCAAAATAAAAAGACTACACAGAGCAACATGTGCCTAGTAGCACCTAATAAAATAGAACAAAATTTACAAGATATCTCTGTTTTTTTTTCAAGAAGAACATCTTATTAATTTCATAGGGAAAACCTTTTTGAAGAAATCAATAAATAAATATAAATACATTAAATATTATATGAATATTGAAATAAAAAATATGTATTTCACAATGTATTTCCTATGCATTTCACATTTACACAGCATACGTGTGTGCTTTGTGCATGCGTGTTTTCTTAAAAACCAACCACCGAATGAAATGTCAAAAATTAAGAAAGAACATACGAAAAGAAACAAAAAATTTGGCAAACTAAAATTTGGCTATGTAAATGGCAAACAAATTTTAAAACAGAATGGAGAAGAATTTGCCAAACTAAAATTTGCTATTGTAAATTGGGACTATGATTCTTACTTACAAAATTGCACACCAGACTGTCCCTTTAATGCATGCAAAACTGACTGATGAACCGACTGTTCTGTTTATTCACATATCCATTCAAATAAAAGTGTATTGGTATATATATGCGGCGGCGTAAATGGTCTCTTGGGAGAAGCTCTTGTGCCAACTGAATCTTAAATGAAAACAAATGCAAGTCGTTATGCAAAATTGTGGCCAAAGTTGTTCTTTGAGAGCCAATCACCTATGCACGATACCGAATTGAGGTAGATGGATAGTCTTGAACACTTTTTGAGCAGCAATAATATTCTCAGCCCATTTTGCAGTACATTATGATCCATGCTTGCGCATAACATCTACAGTTCTCTTTTTTCAAAATGATTCACTACACGCTAAATAGTGTATCTTGTTGGCACGTTATTTCTTCCAAAAATTTCGCGTAACTTCACAGTAATCCATGATTGATTTTGATAAAATGTTTTAACGATTAAAACACTTAGTTTACCAAAGATTTTTCCATAATAAATTTGCCAACTGCCAAGACTTATATTTACTCAAATGGTGGACACCTTGCATATTGCACAATATTTCTTGTAACTAAACAAATTTTCAAGATTCTTAAACAAACAATAAAGTCAGATGCATACTTCTCTGATGATGTCAAATCTTTTTTAGAACGTTTCATTTAATTAATCAAATTTTATACAATTTTGTTTAGAGTAACTCTCACACACATATACAATTACATATGTGCGATAGATCTGTTATATATTTTCTATTTTATTAATTATTACTCCACATTGTTGCAACTGTTTTGCACTAGCCCAGTATCAAAGTTCTGAAGGCCAAAAAGTTCTTGATATGTATAAGTAAGATGTACAAGCGGCAAAAACGCATGAGTGCACTACTATTTGCTAAATTTTCATTTATTTAATATTTTCCGGATTTCATTATTTTATTTTATAAAACTTACATGTGCAATTTTGCAGTAAGCACTAAATTTAATATTATGTATACTGCAATTAATTCGAATAACACAAGAGCTTAGCTTCTTAATTTGTAAAATTAACTGAAAGACTAAAACTCGTTAAACACAATCACACATTATTTGAATAAAAATATATAAGGAGGATTGTGCTGTATTGCTACGTTATTATTATTACATACACACATATTATTTTTTAATCTGCAGAATTATCTGTCACATATTATCTTTTCCCATCGTTATCATTTCATTTACCTGAATAGCAGTTTGAAGTGTATTTGAATATGCGCTCACTGCATATTACCTGCGTATATTCTACAGGTCACAGAACAAGCAACACTTAACATCGTTCTCTTCTACGAAATTATGTTTTGCACCGCTTACAGTTGACTCTAAGTATATAAAAACTTAACATCTGAAAATCTAGTTTCTTTATTATAAATTTCTGAGGTATATTATATATTTCGCAATAATAATAATCAAACGTTTTATTGATTAAAACTTCTTTTAATACAAAAGATCTTATAAATATAGATTATAAGGATTCTGCTACTAGCAACTTCTTACTTTTACCATGAATTAATTATTATAAGCCTCTACACTTTTCAAATTACTTACCTGTCATTTGGTAAAGGAGACAAATCAGCACAGAAAATAATAGCATTCCTCAACATGTGTAAATGAATGCTCGATAACAACACACATGAATAATAAGAGCCTTTAGTAAATCCAGGCGGCTTCATAGTATTTCATATTTTGTTTGACACATTATCATCGTTACTAATTATTAATTTCCTATCAACCTGATGTACATATGTACCAGAGTCCCGTAAAATTCAATATTTCTTTCTTCTTCAATATTTATATAAATGTTTATTTACATACATAATAAAGCGGCATTAACATTCGAACATCATGATTTTCTGATTTTTCGCATACACTTAATTTTTTTTAAAGATAAAAACGCTTTATTAGATAAAAATACTGTAATACGATGACAAGATGTTTGCCTTTTAAGATAGAAATATGTTGATACGTTTATAAAGCGTTGCCATTTTTACTATGTGTTAATGAGTACGCGTCAGAAGAATTTTAGCAACAATTCCAAAAAAGTTTTTGAACTTGTATGTTCAAATAAAAATATTCAAAGAATATATACAATTCGTTTGCATCCATAATAGATAAACCTGCAATAATTTTAGCGAAAATTTTATTAAATGTCCTTCACTGCTTACAAAAGTAAAAAGTTGACTCTTATTTTGCCGGCTTACGAACGGTGCAAAAAAATCGGTGCCAGAGAAAAAATATCACAAATGTGCTTTAAATAATATTTATCTGCTCCAAGTTCCCAGCGACCGAGTAGTAAATATATAATTTTATTGCCAACATATTCTGATTACTAATAAAGAAAATCCCAAAAGTTTGGGTCCATTAATATTTTTCGTTTTTAGAAAATATCTAAATGGTATTGTAGTTTACTTATATTTTAAACTAATGTTTTGAACTAATGTTGCTGATATTGCCTATTTCAATGAACTATTTTTAAAATATTTTAAAAACTACTTACATATATAATATTACATAAAATATTTTATATATAAGGTATTTTATCATTAATTTGTCATTATAACCTTGTAAATAAAAATATTTACACTAATAATAATATAGATTTGATGCATTCTATAATAACAGAGTGAAAACATTTAGTAACAATATTTCATCAGCGAAGAAAAACAATTATTAAATACATTTCCAAATAACACTACAGGCGTTAGTTCGCTGCAAAAATGTACTCTGCATCCTCTAATCCAACTAATCAATTATGTTGTTGCATTACATTATTTCTTGCGTTGTGTTTCAGAGATATACATTCCGCAATTATATATAATAAATGTTATATGTGTGTGCCTAAAAGTATGCTTTAATACATAACGAATTTCAATTAAAAAACTCATGTTGGCAATATTTTCTACAATATTCTACTTTTGTAGTTGCAGCGAAAACTAAATAAAGGTAAGTTGTGGGACTGTTACAATAACATTAATATTAAATGAATTGTATTATATGGGGTAAGAGTTCTTAGTGGTTAAGTTTAGAAGGAACATTTTTAACTTTACTTATGAGTTTATGACTTGCATTTTAGGCGCAAATTTTACACTTTAAATAAAATTACTTTATCAAAGCTTGAACTAATTTTTACCAAAAACCAAAACGGAAAAAAATTTTTTGGGCTTTATTATTGGCAAGTATATAACAAAGTCGTAATATAAATTCGCATTTTAACTTTTGTTTATTTTATTATTTATTTATTTTATAGAGTAAACACTTTTCTCGATTGTCTAATGTTAAGTTCCTATTTTCAATCTTTTATTGTCACAAAATATAATAAAATAAAGCCATATATATGAAAAAAACCATAGGGGCGTTATTAATGCAATACCAACTGGTGGTGGTTTTAAGTAACGTAAGAAATCTGGGAGACATATTATCAATATGAGCTACCAAATCCATAAACAAATATATTTATTGAGAGCCCAGTTCATTACAAGGCAACAGAAGTGGAGTTGGGGCGACGACTTGCAAGCCCGTAAACTGTGGTATCCACAACTGGAGTTTCTGGAACCCCTGGTGAGAAATTTAAATGTATATTTTCTCTGTATTATGCTATATATTGTTAGAGTGAAGTTCCATTTTCTCTTTTTAAAATAAAATGTTTTGATATTAAGCTTCAATTGCTTATTTTTTATTTACATATTAAATGTATTATACTTTTGAATATGTAGAAGAAAAACGTTTAGGATCTAGAATTACACCTATACAGTTGGGGTGATCTAATAATTTTATTTTTTAATTTTCTTTACGATACTTATCTGAACAAACTTTTTGTTTTTATAATAAGAAACACACGGTTTAATCACAGTAAATATCTATATTTTAAAGTAAACAAAATTTGAAATACTTGTTAACAGACGTGTATACAAAATTATATTTTGTAGGAAAAATAAAAACCTAGTATAAATATTTGAAAGCTTCTTTTCCTTTATACATACATTTATTCACATTATATTTTAAGCAGAATATATGCAAGTATGTATAATAATAAATATAAATTAACATTTCGAATAGATTTCATCATGAGGTTGTAAGTATACACAAATACATAACTTAGAGCAACATTGAACGTGTAGCTCACAGAAAATAAAATATAATATTCAGGTAATTATTCAGTTAAAATAAAAGTCTCCAGTGGAACATCTTTTTTATAATTTAATTTATCTTATTTGTGTGTTTTTGTTGTTGTTTTTTAAGTGCAAAATGCAGAAATATTTGCGTTCAAATAATTAACTTTGTATACATAATATTAATAAAAACGGTTGTTTTAACTGTGTCCTAATACCTACATAGATATAATCTTTATATATAAACAAACTGACTTATAGTTTATACCCTCTCTCATTTTATTTAGATGATTTATTATTAGATGTTGCCTGTTGTTCTTGTTGCTGCTGAATCATACTGTTATCGGCAGTGATAGACGAAGGTGATTCGGACGACTTTTTAATTTTTTCACAATAGTCATTGAATATATCACGAAAACGTGTCCAGCACTTTTCGGGAACGGTTATTGCAGTGCGAAAGTTTGACTTTACCTGCAAAAGATGTTGTACATAATTAATTATAATTAATCCATGTATATATATTGTGCACATATGCGTGTGCGTATACATATGTGTATCGTGTATGTAGGTGGTCATTACGGCATCAGTGATGGGATGTGATACAATTGAGCTGCCACACACGAGATAAATATTAAGAACTATCAGATTAATTCATCTCGTGAAGTATAAAAAGATTAAATTGTGGCCTTAAATTTAGTCAAATGCATAGTTCCTCACTGAAACATTATTAATTTGAGAAATACATTTTTATATAACAATATGTTACATAATTATATTTATATTATATTATGTTATATGTTACATTTTATTATATTAGTAATACACATATTTCAGAAAAGTAATAGAATATAAGAAATATAAAATTTGGAAATTTAATGTTCTTTTAGATTACCTTCAACTAGCTAATTGTAAATTATCTTGGATAAGACTTTAAATTACTTTTTTTAATATAAATTATAAAATATAAAAAAAATAATTTTCTTAAATTATATATAATTAATGTCTTAATTGGAATATGAAACACCGCAACAGAATGTCAGTACAGGCCTTGTTTCACTATACTACACAGTATTTGTTTACGCCAGAACCGAGCACCCCTGCTGTAAAACGCAGTGTTGCTCCGTTCGGCTGCAATTACGCCCGAGTTAAGCACCACTGCTGGAACACACAGTGTTGCTCCTCTCATCGGCGATGTTTGCCTAGGCGGCGCCGTGCTGTATTATATATTCCCGCGTGCTCGCGTTGGCGAGCAGCATCATTCTTTCTTGAGCTGTGCCAGTGTCCACATTGTTTTTAGAAAAGTATTATTAACACGTAACCTACGTCACAACAGCAAAATAAAATAAATAAATAAAAATACTTTCAAACTCATTCAAACATACACACATTCTGTTACATATTCAATAAACACATTGTGAAATAGGTGTAATAACTTGTAATAAATTCTTAATTAACAATAAAACAGAGAAAACCCAAGCGCACCTTCTTTTATTCCCCACCCGAACAGTATTAACATGTCAAATTTGGCATGTATTATGAAAAAATATTATAAAGTAACCTAAAACTGTATTATTTTTTTAAGTTTTTGAAAATTTTCATAAAATAATAGTTTTCGTCTGATCAGTGTTGATTTCACTTCAAACTGCAGAATAAAGAATTATTCTTCTGTGATGCAAAGCAACAACAAAGTGTAAAAAGTATATTATTATTAAAGTTTTGTTTATAGTTTAAATTAGTATGGTAATCAACCCTTTTCTGCAGAGTCAAATAGAATAAATTACTTTGTACGTCACAACAAACATAAAACATATGTTTTCATCATATGGTGTAGCACCATATAAACTATTTTTATTAGATTTCATAAAGTACAAGGTTGACTTGATATCGCTTTCTTGTGAATGATCGTTCGACTATGTGGGATAGTGAAACAAGGCCTTCAAGATGTATTTTTTATGCGAAACTGTTATGTTAGCAGTTATGTGTTTGTTGCATTTATTTTAGCATTAAAACTACTGCATTAATTTAGATAGGTATAATTTAGCGTACACCCAACTGCTAATTTATTGCTACTGGTCTGGATACTCCACTTGGGAATCCAATAATATTAAACCGAAAATATTAGTGGCAGCGACATCAAATTGATCCCTTTTCAAAAATAAAACGCATATTGATTTGATGCTTTTTCTTGAAAACAAGGTTCAACTAATAAATAAAAAATTATATGTATAATAAAAATTATATATTGATTTGAAAACAATTCAAAATTAGGTAAATATGTATTACAAAAGATTCGTTGCAATATTTTTTCCTTGTATAGATACTATTGTCACATTTATAATATACATACATATATAAATGTTAAGTAAATTCATTAAAAGAAAACACACATATGTAGTTCGATACGTAGTTCAAATCCCATCACTATGGTCTACATTATAAATCTTTGAATAAAAAAATAAATTAATAACATTGAAACATACTTCACTAATACGCATATACACGCCTCTATTGTTTTGCCCAATATCAAAGTAGAAATTTTTATTATCTACCTTCATATGACGCTCTTCCGGTAAATCTCCTTTAAAGCTAATGGTAGATACAAAATATAAATTATAAACAAAAGACACAGTGTCGGTAATTTTACCTGCCATCATTGGTGCCGAATTCTTCCAACAGATCGGTTAGAGCATCTCGAAACTCAATCATGCCCTGGGCTGGTATGGCAATTTGTGATCTAGGACCACCACGTGTAATAGTTTGTGAAACCTACAAAAACGTACAAAATTACTTTCCATTTTTTCACTTTTTTTTAGAAAAAGTTGTTTAATTAAATAGTAATGTTTCAAATCTATTAATGTAGTAAAAGCTACATACAATGAAGCATGTAATTGTCGATACTGAATGCTAACAGAATTTTATTAATGGCGTTTTCTTTTCTACATTAAAAATGTCGCCCTGTGAAAAGGTGCCTTTTTAAAATGCATTGCCCGCCCTGTGAAAGTGCAATTTTTTATACAACGAGAAAAGAACACAAATTAGAAAAAAGTGCAATGCCTTTTTTCTTACAGCTGATAAACAAAAATTTTCTGTATATTTTATGAAATGTGTATACAAAAATGATCAGTTGCCAGATTGCTAATTCATCTGCTTGAGAAAACAAATTTTTTTTTTTAATATCTCATACAAATAAGTGGTCTTTTGTTTGTTTTATACGATACAAAATATAAAAACAATTATTAAAATCTAATTTTCTGACTCTTTCAATTCAAAAGGCTTCTTTTGAACATTGTCTGGTAACGCTGTGTAAGAATAAAAGCCATGTGTTTTACGGGGCAATTTCTGCCCTGTTGATTTGCTCAGGGCAATAGTGCAATGCCTTTTGCACTGCGAAAGGGCAACATTTTTTGGAAAAGAACACGCAACCCTTTCACAGGGCAACGCATTTTCGAGAAAAGAACGCAAAATTGCCCTCCCTGCGGGTAGTGTTGCCTTTTTTTGTAGAAAAGAAACCGCCATAAGATTATTTAAAGAAAAGTTCTTTATTCCAACACAACGAAACAGGGGAAAGGTATAAGAAAACAGTAGTATGCAATGGAATCAATTTTTATGTATAAATAATGCATAAATAGTATGTACAAATTCAATTCACTTATAGATAAGATATATAAACGATATTAATGGAACTATAATTAGTATAATGGCGTTTTCTTTTCCACATTTAAAATATTGCCCTGTGAAAAGGTGCCTTTAAAATGTTTTGCCCGCCTACGAAATACAATTTTTATATAACGAGAAAAGAACACAAATTAGAAAAAAGTGCATGCCTTTTTCTAACAGCAACAACATTTTTTTTTTAATATCTTATACAAATAAGTTTTTTGTTTGTTTTATACGATACAAAATATAAAAATATTTATTAAAATCTAATTTTCTGACTCTTTCGACTCTTTTTTTGAACATTTTCTGATAACGCTGTGTAAGAATAAAAACCATGTGTTTTACAGGGCAATTTCTGCCCTGTTGATTTGTTCAGGGCAAAAGTGCAATGCCTTTTGCACTGCGAAAGGGCAATATTTTTTAGAAAAGAACATGCAACCCTTTCACAGGGCAACGCATTTTCGAGAAAAGAACACAAAATTGCCCTCCCTGCGGGTAGTGTTGCCTTTTTTTGTAGAAAAGAAAACGCCATAAGAATATTTAAAGAAAATTTCTTTATTCCAACACAACGAAACAGGGGAAAGGTATAAGAAAACAGTAGTATGCAATGGAATCAATTTTTATGTATAAATAATGCATAAATAGTATGTACAAATTCAATTCACTTATAGATAAGATATATAAACGATATTAATGGAACTATAATTAGTATAATGGCGTTTTCTTTTCCACATTTAAAATATTGCCCTGTGAAAAGGTGCCTTTAAAATGTTTTGCCCGCCTACGGAATACAATTTTTATATAACGAGAAAAGAACACAAATTAGAAAAAAGTGCATGCCTTTTTTTAGTCCCAATTTACATTGGCAAATTTTAGTTTGGCAAATTCTTAAAGTGATGGTGAGAGAGGAAAAGAGTATTGCGGGGGTACAGACATCGGTGTTCTCGCAAAGTTGCTTTGTTCTTTGTTTTATAGAGTTGCACTTTCATGATGAAATTGTATATTTGACATTGTTTTTCATTTTATATTTCGTTTTTTGTAGTTAACTTCAGTGTGGTGAAGCGCTTGCAACGTATACCATAGTTTTTTATATATTTTTTTTAAAACAAATGTTTTAGAAAATAATCTAGTAATTAATGTGATAACTTATAATTAATGTGATATACTTTTACATATACATATATGAAGCAACTGAATTTATACTTTTACAAGACTGAAATATATTTTTAATTTTTAAAACAAAAAAAATTTAATTGATTGTTGTTTTAACAATTTTATTTGCAATAAATATATTAAAAAAAAAATTTTGCTGTGTACTTTTTTCCTAATTTTTCTGGTGGGTGAGTTTGTTTCGTCAAAGTAGGAAAGCGCATATTTTTCTCCATTTCGATTATTTCCTTTTGTTTTTTTTCTAATTCAGTAAAACAGTTGCTTAGTTTAAAAAAAAAAAAAAACTATTAAAAACTATTTTCAATTTGTAAGCTTTACCAAAATAAAAAGACTACACAGAGCAACATGTGCCTAGTAGCACCTAATAAAATAGAACAAAATTTACAAGATATCTCTAAGTTTTTTTTTTCAAGAAGAACATCTTATTAATTTCACAGGGAAAACCTTTTTGAAGAAATCAATAAATAAATATAAATAAATTAAATATTATATGAATATTGAAATAAAAATCAACCACCAAAAATATGTATTTCACAATGTATTTCCTATGTATTTCACATTTACACAGCATGCGTGTGTGCTTTGTGCATGCGTGTTTGCTTAAAAACCAACCACCGAATGAAATGTCAAAAATTAAGAAAGAACATACGAAAAGAAACAAAAAATTTGGCAAACTGAAATTTGGCTGTGTAAATGGCAAACAAATTTTAAAACAGAATGGAGAAGAATTTGCCAAACTAAAATTTGTCAATGTAAATTGGGACTTAGCAGCAGATAACAAAAAATGTATGTATATTTATGAAATTGTAAACAAAAATGTTCAGTGGCCAGATTGCTAATTCATCTCCTTGAGAAAACAAAAAATTTTTATTTTAATATCTCATATAATTAAGCAGCCGTATTGTTGTCTTCTGTTTGTTTTATACGATACAAAATATAAAAATAATTATTAAAATCTAATTTTCTGATTCTTTCAATTCAAAAGGCTTTTTTTGAACATTGTCTGGTAATGCTGTGTAAGAATAAAAGCCATCTGTTTTACAGGGCAATTTCTGCCCTGTTGATTTGCTCAGGGGAAAAAATGCAACGACTTTTGCCCTGCGAAAGGGAAACATTTTTACAAAAGAACACGT
Source organism: Ormia ochracea (assembly GCA_963402855.1). Taxonomy (NCBI): domain Eukaryota; kingdom Metazoa; phylum Arthropoda; class Insecta; order Diptera; family Tachinidae; genus Ormia; species Ormia ochracea. The sequence continues at coordinate 4,129,797 of OY727110.1, read as the reverse complement.
AACCCTTTCAGAGGGCAACATTTTTTTTAGAAAAAAACACAAAATTGCCCTCCCTGCGGGTAGTGTTGCCTTTTTTTGTAGAAAAGAAAACGCCATAAGTTAAACTATATATATTCATATACAATCAATATGTATGCATTGACTTTTAACTTTTTGCATACGTTCAGTACTTTGACAATTGCTAGTTGTTAAATTCGATTAAAAAAAATTGAGCTTAAAACCTATTACGATGATTTTGTGATAACAACAGCTGATCTAATATCTGGTAACATCAGTTCTTATTTCGGCGACTCTCACTCAGCCATCGCATCCATTCAGAACGTTTTCAATTCGGCGGTGGCGCCACTGATTAGGAGGGAAAGTGTCCTTTCCGACCACAATAAAACCACAAGAGAGCAATTTCGAGCAGGATATTTCCATTTGGTGTAGTTCTACAGGTCCTTGAGATACTCGCTCTGCCAACGTTATGCGAAAAGATGATGAGGTCTTTAACTTTTGCCACAGTTAACAAAGCTTATTGATTGCGTAGATAAACCAGGTTCGACGGGTGATAACAATGCTGTTCTGATAAGATGATGGCGCCTACTAAGAGCACACAAATCGTTTTGATTTTCGCTCATTGGGCCTAAGGGTCTCGATTCTGGGAGGCCTCCTCACAGAAACCTCTCATCCGCTGCGCCTAGGAGTATAAAATGTCATTCTAGTGAAACGAAACTTTGTTGAATAATAAGTTGTCGGTGCACAAGCTACACACATCCAGTTTTTTCTGCATTTAAAATTTAAGAAGCCCGCACAACGGCGGTATCATTGTCGGAGTATAGGGCAGATGTAAAACCACGTCGTGAAAAGAAGCGAACGAATGTAGCTAAAAAGGGCTGACTCACTGGTGGCTTCGAGGTGTATGGCCTTTGTTGCGAAGCATAGGAAAATCAATACATACCCCTATGTGATATTGCACCTTGTTTCTCTTTATGAGAACTTTCCACGTGGTCATGCAATAACGCAGGAGCATAAGTCTGTAGAGTAATGTATTTTAGCCATGGATTGTGTATTTATGAAAATATGACACAAAAAGATGAGTATAACACCCTTGGTAAGGCAATAAAATAGGAAACATTAAAATAGGAAACAAAGGGAACTCTTCTTAGCTATTTGGTTACCTTTGGATAGTTAATATTCGTTTCCAAAGTAAAACCTTTGAGTAGCGAGCAACAATCTTGATTTTACATGGTTTAATTCGGATATTGTAACTTCATCTGACATAACTATAATTTTACCAAATTTTCGGTTACATTTATAGTGGAACCGAAATACTTGACATTCAATTCTCATTTTTCTTTGGAAAATAAGAAAATTGGCTAAGAATATCGGTATTTTGTATTTTAGTCACGTGCGATCAAATAGGTTTACTTCTTCAAATGATGATGAGGAAGTTTCAACCGATGGTGTACAAGCTGTCCGCCGTTTATATTGATAAATATTTTATTTAATGTCGGCAATCGTTCCCCATTGAATTACCTTGACGCCATTTTCAGTATCAAAGAAGTAAGGTCCAATGATCCCTTCTAACCAAATTACACACTAGATACTGTTACTTTTAATGGATAATGACCGATGAATAATTTGAGGGTTACCCATAGCTCAGAACCGACTATTTTATTTAGGTCCCTACTACTCAAGTGTATAGCCCCCATCGTTTAGGATGTTTAACTTTTCGTCAATGTGACATTTCGAAGTTACGTGTCTGTCGATGTGTATTTCGAGGTACTTGGCGTTTGAGTGTTGAGGTATTACCTGATTATTGTTGATAATAGGTGGACATATATCTCTGCGCAGAACGAAAGTTATGTGGGGACATTTATGTTCATTGACTTTTATTCTCCATGTCTTCAACCATTTTTCCAGTTTCAATACGTGTTCTTGCAAATTTCTGGATGCTTCCTCGGAATTTTCTTGAATACTCAGAAAGGGCGTGCCATCAGCAAAATTAGAAGTGTGCACGGGATTATCATCTGGCATATCGGAAGTGTAGAGCAAGTATAATAACGGTCCTAGAATGCTACCTTCTGCGACTCCGGATCCAATTGTTTCAGGTAATGATAAGAAATCATTATGTTTAGGTACTAATTTGCGTGTAGACAGATAACTACACAAATTACTTTCTTTCCAAATTATTTTCTGGTAAACTATCTCGCAATTTATTCATAAAGCCAACATGCCACACCTTATCACACGCTTAGGATATGTCGAAAAAAGTGCTGAACAATACTTCTTCTCTTCGAAGTTTTTTTTTAACAGCGTTAACCAGTCTGAGTTTGTTCTACTGCACTTTTTTTCTAAAACCGAATTGGTGATTAGGGATACGGGCGCTTTCGTTCAATATTGGATTCAGTTTGTTTAATAAAAGTTTTTCAAATAGTTTTGAAGCGTTCGATAGCAGACTAATTGGCCTACAAGATTCCACTTTCGTGTGATCTTCCTCTCGTTTTCGTATCATTACCACCACAGAAGTTTTCCACTTCTGGGAATAATACTCCTACGCAGAATGGCTTTAAATATAAACAGCATTATTTTTACAGCTTTAAAGGGTAGCTAGAGAAGCATTTTATTGTTGACTTTATCAATCTAAGGTGATTTTTTTGACTTCAAACCTGGAACAGGTTTAACCACCTCTTGAAAATTAAACCTAAGATGTACAGGAACTTTCGGGACTACCTGTGGCAGCTCTATTCTGTCCAACGAAACATTTGGTGTAAAAACACACTTCAGGTGATTTGCAAATAAAATACCCTTTTAGGAATCGTTTCTTGCCCACTCTTCTTTCGATGTATGGAAGGGTAACTTACGCATAACAGGTGTTTCGAGATTCTTAGTTGCTTGCCACAATTGGTAAGTGCTATCAAGTTCTCCCAAGTATTTGTTTAAGGATGCTATTCTTCTCGCTTCAAGCATTTCTCGAAGACGTATTTTGGACTCCTTTAACATGCTTTTTGGTTTAGGTGATCTCCGTTGCTGCCTCTCTCTTCAAATTCTCCACTTTCCCATTATGACCTACTCGATATTAGAATATTTTTTTGCAATTTGAACTGCTCTTTCTGTCATACCATTTCCACTCGGATGATATGGCGAACTTGTACGGTGGTTGAATTTCCAGGTTGATGTAAAGATTTTAAACTCCTTGCTTGAAAATTGAGGACCATTGTCCGTTTCGAGAATTATGGGTGGTCCAAACGTGGCGAAGATTTCTTTAAGAAACAAGATAACTTGCTTGGTGGTTGTCCCCGGTAGCATTTTAAATTTCAAGAAGCCAGAGTAACTGTCAATAAACACTATGTGGTCGTTGTTTTTGAAATGAAACAAATCTGTGGTATTTCTTTTTCTCCAGTTTAGTATATTTGCGTCGGAATACTTGACACGCTGCACATTGCTTAATATAGTTACATATGTCCTGACTCATTTGCGGCCAGAATATTGATTCCCTTGGCATTTTAATACATTTAGCATAGCTGAAATGTCCATTGTGTATATATTTTAAGAACTGGGATCTCATCTTGAGGGGTACTATCAGTTTTGAGGCTTTAAAGATTAACCCATCATCGTTGAGCGAGAGTTCCTCTCGGAAGTGCCAACACTGCCGGATTTCTGGAGGTAATTGAATTTTTAATTTTGGCCAACCGTTGATAATAAATCTCTTAATAGTTTTTATTACAATCTAATACAACCCTAGTCATTAATTCATATATACACATAGACCAAGAACAGCTAATAACTTACCAACATCCATATATAGAGATCCGCCTCGTCAATCATATATATTGATTTATTATTGCTTTATACATTTATATTATTTACATGGTGCCGAAACCCGGACAGGGTATTAGGTTGTAATAATATGTAGGGTTGTTATAACATGTAGGGTTGTATTAGGTTCTATTGATATGTAGAGTTGTATTCAGATGCTTGATGCATCTCACAGGGGATATGTGTCGCGAGCCCCAATAAGTGTGCTTTGCGCTATAGTCCCCAGCTGACACAAAACAAGGCTCCAAAGATTTCAAAAAATCGCAATATTGATTTTCTGTTATTGAAAATCTGGGCGACGAGTAAATGGCAGAGATAACCAGATTACTATAAAAATCTTCAAGGCAGATTGTTCTTGCTTGAAGATGGCCTTCACATATTCCTTGCATCAAGTGATGCTTTAGTCAGGATTTTATGAAAACAGCAGCACCTTTATTTGCTCTTCCTTGAAGGTCTTTTGTGTCATATAAAATATACCCATGTATTTTATAAAAACTTCTTACCGTCAAATAAGTCTCCGAAATAAGCATAACATATATCAGTTGTGTTCTTAAAAACTGTTCTAACTCGTTTTTATGTTGGCGTATACCGTTTGCGTTCCAAAAACATATTTTTAGGCAATTCATGGTTTGTTCAATACAAGCTGTAGTATTGAAGACTGCATTTGCAACATCTTCTGCATCAATGATGTTGTAGAATTTATAAAGTGATTTAGTGCTTCGAAACGACTTTAACCCGAAGGTGTATCGCCTTCTCTGCTTTTGGGGACTAAACTAAGAATAACTATATTGAAACATTGGCGTAAGTAATCAAGTTAGACGGCGGTTGTATAGGCGGGGGACAGGATGGGTTACTGGAACAGGTTTTTTATAATAGATAATGTTTTTCGCAGCTGCATATACAGGACAACCACTGTAGTTTCCTCTGCATTTTTTATATTTTTGTCAGTTCTCAGTTCGATATACTAGGCAGTGTTGTGTAATTCTCCACATATGACACAAACGGAGGGCAGTGGCCATATTGCCGACAATTTTAACATTGAACAGGAATAGATCTTTTATGAGGCTCCTCAGCTGTTATTCTGTGATATATAGGATGAATTTCATTTTTTTAACTTGACACCTACTGGTTCCATTTAAATTCTAAAGTGGTTGTGGATTTTTTTCGCGATTTCTACATTGGTTACCGTTTTAATTTTAAATCCATTGTGGATCAGGCTATTCTTGATTTTTTCTGGATTGACATATGAATCTATACCTTTTAAAATTACTAGATTTAAAATTACCCTTTGCTGCTTTTCAGTTGATAAGTATAAAATTTTTATTATAGGTTTCGAAATCTCTGATCACTTTACGAAACTCTATTTCACTATTCACATGAATTTTAGGTTTAAACCGGTTTCCTCGTTTTAATGGGATTACGAAGAAATTATTCTCTCCGATTAATGAAACTAAATTTGCTACCAGCATTTTAGAATTTTTCTCCCGTAAGTATATTGGTGGTGGTACAAATAATTTTGGTGGTACAATAAATTTTAAGCGCCTTGTTGCGCTGCCTCAACAACAAAAAATAAAATTAATTAAAAATATAAAAAAAAATAAAAAAAAATAAATTAAAATTTATTGTTATAAAAGTATTCTAAAAGCAGATCTAGTCTGCTCAGTGGCCTAATCTTCTTTTTGCCTCTCTATTCTTACATAGGTAATTACTTCTGCTTATAAATAATATGCGAAAATATAATTAGTAGGCTAGAGTTGAGTGACTTCCTAAAGTCACTCAAAAATAACTTAGTTAGCTAAATTATAGTTTACATGGTCATGAGAAAGTATCGGGTAACACCATTCCAAACAGACAATCATAAACTTGAAATGTACTTAGCAAATGCATCAGTTTGTTTTGACTGTGTGTAAGTGTGTGGTATTAATATATGGAGCACCAAAACATAACAACAATTCGTTCTCTTTTACAGTATTATTGCCCTTTCTTCGGTCTCTATTTTCCTACTTGGTCTATTTTTCTTTTTTTTTTTAATTGCAAGCATTGAATTATTATTTAAGATTTCATCTCCACTAGGCAACTCTAAAATGAGGACGAATGTTGATGGGTTTTCTCGATTAAAGTCGATTTTATGCCAGATCTAATATTTTCACTACTTTTCTTTTTATTTATAATTTCTTTAGAAATTATTGTTATGTGTGCATTATTACTCTTAGCACTTAATTTTTCATTATTTAGAGTTGATAAACTCAGTTATCACTAGAATTATGCACTTTTTATTTGTCTCTGCCCTCGCTCAAATGCAATGCAACACTGTTGAAATATTTTTTACCGTTTTCTGGAGTCGGTAAAATTCAAAAAAAATTTTAACTGTTGAAATATTTTTTTAGCGTTTTCTTGAATTGTTAAATTGAAAAAATATATAGACTTTGATATAGCATTGTTAATCCAACATTCAAGTTGATCGGGTCGCTTTCGCGTGATTACACGGCATCTTAGCTCGTACGAAAGAAATATCGCCGTTGCCCACCCTCTATCTAGCAGCCTACAGATAACAACTTAAAGTAATGAAGTTGCCCTGTATCACTGCCGGTAAGGAAAAACCTCCTTATCGTACAGAGTAAAACAAGTAAAAAAAAGGGGTCACTGTACGCATATTTGCGACTGCAGTTGGATCAAGTTTTAATATTTTTAAAAAAGTTTTATTTTCATTATAATAAACAAATAAAGAAATTTACATATATTTGGATGTGATATAATTTCATATGAATTAATTTCATTAATGTTATGAAATATCTCATTAATATTATTACCAATTTATAAATATATTCTCAATTAATTTTGAAATAATTTTACAAAATGTCATCAAGAAAAAACTGACAAGACAAATTTAAAAAAAAAATCAGTTAATTAAAATCAAATTATTTAAATGCTATAGTAACTTTATAAAATATATTAATATTTTAAAAAAAACTTTACTTTACTGATATTTGCTTGAAAACAAAAATGTATCACAACTTTAAGTACTGGTGTTTACTGTGTTTATCACATGGAAGTGGCTGCAATCATTGTAAAAGTCTGCATATGTTGAAGCCTTTCGTCCTTGGAAAGGATAACATGACGTCTTTTTTGATTATATAACATGACGTCTTTTTTGACGTATATTTGATTTTTTTTATGCAATAAGAAGAACAATCATTCGTACGCGACGACGACCAACTTCTGAATGTGGAAGAAGAATGAAGAAGAGAACACATGATACCAATATTGACAACCGAGCTTTTCTATTACAGAAGATATTACTGATCATGACGTCTTACATGACGTCTTTTTTGACGTATATTAAATTTTTTTTTATGCGATAAGAAGAACAATCATTCGTACGCGACGACGACCAACTTCTGAATGTGGAAGAAGAATGAAGAAGAGAACACATGATACCAATATTGACAACCGAGCTTTTCTATTACAGAAGATATTTCTGATCAATCCCTCCACTTTGAATACTAGGATTTCAGATTATGGAAACTGTATTGATGTTAGCTTCTTCGCAGTGTTAATCCCAATGAAATTTTTGATACACAAGAAAATAATTAATTTCCCTTACATCTGAAGAAACAGCCCACTAGCTATAAGCCTCTTAGCATATTAATGCCCCTATTATGGTTCACAACAGTTGTAAATTTGATGTTGTATTTTTGAAATTGCGATTATGGTTTACAGCAGTTGTTTTTAAGTGTTGTCAGTTCTGTCAAAAATTTGTAACAGCTCAGTAGGTGTTGTGTCATTAAAAAAAGAATTTCTTCTGAATACAATTCACTGTAAGAAGAGAAAATTGTTTCTGAAATTGTTCGTTGACAAATTTTTCTGCTTACTATTTATTTTCAAACACTTTTATTTTAGTGAATGTTTTTTTTATTTATTTAAAAGATTTCTTTTTTATTTTTTATGTGCCTCAATTTTTGATTTTAAAGATTTTTCATATTTATTTAGGTTTAATAATATTTTTTTTTCAATTTGAAACAATTTTATTATTATTATTTTATTCTATTTTATAGAATTCCTTTTCGAATGCGTGCGTTTTATTTGTGTCCTCATCACTATCAAAGAATAACTCGATGCTCATGTCCTTTATTTAAAATTTTTTTGTAACTTTTTATTTATTTATATTACTTATGAATATATTACATATTTATATTTTGCATATTAATAAAAATAACTTCTGCTTATTTTTTTAAATTTTTACTTTGTGCAAAATTGTTGAAACGTGTTAATTTTGTTTTCAACTGTCTGTTTTGTGTACTCAAAGATGCATTATTTAAGGAAAGTATACTAACATTGAAGAACAATCCTGTTAGTTACACAACATCTAGATGCTGTAAACCATAATCAGAAAAACTATAACGGTTGTGTTGTCTCCTCTACAACACAACATTTATGTGTTGTGAACTATAATAGGGGCATAAGGTTAATAGGAAAAACCTTCGAGCAAATGTCATACAAAACATTACTTGTTTTTGGAGAATAAGCAACGAATAATTTGAATTTCCTTTCCAATACACCAGCGTTCACCAAATTAAGGGAGTTATTGGAAGTTTGAGCTAAAACCCAAGCTGTTAAAAAATCAACTAAAAGTATCGCCAGCAAAATTTTGTGCGGCAGAGAAGTTATGATTCCTCCCACGTGCCTAACCAAATCTCTTCATAAAGGATTTAAATAACACGTTTGTAAATGATCTGACGCTGTCATTCAACAAAAAACTCAAATTTCCAAGAACTCTAATGAGAATGTGTGAGAAAATAATTTATATTTGAAAGGTTAGTTTAGGAACTGTAAAATTATAAGTTTCGTTTCAAATATAATTTCTCCTACACTAATAGCATCACTTTTTTCACATATGACAATAAATTTTTTCCCCTTAAATGTTTTCATTTATGAATTCTCAGTTAAACAACTGTAAAATCCGTAAACGGATTTGCATAATAAACCAAATAATCAGTAAAAGAAAATTAACCAGATATTCAATACTGCTTTTCCGTGGCATTAACCAAATTTGCACGTATTGAAGAACATAAGTGTACTTACTCTTAAGAAACGTCCACGGGCATTTTCTTTCAGATCTAAATAATATCGTCTATTATCTTTAGTCATCATTTCTGATTTAAGTTTGCCATCTTCAGGTACATTGTCTGGATTTGGAGGACCTACAAATACACACATATATACACATGCATTTAAATATATTTCTATCGTAAACAATTTATTTCATTAGATTTCTTTAATTACCTAGTGAAGCATAGTAGTCACTAAAGGTTGATAAATGATCCCGAAATTCATTGGCAGTTGACAATGCCAAGTAAACTTGACTACGTCTGCCATCGGCTCCAATCTGTTAAACATATTCCAAGAATAATTAAAACATGCGCATATTTCAACACTATAAATACATCACATAATATGAATAAGTTTACAAACAACTTTGTATTAAACAAATTTAAAGTCAATTGAAGAAATAAATAAATAAGCATACAAATTTTCAGTGATTTAGAAAAAAATACAACTTATTGGGAGATATCCTAGTTTTTTAGACCTTATAAACCCAATTAATCATTTATTAGTCGTGAAAAAGGTTTTCCAATCTACAAAACCAATATTTTATTCGATATGGACAAATTGTTTTTAAAGTCATTATACTATTAACCATCCTTTCGTTGACAATAAGAATATTTTTATTATAATTTATCTTCTTGGCCATTTTTTTAAATTTTAGTATGAAGGTGTTTTTTTTTTATATAAAAACTTAGCTTGTAAGGCCTAACTTTTTTATGTCAATAAAGCAATATTTATTACATATTGCATCCCGACGTTTCGTGGATTATTTGCCCACTTCTTCAGGGGCAAAAGAAGGCATTTGTCTAATTTATTAAATACTCAACTAGTCAAAAATCTTTTAACATCCCAAAAACACATAACAGTCGGATAGTAACATTTATAGAACAATTACACTAATTTCCAGAGTTGTGATCAGAGTTGCTAAAAAATATTTACTATTACTAATAGAATTCCTGAAAAACTTATGCAAACGAACAATAATAATTGGCTTCCAGTGGCGGAGAAATATGTTGATATTTCCTGCCATTAGAAAAAATCGACAAATGCGAATAAACAAAATTACCTCAGCTACTTTTATAAAGCGACCGCGTCTATTTTGTTTGACATCTAAGTAAAAGCGCTTCGATTGTATTTGCAGCATTTTGGTGGCCAACTCGTGCTCAGTTTGCCCCTGATGTACTGAGATATTAATTTAAGTAAAATAAGTTAAAAAAAAAGTGTAAATCTAATAGTTTTCATAACAAACCTTTGGATGATGAATCAAATTCATTGCGACATGTCTCCATGTTGGTGGGAGCATTATATTCTACAAATAAAAATCACCCATTATATTATTTCATATTATAATAATAAGCACTAAATATTTAAATATATACCGCCGATAACTCAAATAACTTGCAGTGAAGTTAAAACTAACTATTTTATAAAGATGGTAATTGTCTGTGTCTACATTACGTTTCAACATACTTACAATTAATTTCAATGAAATTAGCAAATAAATGATTTACTAATAGCTTATTAATATTTAACCAGAAGCTAACTGTTTACTAATTTGTTATAAGTTAACTATTAACCAGCAAACTGTAAGTTATTTTTATGTTAGATTTTTAATAGGTAGTTATAATCTAATTTCGGTCCATCTTATAAGCTTTCTTTAATTCATTTCAAAAGTTACATATACATGCATAATATAAATCTTAAAAAAATAAAAATATATATATATATATATATATATATATAAGAAAAACAAATTTACGAGTATATATAAATTTCGAGGATACGTTATACTATCCTACTATCTTTATATATAAAAATAAGTTGTGTTTTCTTTCCTGACGCTATATCTCTAGAACGCATGAACAGATTTTTACGATTTTGCATTCGTTGGAAAGGTATCGGGCTGCGTTAGGTTTATAGCAAAGAAAATTCTGGAAAAATTTCAAGAGAAAAGCATGAAAACAGAGGAAATAATTTTCACATATAGTGCCATCTCTGAATACATAGTATGTACTACAAAGTCGCAAGTATGTGTGATTATACTTCACGAAAGTAGATGGACATTTCAATTGGAAATCATCAAATCAATCACGTCTATTGTGCAGATTTTTATACAATTTCAACAGGAGGCATTTGTTCTTAAGGTGGTAAGTTGGATTGTGTAAATTATGTAGATCGTGCATTTGAGGTTAAATTCAATTCAAAATGCCTAGAGGACGATGCGCGAACATCGGTCGCCGCACTAGACATGCAAACCATCAAAACCTGTATTTACAGAACTTAAGTGAAGACAGACAAAATATAATTAGAGAAAATGCCAGAATGAGATAACGCGTGAGCACACGGAGATCATTGGCATCATACAATAGCTTGCATTCCAATATGATACCACTGCGAACTACATTGAAGATGACAATTTTGATATTGGGCCAATGACGACTGTATGCCGATATTGCAATGCGTTAAAGTTCAAAAGAGAAACAGCTGGATTGTGCTGCGCAAGGGGAAAAGTCAAACTGGATCCATTACATACACCACTACAGCCACTAAAATCATTGTTCGAAAGAACAAATTCCGATTCCAACCATTTTCTTCAACACATCCTTAAATACAATAACTGCTTTCGCATGACTTCTTTTGGAGCTAATATCATTCGAGAAGGTGGCTTTATGCCGACTTTCAAGGTAAAGTATACAACACACACAACCAATCACTCACAGCAATCAATAAAACAAGAAAAACAAATTGCATCCCACGATCAGAAGTCACACCTTATTCTTCAACAAATTATTCACCCTTATTGTCTTTGGCGTAGTCGAAAAACGCCAGCTGGCGTTTTTGCTGTCGTATTTTCAATTTTATGTTACCGTCTAAAATTTTCGACAAGCAAAATTTTGTAAAAGATTAGCAATGTAAAAGAATACGATATTTTAATTTTCTTTGAAACATCCTGTGTAAAGATCTGTCAAACAAGTGTATATTTTTAAATAAAAAGAGTACATATAGTGAACTATTTTTCTATTTGGTGATATTTTAGTGTAATTTTATTTGTGGAAAATGTTAAGCTTTTTACTTATCGTCATCATCTGAAGATGAAGAAGCAGCCAGCATTAATGAAATAAATGCTGTAAGGAAGCAAACAAACATTTTTGCACTTCCAAACAAAAAGTAAGTTTAAAATCATTGATTGGTTTAAAGCCGTGTTTGGAGAAAATATTTTAAACACATTTTCTTAAATAGAATACATTTACAATATGAATTGAATTTTTGTTAATTTTTAGGTGATGCTGGTTATCCGCTAGAGCGTACCTTATAACACCATTTCGATTTTTTACAGTTTTTTTTAAAAGGTTGTTGTAATGTGTATGGCTGTTCAAAAAATAAGGTAAGGTAAACAGGTACCGCTGTATGGTTTGTACAGAAAAATAACAGTATGCAAATTTTTTTTTGTTAAAGTTCTTGAATGAAGCTAATATTATCCACATTTTTTTCTGTAGAAAGATATTTTTTAGAAACTACATAACTAAATAAATAAAATAAAAATATTACATCATTTTACTTTTTATTTCTTCCAGTTCAATTTTTTTTTTTTTAATTTCTAGTTCAGCCTTCAGTATTTCTAATAGAGCTTTTCTATTTTCTTCTTTGTGTTTTAGTTCCTCCTTATATAAACGAAGTTTCTCTTCTTTGGCCTTACATATTCTCCGGGTGTATTTCTCCATTTCGGATAATTTGTTTTTCAAATCCAAGAACAACTCTTTCTGCAATTTTACCTGTTGTTCCAACAGCTCAAATTTGTCTTGGTTTCTATTTTTTTTTACCTTGGTCCTTCTAAGCGGTGGTGGCGTAGAAGATATACAATGTTCTTCCATTTCAGTAATGTCGATGTTAATATCTGCATTTGGCTGAGGGTCTGGTGATGCAGTTATCGTTCTTTTAATTCCAAAGGAATCTTTATGTTGCACAACATCACGCATATCTAATAAACTAATAACTGCTTCTTCGACAGCAGAAAAACTGAATTTTTTGAATGGCCCGCCACCAGTGGCGTGACTTTCTGCTTTATTATGAACCATTTTTTTTTTTAGTTTAAATTTAAAGTCAGCCCACACCTTCATCCAACCTTCTCCCGAACGCGATGGAGGACCCATACAATTCAAATCCTCCGAAATAGCGTTCCACTCTTCCTTAACATTGACTTTCCCTACACCTTTATGGAACCCCTTTGCCAAGTAGGGTTTTTGCTCCATTATTTCTACTAATTTGGCAAATTGTGCGGCAGTTGTAATCTTTATTCTAAAATATACACCAGCATTAGCCACATATGTATGTAAAAAGAAATTTACATGTCAATAATTTTAATTTTTTGCATACTTACATTTTGCTTGACTCCATTTAAATTAAATTTGATAACGTCGTGATCAATTTTCTTAACGACAAAATTTTGTGTATTTGACAGGCGAATACGCCAAACACGGTATGGTTTTTGTAATAGATTTTAAAATTGTCGTATTTATTGGCGTTTTTCGCCAACCACGGTAGCATTTTAAAAAAACGCCAAACTTTCGCCGCGAAAACGCCAAAGACAATAAGGGTGATTTTTTACAGATACAAGGACAAATATATCATTTCCATGGTTCAATGGTGCCAACACCAGATGAACCGCATCAATTTCTGCAAATATATTTCATTTCGTCGACGGTGGATCAGCTGAATGTACGGTGCAATATACAGGGAACACAGCAGTTAAATAGACGAATTATTGAACAATTGCAAGAATTTTTCCACGCTAATAACGCTGTGGTTCATATGTTCAAAACAACATTGGAAGGATACAGGTGAAAATGTGCGAAGTTTTAATGCACCCACCGCTGATGGTGTTGCTGCAATTATTGTTGGCGATCCAACTACATCACGAGACATTGTCGTTCAGCGAAGAAAAAATATCATGCATCGTGTAAACGAGACGCATCGTGTAAACGAGACACATCGTTTGTACTATGCGTTACAATATCCAATAATTTATTGGCAAGGGCAAGACGGATACGACATCATGTTGAAGATGGTCGATCCAATTACAGGTAAAATATTCAGACACTAATTATTGCTATTATTGGTTCCCATTAACAATCCATTTCATTTTCATTTTCAGGTGCATCAACGAACAAAAATATAAGCGCAATGAATTACTATGCATGTATTGCATGATGATTCGTACTCATGGGGTTCGTTTACAACAATCACTGGTTTGAAAAAAGAACAGATTTGGAAATACCATGGGAAATTAAATGGCTATTATCCCTAGGTAAAAAGTTTGCGCTTCCTATTTCTCCTAAAAACTACACCGTAATACAGACAATAGCGGATTTGGAACAATGCATACAAGAGATGGGGGAGGCATGAATAGCAAAGAAAAAGAAGTAGCCTGAAAAAAACTTGCAAATAAAATATCTTTTTTCAAAAAAAGAGCAAAAAATACAGAGAGGGACAAATTTATTCCTAATGTTTTTAGGAAGACTAAAAAATTTCTAAAAGGACATAATGACATAATCATCACCCAATCAGATAAAGGCAATACGACAGTGGCAATGTACGGAAGGGAATACAATAACAAAATGGAAAATTTATTGGGGGATAGAGGTACATACAGAAGTATTAGAACGGATCCAACTAATAAATTAATGAAAACCAATAACGACATTGTCAGAGATTTACACCAAAAAAATTTTATAGACAATGGTCTTAAACGTAAACTCACTTCGACAGCAGCGACAGCACCAAGAATTTATGGATTACCTAAAATCCACCAAGAAGATGTGCCGCTACGCCTCATTGTATCATCCTGCCAAGTGCATTATTACCAACTAAGCAAGTTTCTGGGAGGAATACTTAAAAACATAGTGTCCACAAAATACAACATCAAGAATGTAGTAGTGCTAAAAAGCCAGCTTAAGGCTATAGATTGGAATCCCAATGATACATTAGTCTCCTTTGATGTGGTATCATTGTTCACTAACATACCGATTCACGTAGCTATAAGTAAAATAATGGACAAATGGAACAAAATAAAGGAACACACGACGATACCGAGGTCAAAATTTCTAGAAATTTTAAAATTTTGTCTGCAAGATAATAATTACTTCGTTCATAACAACAACATATACAATCAAATTTTCGGGATGCCTATGGGAAACCCCTTATCACCTACTGTTGCGGACATCTTATTTGACAATGTGTTTGACTCAACGCTACTTGACATGGAAAGCAAAAATATCAACAGAAAATACATTACAAAATACGTGGACGACATACTAGCTGTGATTGATATAAACAATAAAAAATGAAATACTTACTTCTTTAAACGGATATCATCCAAAAATTAAATTCACAATTGAAGTGGAAAAGGAAAAGCAGTTAACATATCTCAACACCACACTATATAGATCGGACTACAGTATAAGTGTTGACTGGCATACAAAAAGCATAGCCTCAGGGAGAATAATGAACTATTACTCAACTCAGCCTAACGCACAAAAGATAAATACGGCGAGAAACCTAATAAAAAAAGTAATGGACATTAGTGATGCTAAGTACCAAATAACAAATAGCCAAAAAAATTGAAATGATTTTAAGAAAGAACAGTTTTCCATATCAACTAATCAAAAATCTATTACATGCCCAACAACACCGAAATAACAATAATGGTAGGAGCGCAACTGGGGAGGGAATGAGCTTTGTCAACATAGTATATGTCCCTGGTCTCACCCAAAAGCACAACATAAAACAAGTAATTTCTACAAATAACATCATGATAGGATATAAATCACACACAACGAATTCAAAAATTTTCACCAATTTAAAAATGCCACACAAAAAAATGGAAAAAAAACAACGTGGTTTACGAAATACCATGTAAAGGTGATAATAATAACGGTTGTGATATGGTGTATATAGGTACGACGAAAAGGAATTTAAATACCAGAATAATTGAACACAAAGCAGACATAAATAAAAACAAAGAGAGCACTGCATTATCGCAGCATGCTAGAATGCATAAACATTTACCAGGCATTGAGAATACTAAAATACTAGACAAAGAAGATAACTGGAAAAAAAGATATATAATGGAAAGTTTAAGGACACAAGAAAAAATTGACAAAACAATTTTTTTTTTTTATTTTCTGTATTTGTAATCTATTTTACAATAATAAGCAAATGTGATAATTTAAAAATAAAAAATTACATGTCGTATTGGTTCCCTTTGGAACCAATAAATTAAATTATATATGCATTTGGGCATCATATATAAGGATAATGTATTTTACGTTTGTTATAATTATTAATAAAAATATGTTTTTATTTTTTTTTTTTTTATTTTTTTTTTTTTTGAATTAAGAGTTTGAATATATAATATTGAATTCATTAAATAAAAGGTAGATCTAGAATATAATTTCTTTTAAGTCTTCTAGTCTCATCAGTATCATCAAGTAATGCAATTGCCAATATATTATTATGGTTACTAAGCCTTTCCAAATAGTTAGAGCTGTATTTTCTTATTTCGGGTTTTATGAAGGGAATTTTAAGGTCGTTATGTAAAGATTTGTTTGATATATAAAATGGCGCGTTTGTAATTGACCGTAAAGCTTTAGACTGAAAGCTTTGTAATATTTCTATATTTGAGTTGCTGGCAGTCCCCCACAATTCTATGCCGTAGGTCCATATAGGTTTTATAATTGTTTTTAGTAAGAGAACCTTGTTTTCTAGAGAGAGTTGAGATCTTCTTCCAAGTAACCAGTACATTTGTTTAAATTTTTTGTCGAGTAATTTTCTTTTGGCTGTTATATGAGCTTTCCACGTTAGCCTCTGGTCCATGTGAAGGCCTAAATATTTTATTGTATCACTTCCAGGAATTTTTGTTGCATTAAGGTATACAGCTGGACAATTTTCTCTTCTTGTAGTAAAAGTAATGTGTTTTGGTTTTTGTGTATTTATTACGATATTCCATTTTGTGAGCCAGAAATGAAGACTATCAAGTTGCCTTTGTAGAGATCTGGTAGCTAGGTGTGGTTGGCTATTACATGATAAAAACGCAGTATCATCTGTGTATGTTGCCGTAGTTATATCAGCTTGTTGTATTGTATATAATACTGGACCGAGGACACTACCTTGTTGTATACCAGCATTTATTTCGTAAATTTTAGAAAAATTAAAATTAACCTTGACATAAAAACATCTGTTTCTCAAATACGACGCGAAAAATAAATAAAAGGGGGCAGGAAGAGTGCTTTTTATCTTGTATAGAAGGCCCTCATGCCAAACTTTATCAAAAGCCTGCTGAACATCCAAGAATACAGCAGAGCAATACTTTTTGTTTTCAAAGGAATCTTTAATTACTTTTATTATTCGGTGGCATTGTTCTGGCGTGTCTGGTATAATATTATGTTCATTAAGAAAAGATGTTAGGCGTTTTAATAATATCTTTTCAAATATTTTGGAAAGAATAGGCAGAAGACTAATTGGTCGGTAAGAAGAGACTATGTTCTCAGGTTTATTTGGTTTTAACACCATTATTATTTCAGCGCACTTCCACTGTGATGGAAAATGTTGGAGCCTTAGAATGGAGTTAAATATCAATGCCAAGAATGTAATGGCTTTAAGTGGTAAGCATTTAATAGTAAGTGCATCTATTTTATCATATCCCGCAGATTTATTGTTATTTAAAACTTTTATTTCGTCTTTTATTTCTTGTGGTGTGATATGTTTTATAGGTAAATGCAATTGGCACGCTACATCTAGAAAATCTCTTATATCGCCATCATCAGTGTTGATCAAATGGGGTTTAAAAGTACTTTCCAGCTGAGCAGCGAAAGCTGTAGATTTTTCTTCATCCGTTTTACACCATGAGTCGGCAGAATTCTTAATGGGAGCGTTTCTTCGTGATGGTCTTTTAAGGCACTTTGTAGCTTTATTAAGATCAAAATCGTTGTTTTTATTATGAGGTTTTAAAGCTCGAAGAAAGGAATTTATGGAATCATTTTTCTCTTTAGCCAACATTTCCGAGCATAACTTTATTGTCAGGTTCCAGTTGGTTTTGTCTCTTGGGTTACGTGTACGATGCCAAACTCTTCTTAAACGTCTGGATTCTCTGACCATTCTTCTTACTGCTGCGGATGCTTGAACTTTCAGTCCTAAATTGTTATCGTAAGCATTTGAAGGTGTAGACAAAAATGCAGCTTCATTTATTAATGTAGTGAGAGTTTCAACCGTATTATCTAAATCTTCGGGGCTTTTAACTTTTGTATTCAGATTCACATTAGTTTCAATAAATTTGCTAAAGAGGTCCAAGTTAGAATTTGCTTTAATTAATTTTACGGTTTTAGGAATCCGTTAACATTGTAGTTGACAATAAAAAGGGGAATGATCCGAGCTTAGATCATCAACATTCGATATATCAAGAGACTTTCTAGAAATTCCATTAAATACAATGAAGTCTAGAAGATCTGGTATCTTTGCTGGGTCGGAGGGCCAGTAAGTTGGACTATTTCCTGATAAAGCACTATAATTGTTGTGCAAAAGACATTTATAAAGTTGTTTGCCCTTAGGATTCGTAAGCCTGGATCCCCACCAAGGATGTTTTGCATTGTAGTCGCCACCCACAATGAAACGTGGGCCTAGCATTGTAAAAAAATTTGTGTAATCTTCGTGTTGAATAGTATGTCTTGGAGGAGAATAAATTGAATAAATAGTGATTGGTATATTGTTGCAAATAATTTTAATGCCAGAAGCTTGCAAATAAGTTTTTTAAAAACCTTTTTCATCATTGTATTGGAGAGTGGACTTGATAAATAGGCCTGTCCCTGCATGGCCTCTACCGTCAGGATGATTTGTAAAGATGAAATCGTAGCCTTTTATATTTATATATGACTTAGAAGTTAAGTGAGTTTCAGAAATTAAGAATATATCAATGTATTTGTTTTTCATAAGATATTCTACTTCGTTAAGCCTGTTCGTTATTCCGTTAGCATTCCATACTGCAATTCTTAGATTTCTTTGCATAATTTGTTGATTAAAAGTGACATCATATTCAACAGGGTATTTGTTAATTCTATTTGTTTGTTCAATAGATTTTCAATATTCTTCATAATATCACTATTCTTCATAATATCACTATTCACTTTTTGGCTTACAATATTAGCATAAGATAATATTGATAGTGTGTTGTTGCCTCTTGTATATACATTGCTTTCTTCGTTGTTATTAACATGAGGAAAATCCTTTTTATTTAAAGAGAACTGCTGCTGGTGAACAACGGGTGATCTTGCGGGTAATCTTTTCTTTAGTATACTTTGGTAAACCTCGCATCCTCTGTAACTGGCAGTGTGCTGCTTTAAGCAATGGACACATTTGGGAGGACTTTCAAGATCCTTGGGACAGTTGGAAGAAGGGTGACCAAGTCCGCACTTTACGCATATAAATGGATTTTTACAGTAAGTTTTCGTGTAACCAAATTGCTGGCAACGATGGCATTGGACTAAATCGTTAGCACTTTTCGGCGCTTCTATTTGCACTATGCATTGGTTTATTTCTCGTATTTCGAAAACTTTTTTATTATTGGGACTTGGATCAATGTCAACGTAGAACATGGGTAAGGGCTGTTTAGTAAATCGACTTTTAACATTACTAATATGTCTGACCAAATGACCTTTATTTAGAAGATCTGCTTTGATCTCCTCTATCTTGGTAGTGTAGTGAAGACCTTTAACAACAAATCTGTAGGATCGTTCAATTTTAAGTTGATACGTATGGTAAGAATATATTGAATATATTGAATATACTTTGTTAATTTACGATACGAATCAACAGTTCTAATATTTAGTTTAACTTGACCATCAGTAAAGCTTTGTAGTTAAACTCATTATTGGCAATTGCAGTACTTACGCATTTAAACATTTTGTTTATATTAACGACATTATCGATAAACAAAGGTGGCGGCTTATCAGCAGGTTCATCTTTATTATTAATTCCAGCGTCAGCATCAGCATCTTCATCATTATTATCATCATCATCAATAATATCATTGGCAAGTTCAGCAAATTTGCTTCTGTAGCAGTTAGGTTCATCAGTAGAATTCTTTTTCTTTTTTGGATCATTTGTTTTTGTATTTAATTTCTTACGTTTTGTTGTAACATTTTGCCAGTTAAGTAAATTATCATCACTAGAGCTACAATCATCTTCACTGACTAAAGACATAGCTAAAGCAAGTGTATTTTGTTGGTAGCTTGACCGTTAGTTTACTGTAATAAAGTGCAGTACAATGCAGTCCCTTTTTTTTTATTTATTTATTTATTTATTTTTTTATATATATTTGTTTTGTAAAGAATAAAATAACAAGTCGCAAAAACCCGCACACAGAACACGTCTGCTTGCTTTGAATGATTAGACGCGAATGGGACAAAACAATGAACAAAAAAGAAGATACTGACAACTTGAGCGCCATTTATAGTACAGTTATCAGACGATCACACTAGTTTGTAAGTTTAATATTATAATAATTAATATTGTAAACCTGTTCTCAATTTTTGTTTTTAATAAATTAGACAATCCCCTGATGAAGTGGACAAAAATCCACGAAACGTTGGGAGAAATGTGCAATAAAATGTAGTTTTATTGGCATAAAAGAAGTTAGGCCTTACAAGCTAAATACATGTGCAAGTGACACATTAAAAAAATATACAAATATTTAAAATAATTGGCCAATAAGGAAAGGAATTTAACAAAATAGTTTTGTTAATTTACATAAATTGTAGGAGTAACACAGAAAGCTCTCAATCGATAACTAATATGTTAAATTAAAAATGTATGCCTCCAAGTAGTTCTTAATTACCCTGGCTTAAGTTCGTTAAATTGAAACTTTAAATAAATTGTTTATTTAGACACAAATTACGAAAAATGTACTAATTAAAATGACAAAGAAAATTTTTTTGGCTGCACACAGTTTTGAGCCAACACTTATGATTTGAAATCCACCGGTGTGCAATTCCTTACACTACCTTGTGTTATAAGGCATGCAATTCGACAAAAAATTTATAAGTTTAATTGTTAAAAGGTTTTAAAAGCATCACACGATGGTTTTCATGATGACCATTTTTGAAATTGCATAATAAAAGATCAACAAAGATATTTACATTACACATGGTTGCACTACTAAATACACTACCTAACATATTTATTTGAATATACATATGTACATAAAATATTCACTTTACAAAAGAGGCAAAAATGAGTTGTCTATATACTTATTGCATATACATAATGTATATACGAGGTGTGATCAAACACTAACTGGTATTTTCAAATTTCGTATTTCGATTTTGCCATTGTTTTTCTGTTATGTTAGTAAACCTGATGTTATATATTTTAATAATATCAGCCATTTTGAATGGGCAGTTTGTTTTTGACCGAAAAAACAAACGTGTTTTGATATTCGTGTTTTGATATTCTCATCGATTTTTTTACTATTTCTTACTAAATTATGAGCAAAACAACACCACATGGGAACTATTCAATGTCATCAACGACGATTTAGATTGGTTCAAAAAGCTCATAACTGGTGACGAATCATGGTTTACTTGGTCCTCTTTAGTCAGAACAGTTATAAAAATAATGTTTGTACGAATACAATAGGAAGTTAATCCAGCCCCTATTGGGCAAAATTCAAATTTTTTTTTATTTTTATTTTATGTTCTTCGTAAGTTAAAATAAAGTTGCTTTCGTTTAATAATTTTTTTCTATAGTTTAAAAAGTTTACACTCACCAACAATTCCTTAAATTTCGGAAAATATTTGTGATATATTCGTAAGCTTCTTGCGCAATTTTTTTTTTTGTCAATGTAAGCAGAAAATACCTTTGCAATATGCCGCGAAAGCAAACAAAGCAACATTGTGAGTACATATCTATACTTGGCCCTCTCATCAATAAATTCAAACTATACGGGGAAGAAATTTTTATTTCAAAACACCATAGTAAAATATGTGCCCCTTAAGTTGTTACAATAATATTTATTTTTACCACAATAGTATAACTTTTGTTTATTCGGTAAAATCACAAAAAATATAATCGCCAACTGAATAAACTTATAATTTTATACAAATATCATAGTTTTTCCTTTCTAGCAGTACTGATTCGTACTGATTCAAAGGTTCTTCAACTGGTTCTATTAAGATTAGTAAAACATTAAAATCGAAAAAAAAACTTTATAGCCAAAATTATAATTTAAATAAATGTTTGTTGAAGTACGACAATGATAATAAAATTATTGAAGGATTTTAATTTAAAAAAAAAATAGACAAGATCATATTATTGACCTTTTAAATTACACATTTTATATGATGAAACATGTTGATAAGTTCAAAAAGAAATAAACGCAAAAAATTATAAGTTATGCGTTAATATTGCAACTTTGAAAATATATAGGAATCTTCACATGTAAACTATGGAACTAATGGCGTTTTCTTTTCTACATTAAAAATATCGCCCTGTGAAAAGATGCCTTTTTAAAATGCATTGCCCGCCCTGTGAAAGTGCAATTTTTTATACAACGAGAAAAGAACACAAATTAGAAAAAAGTGCATTGCCTTTTTTTAACAGGTGATAACAAAACATTTATCTATATTTTATGAAATGTGTAAACAGTTGTCAGATTGCTAATTCATCTGCTTGAGAAAACAAAATTTTATTTTTTAATATCTCAAACAAATAAGCTGCCGGATAGAGGTGTTTTGTTTGTTTTATACGATACAAAATATAAAAATAATTATTAAAATCTAATTTTCTGATTCTTTCAACTCAAAAGACTTTTTTTGAACATTTTCTGGTAACGCTGAGCAAGAATAAAAACCATGTGTTTTACAGGGCAATTTCTGCCCTGTTGATTTGCTCAGGGCAAAAGTGCAATGCCTTTCGCCCTGACTACAGATTGCTATCTATTTTAAAATTAAGACATGAAAAATTGTATGTGGTTCAATTCTTAATTGAAGATACCATCAATAGTAAAAGCATAAAATGTATATATGTATATGGCACCGATATGAAAACAACAGTGATGATGTACTGACTGACAATAGAATATAGAGGATATAGAAAATATGCAGTATATTCGTTCAATTATCACAAACTGATTCATTCGTTCAATTCGTTTAATCGCTCTCCGTGAGCGATCCTTTGTTTGCCAACGTTTCTTGTTAAAGAAAAAAAAACTATTGAAAAAATTCAACAAACAAAAAATTACATATTTATCCGTTTATTTAAATTGATAATTAAAAATATTTTTAAATACTCTTGGTAATTATTTATTAATATACAGTGGTTAAAAAGCTAACACTACTGAAATAAAACAAGTGGACGAATAAAAATTATGCCGTTTTCATTTTTCAAAAATTGCTTAAATTCATAAAGGATTGCGTGTATTATTGTAAACATATTGCCCTTTCTAAGGCCAAAAGGCATTGCACTTTTTACCCCGTACAAATCGACAGGGTTGAAAATGTCCTATAAAGCAAATTGGTTTTATTTTTACATAGCGTAGAGAATATGTACATAATATGTCATATAATTAAACAGCCGTTGTCTTTTGGTTGTTTTAAACAATACTAGATATAAAAACAATTATTAAAATTTAATTCTCTGACTCCTCTGTACCGATTCACACGATAATTTTTATTACGTCCAATTTTGGACGTGGTTTTTAATTAGGTAGTGAATGGTGTAGGGAAGAAAGTAGAATAGAAAAATAGACACGATTTCTATTTTCCCTGGTTCTTTTACATTCACCTTTGCATTAATTTCGGTTTTTATTGTTACACTAAAAATTATAACTTAATTAATTTTTATATTTATTGCAGCAATACTTATTTGTTAGTGCATATATAAGGAGATTATAATTGAAAGAATAAAAAATATTTTATTTAATATTTAAATATTTAATATTTATATATTTAATATTTAAATATTTAATATTTAATTTTATATGAAATATAATAGGAAATCTTACTTGAATCTAAAATTCCTTCTTCGCCACTGCCGCTCTCTGACATTATATTCCTTCAATTGTTGCCTCACGTTTAGCAAAATGTCTTCAAATAAACAGATTGTATGCCTTTACAAATTATATTTAACACATGTTTTTAGGTATGCAAGTTCATCTTAATTTCAATAGTCTGACGAGCGCAGGACTCCTTTTAATATTACAGTCAAGTCGTGAAATATAATTTTTATATACTAAGTGTAGATTCAAATAATCTTCTTCACTCCTGTATAGAAAAAATATAAAATAGATTTTTATGAAATTAATTTAAATTTTTCTATATATAGCTCTTATAATATATACAAATATTTTGTAGTTAATTTCAGAAAAATACTGAAACTCTCCAGGTAGTTTGTAAAAACACCAGAATCCATTAGAAATACGAACCCGCACTTACGTTTTTTTACATTTAGAAGTTATACAAATTCTTAGGGAAGAAGTCCAAATCCAGGAGAACAGAAGGTGATGAGCGGATAGAAGTTTTTGGAAATAATACCTTTTAGATATTAATCACTAGAATATCTAACATTTTCCATTTTTGTTAATTTTTTGAATTTTTATGTATTTTAAAAAAAAGCTTTAAAACTAAACGTGGCACTGTTAAGTATTTAAGCACTTGTTTTCGTAAATATAAGGGCGTTTTCATATTAGCTGACACAGGAACGGCGACGATATCACTAGGTGGAATCATATGGGGACGCTTTCACACCTGGCGAGATGTTGATTCCGTATCGTTGCCGACAGTTTTCTTTTTTTTTTGTTGAGGGCTATTCTGCGTTTCGATTTGAATCGAAATTTTCTCCGTCTGGCAATTTTGGTATTCTGCGTTTCGATTCAGCTCAGTTTCTTTCGATTGTATGTATTCTGCATTACGATCGGAGCTCCGTTTTTCTCAGTTGTGTTTTTGTTAACGGAGGAGTTTTTTTATCTGTGTTTTTTAGTTAAAAACTTTAAAATTGAAAAAAATTTAAGTAGAAAATAAAATAAAGTGCTCAGAAGCGATTAAAAAAACACTTAAAAATATTTTTAATTAATTTATTTAATTAAATTAATATTTAATATTGGTACAGGTCAAAAACAACAACACCAGAGCAGTATGAAGTAAGAAGCCATAGAATTTTGCTGCACCTCACGAGAAAAACTGTCTATCAACCTTACACCTTACTCTGTTTATCAACAACTTATTTTTATTATGTATAAACTTTTTGCATTAAATTTAATAACATTTGTTTATGAAAATGATAACAAACTTACTTATTTTCCTATTTCATTTCAACATTCCACAGTGATGCTATTAATTTTGTAAACATTGTTATCTTCTTCTTTTTCTTTCGATTCCGTTTTTCTTCAGAATACCAATTTTCGATTGCAACGGCACTGAATGCGGAGATTTAATCGAAACGCAGAATAGGGGTGGTTGGTTGTGTTAGTGTTTTGTTATCAATACTAAATTTTTGCAATGAAATTGAATTAAAATTCTCTTCTACAAATCTATATACATAAAAATGGCGTGTATGTTCGTGATCTATGAACTCAAAAACTAATGAACCGATTTTGATCAAATTTCATATACATGCTCTATTCATCCAACAGATGGGGCAATATTTAGTTTTTTTTTGCTTTTTTTGGCGCGATAAACCTATGCTATGTTTCGCTGAAAGCTTTGGGTGTTTAATCGGTGTTAATGGCGACGGTTATTAATAATTTATAATTATAAAAATTTCAATTTTTACATTTTAAAATACATAAAATATGAAATAACATAATTTTAAAAATAAAATTCTACGAAACAAAAGCTGGGAGAAAATATTTTCATTTATACATTTCATTTTATGACGGATATGCAGAGGTTTAACCCTCTAAATATCTCACTTTTATAATGGAATGTTCCCACAACTATTTTTAGTTGTTTCGTTTTTTTGCGTGTTAAATGTGGCAAATAAAGGAAATATAATTTGATACCCATGATATTTCTTCGAACGGCACACAAAAACTGTTATCGGTGTAGTGTCGGTTAAGGCCTTGTTTCACTATCCCACACAGTATTAACACCTGTCATATTGGCATGTATTATAAAAGAGTATTATAATATAACCTAAAACAATATTATTATCGAATACCACTTAAAAAGTTTTTGGAAATTTTCATAAAATGATAGATTTTGTCTGATCAGGCTTGATTTTACTTTTTTTATTTTTTATTATTTTTAACTTACATAGCAAAAGTTTCAATATATTATTTTTTTTCTTTGGAAATATACATGTTCAATCCACCCTTTTTACAGCACCAAATAGAATAAGTTACTTTGTTTGTATGTAACAAACATAAAACATATGCCTTCGTAACACATTTAAAATATAGTGTAACACCATATACGCCACTTTTATTTGATTTTCTTTTGTGTGAATGAGTTATTCGACAGTGTTTGACACTGAAACAAGGCCTTTAATGGGTAAGTAATTTGCAAAAATCGTGCTAGTGTCGGTGTCGGCTAATGTCAAAGCGCCCTAATTCACAAGTTGTTGATCATAACATAGTAACGGTTTTTGTTATTGCAAGGGGATTTTTTTAATACCAGACATTCTTTCTCTTGTAAACAAGTACAATGCTTTTTTGTGAGGTAAAGACGTATATTTTATTCGCTATGTTAACATTTACAGTACATGAGATTTAAGTTAAAGAAATACAAAAAAAAAATTTACTTGATTTCTATTGTACATATAAAGCAACGATCGAAGATATAGCACACTTTTGTACGAAGTTTTCTCTAAAACATTAAATCGAAAGAATGATTTGAAGTTATGGACAAAATTTATTCATTTTTATTAGGAAATTATGAAATAAAATAAAGTTGGATGTGTACATAAACAGTATGGCGATACTATTCTACACTGACTTTTATGGCATTCTTTAGTCTATTTTTTTGTAAAATCTAATATTGGATTTAGAAATATAACTATGAAATAAAGTTATAACACAATACACAAAGTAAGTAAATAAGGGTGGAATGTCCGAATTTTAAACGTTACACAAGTTATTAACTGCTACATTTGTCAACATTCTTCTTTCAATGAAAAAACATCAATCAACATCTTGTGAGTTATTTTAACACACAAATTTTCGTAAATACTTAAGACATCCACGTGTAGTTTTGAATCTATTTTTTAAAATGCAAAAAAATTAAAAAAATGGAAAATGTTAGATATTCTTGTGATTAGGTGTCGTCCCGGGACCTAAAAATTATTATTTGCAAAAATTTCCATCCACCCATCACCTCCCCTTCTCCTGGAATTCATCCTTTAGTGGAATTCCAAATTTGAAAATTCAATAATATTGAAAAAAATTAATCAAAATGGTAAATCTTAGATATTGTGGTGATTAGGTATCGTCAGAGGACCTAAAAGTTATTATTTAAAAAAATTTCTAGGTGCCCACCACCTCTCGTTCTCCTGGAATTCCTCCTTTAGTGGAATTCCAAATTTGAAAATTCAATAAAATGCAAAAAAAATTACAATAATGGAAAATCTTAGATATTCTGGTGATTAGGTATCATCACAGGACCTAAAATGTATTATTCCCAAAAATTTCTAGCCGCCCTTCACCTTCTGTTCTCCTGGAATTTGAACTTCTTCCCTAAGAATTCGTATAAATTCTAAATGTAAAAAAACGTAAGTGTCTTTACAAACTACTTGGAGTCGCCCACTTGTCCCAGCATTAATTTTTTCATTGCATTACTAAATGTGGTCAGAATTTCATTTAGAATGTGCACTCCCTGAATTACAAGCCTAACAGAGCTGTGTTATTACCTTAACAGAAGTCTGTTAAATCGTGTGGTTTGTGTACGGGGTGATAAATTTCGAAGTTTAACTTCACACACATAAAATAAAACTAGCCGAACCTTCCACTTACCACATTTAAGTCATGAAGATATTCTGCCAACTCGAAAAACTTGTACTTCAATGCCACGGATTACAGGTACTGAGCAATTATCCGGAATCTAATATCATGAGTGACACTGCAAATAATATTTAATATATATAGATATATATATATATTTTATATAAATATACATAATCAAAATGCAATTTACAAAGTAGTTTTGAATAAGTTTTATAAAAATGAAATGTGCGATGCTTTGTTGTTCGTACCGATGTAAATAGAAAGACTCGCTCTTTTCCACTCATTTTATATTATCTCTCTTTAATCGTAGGGTTTGTTTGGCTATATTAGTATACCCACCATTAACTTATTTGTATTTGTAATAGGATATTTATCTACACTCATCATTAATGAAATATAACGACACTTTATACAAATTTAAATGAATATTTGAAAATCGATGGCTGAACTAGTAAGTACATCAACAACAAAAAATTAGTGAGCAAACATAACAGTGACAAGTAACGTGTTTCTTTCCCGTTTCTTACTTTTTTTTTGTTACTCAAAGCTTCTGAACATAATTTACTACTACACATATAGTTATGTTTTGAAGTACTGACAGAATACCGATCATTCAAATATAACCACAAAGTTCAAGACAACTCGATTAGGCATATTAAATGAACTAGTTTAAGGTGTTCTCTCATAAATCTACCCCCTGATTATGAATTGACAACCAGTTTAGTTGTGTTGTCTTGAAGTAGACTAGACTAAACTTCATTTTGCTATTATGTATTACAACCAAAACTAGTATAGTCTTTAACATACTCGTTATATTTAGCTCGTTACTTGCCTTTACTATTGCCGTTTCGAGAAGGGGTTGCGATTGAAAAATATAAGTAAAAATAAATAAAGTGTACATAAGTATAATATAAAATGGATATAAGTGTAGATCTATTTTATAATGATGGAGGTGAGGAAGAAGATAGTATCGATGTTGCACGCTTGCGCGATTCATCAAATCCTTTAGCTCTACCAGACTCAAAGTAAGAAATGTTTTTTGAACATAATAGAACATTTTTTTTTTCAAAATAACACCTATTGGTGCATTTATTTTATAGCAATCTAGTATCTTAACACTAATAAGCTATTTGACTTTAACTTAAATTGATACGGTTAAAATTACAAAGTACTTATCCTATGATATACACTTTTTATTTCTCTTAAAGTTAAATATTTTGGTCACTATATACGTTCATGTGACTGAGTTTGATGTTTTGTCTGTAGTTAGCTCATTATTTTACACAAGTTCAAAAGGTTTCACTCGTTTTAATCGTCTGATTATGTCAACATTGCCGAGGAGCTGGTGAGCCTCAGTGTTGATATGGTGTTGAAGTCTTTGTTCATTACTTTGTGCAAATTTTTTGATAACGTTGTCGACAATCTCCACATCCAAATCCTTATGTACATTGTCATTTCTGATGTACCACGGAGCATTAACTATGGCATGAATTACTTTATTTTGAAATCGTTGAATAATCATACTATTGCTTTGACTGGTGCATCCCCAGAGCTGAATACCATGTCCAGATTGGCTTGAGGACTTGCTGATACAAGAGTAACTTGTTGTATATTGACAGGGGAGAATGCCTACCCAATAGCCAGTACATTTTTCTGTATTTTAATTTGAGTTCTTCTTGTTTTTTCTTGACGTGTGGTTTCCACCTCAGTTTTGCATCAAGGGTCATGCCAAGATATTTCGCTGAATTCTCGTATGGAACTATTTGATCATTTATGTGGACTGGTTTGTGGTCGATTCTTTTATTAGTGAAATCAGCATGCACAGATTTGGTTTCGTTGAGTTTTATACGCCATTTGACTGTCCAGCGTTTTATCTCAGTAATGGCTGTTTGTAACTTTTCTGCTGATTCAATGTTGTTGTCACCAGTGGCCATTATTGCAGTATCATCAGCTAACGTAGCAACTGTGTTATTTATAAAAGTAGGCAGATCACAAGTGTACAGGAGATAAAGGACTGGTCCAAGTACACTTCCTTGTGGTACACCTGCTTGTACATTCTTTAGATCAGAATAGGCATCTTCTTAGTTTATTCTGAAATAACGTTCTGATATGTATGATTTTATGATATTTGAATACTAAGCAGGAAGAAACATTTGCAGTTTATGATTTAACCCTTCATGACAAAACTTTGTCGAAAGCCTGTGCAACATCCAGAAATATTGTCGAACAAACTTTTTTCTCTTCTAGTGCTTTTTCAATTATATTGGTAATTCGATGTACTTGATCAATCGTAGAGTGTTGATTTCGGAAACCGAACTGGTGATCAGGAATGAGTTGTTTTTCCTCGATGATTGGTTTCAACCTTTTCAAAAGCAGTTTCTCGAATAACTTTGACATAACCGGCAGCAATGATATTGGTCGATATGATGTTGCTTCATGAGGCGGCTTCCCTGGCTTTGGTATCATAATGACTTCTGTAAATTTCCATATTTGTGGCACATATTGTAGGCGAAATGTTGCATTAATTATGTTTGTTATTTTCAATAACGCTTTTTTTGGAAGTTCCTTTAGTATTTGACCAGTAATAAGATCAAATCCAAGTGCTTTTTTGGGATTGATGTTGGTTTTGATATCTCTTTTGACTTCAGCTAGTGTGACGTGTGGTATCGGTCTCTCTGATTTACAATATTAGGTAGAGGATCAGTGTTATTGGCTGCATTGGGTTGAAAAATATTTTCAAGGTGATTTGCAAATATTGCTGCTTTTTGTTCATTATTTCTGGCCCAACTACGCATTGATTGGAGGTATTTGCATAATTGGTCTCTTTAGATTTTTAGTAGTCTTCCAAAGTGAATACCCAGTACTTGAGTCAGAGGAATGTACTTGAATGTACAGAGGAAGTCACTGATTTCATTTCTTAATTGTGATGGTAAATAATTCAGTGTGGTTTTGTCGCGTGGATTTCTGGTTTGATGCCATTTTTTCCTCGCCTTCCATTTTTCTGAAACAAGATTAACTATTTCTTTAGGATAGTGATTACCTTTCAATTTTCTTTTAATTTCAGGTGTATTTCGCTACGCTGCGTTCTGAATATCACTGACCAGTTTTTCACTTCAGAATCCAGTTGTTCTTCGGTTTGTAGTGGTACTGCTAATTCAATTTTATCTTCCACTGATTTTCTAAAGCTTTTCCAATCTGTTTTTTTTGCTAACTAAGCACGGATTAGTTGACTTAGAAATTATAGTTTCGCTCAGTGTTAATACTATAGCCGAATGGTCCGAGTTTTATTCCAGGATTTCATCTATTTGCATGTAGTTACTTGATAAATTTGTAGTGACGAAAAAGTCTATCAGATCTGCTACTATGCTGAGATCAGTAGGCCAGTATGTAGGTTTTCCACTAGAGATGACCTCACATTTATAATCTTGAATTGCATTTAACAATTCTTTTCCTTTTGTTGTTGTAAGTCTCGATCCCCAATGTGTGTGCTTAGCATTGTAGTCACTGTTACAGTTTTGAACAGTTCTAAATATCTTTGTTGTTTAATATTGTGCTTTGGAGGGCTATATAGGCTAGCTATGGTTATATTTTGATTTTTGGTTCTAATACTTATCATCGTGGCTTGAACATCTTCTGACTGAATTTTGTTTTCTTCGAAATGTGCTATATTTTCTTTTATAATTATTGCACTTCCACCTTTTGCAGCGTTTTCTGGATGGGTTTGTGTGATATATCTTATAACCTCGAAATTTAATAAATTATTATTTAGTTTAGCACACATCCACTTTATTTATGTCTAGGATTGCTTGTACCTCAGTTTGACGTTTAGGCAATCCATTTGCATTCCACGACAAAATTTTAATTGTGTTGGCCATTACTTCTTTTTTGACTTGGGAGTAGTTTTTTTGTTACTACTTTCCAATTTATACAGTAAATACATTTTTGAAAATGATTTTTCAAGTTCAGTCATTTTGTTCAGAATGAGTTGTAGACTTTGGTTAATGTCATTGTTTTGCTTGTTTGCCATGTTTTTTTCCACTGTGTTCATTTTAGTGACTGAGGCGTAAGTTATCTTATTTTGTATGTTCTTTGTTTTATTTTCGCTCTGCATCTCTGGAGCGTGTTTAATATTATTTTTGTTGACTTTATTAGTTTCAGCAAGTTCAGATTTTTGGTGTTTATTGGTCCTCAGTTTATGTAATTCCTTTGCTACAATACATCCTCTGTAGTTGGCTGGATGATTTCCTCCGCAATGGATACATTTGGGTTCACTTTTATCACTTTTTTGGCATTCCACTGTATGGTCCTTACCAGCACATTTGACACATCTGGCTGGTTTGTTGCAATATTTACAAGTATGCCCGAATGATTGGCATCTTTAACATTGCGGGACAAGTTTAGTTGCCTTAATTGGCACAATTTCTACTTTGCAACCAAGGATATTTTTGATTTCATATATTTTATAAATTTTTTCACTGTTTTCAAAGAATAACATAAACATATTAAGTGGAGTTTTTTGTTTCCACGCCAATTTATTTTCTGCTGCTTTTATTTTATATCCTTTTTATGTTAGTTCTTCTATAATGCACTCTGGTCTGCATGTATGATGCAAGTTTTTAGCCATAACTCTAATGAGTCTAGTTTGTTTATTTTCATGAGTGGTACGAATATTCACGTCTGTTTAATATTTCAATTACAGCTCTGTATGTTCCTGTATTATTGCAATTAATTTTAATTGTTGTATTATTAAAAAATTTTGTTTGAAAAACTCGGTCATTGATTCTTTTGAGCTCTTGGTATAGATCCTCACATGAAAAAACACTGTCCACAATGATAGGTGGAGGTGACAGTTCTATTTTGGTGTTTTCAGTATTATTTTTATTGTTTTTATTTTTGTTTTTAGGATTGGCTGGTGGGTGAGGGTGGTGTACTCATTCTTCTTTTTTTGGTATTATGCTTGACCCTTATGCAATCAGTCTCCTTAGCTAAATCATCCTCATCTGTATGAAAATCAGTCTCTTCATCATTAACAGGTGTTGGTGTACTTGCTTTTGATGAGATAGAAGTTGTTGATCCTGCAGCCCTCGAAAAAGTAGCCGGTCTTCCTCTTAGCAGATTTTCCTTGAGCTCATCAATTTGTTTTTGTAATTCCGATGCGAACGCATTCAATCGGGTGATCTCATTATTTGCATCCTGCCAACCATTGGTCGCATATTGCCATTTATTGTACAGTAGCTGTTCATTTTGGCTTCGTTGACAATTTTCTTGAAATAATATCTGATTTTGTTGACTGAGTATATATTGTTTAATGGTATTTTTTTCTATTTTTGCTTGTGTTTGTTTTTTATTGCATGCCGAATTGACCTTCATTAAAGAATAGAAACGATAACAAATGAACGAACACAAAATTTATGGTAAGTTTCTAAAATGTTAATTTTCGTATCACTGCAATAATGCAATTTTTATTTGTCTCTGTCCTCATTTAAATGCAATGCAAAATAACAGTGTTTATGTTTATTTTTTTTACCGTTTTCTTGAATTGTTAATTTCAAGAAATATGTAGTCCTTGTGTATTTGATTTTTCTTTTTTTTTTTTTTTGGTTTTCTTTTATGCGATAAGAAGAATAATCAACCGTACACGACGACGAACGTTATTCTACTAGTAGTACATTTATTACAAAAAAATGAATTTAATTATTTAGATTTATCAGCTATTTTCGCCTGAATAAAGATGCATTTTGCTATTTGTTAAATGAAATAAGCAAGTTGTAAATAATTAAATAAGTTTTGAATTATACTTTGTCATCATTCACACAATCGTGTACATCAAAATTTTCCATACCCTAACGTTATCAAGCCTATAAATTAAATTTGAACATTATTTATTTTTAGATTTACAGATAACACCCTTAATTTTATTGCAAAGTCTACAAAAAAATCGCCATTTGTTGCAGTTTTCTATTGAAACTACAACCGTACCAAATTTTCCTCAAGTACCACTTTTATAACAGATATTTACGATCAAGTGAACATAACCAAATGCGCGATAAAAAGAGCGGTAAGCGAAGGGCATTCAGAGTAGGTATTGCCATTGTAGATATGACAAAAAATAAAATTATACGAACATATATAGAATCAGTGGAATTTTTTATTCCTCTTGCATACACAATTATATAGAGATTTATATCCGCATAATTTATTGGCCTATTATTTACCTAAAACCTTTTATGACAAGGACCGCGAAGTATTCGTTATGCTTTTTTGATTGAATTGTATTTAACACTTTTGCCATATATTACTCTTATTCCCAATTTTTTTTGTTCCTTTCGGTTCATTTTCTAAAGTTAATTAACTTAAATTACAAAATCGCCCTACGAATTCACTTCAACTTCAGAATCATGATATTAATATCTCCCAAATTAAATCTCCAATTTTAAACCCCTATAGTAACATTTGGAAATTAATGACAATGTACATACATATACGCGACGTGAAATGTAGGCATATCGCACAATAAATAAATTAAATAAAAATAAGATATTACAGGAAACTGATACAATAATTATTGGAAGCATTTCCATTTACAATTACAGGTATACTGCAATTTTTACTAATGATTACAATACATTTGCTCAACTATTTTAAGAAAACCTTATATCAATTTACAAAGTTTTTAAAACACACCACAATCATTACACACCTCTCTACAGTAAAGATTTTATTACCTAACAGCACTATTTATTGGAACTTAGACACACAGAAATATTTCGCGATCTGGCTGTGTTTATATTTCTAGATTTTAGTTGATTTGCACAATTGTGCAAACTGTTTTCTTACCAAAGTCTGAGTAGAGACAGAAATTAGAAGAATAAATATTAACTAAAGTGATTTTTTTCAAGAACTACGAAAAAAAAAGGAACTTACTAAAAGAAATCGATATAGGGTGTTTACGCCAGAACCGAGCACCTCTGCTGGAAAAGGCAGTGTTGCTCCATTCGGCTGCGATTACGCCCGAGTTGATCACCACTGCTGGAACACGCAGTGTTGCTCCGCTCAACGGTGCTCTTTGCCCACGCGGCGCCGTGCTTTGATGGTTTTTCCGCGTGCTCGCGTTGGCAAGCAGCGTCACTCTGGAGTGAGCTGTGATAGCGGAAACATTGTTTTCATAAAAGTATTATTATTAACACGCAACCTACGTCACATCGGCATTATCATCCACCACAAGTATTATTAACACATAACATACGCCACATCACCATTTAATGAAAAAATTGTAAATAAAAATTTCAGTTGATTTATTTTATTTCATAAAAAATAAAAGTTCGAGGAAAAAAAGAAAAATCCAATCAGAAAATCCAAGCTCGCCCTTTTTTTGCTCCCCAAACCGAACATTGATCCTTCGAACCGGATCCAGCCTTGTGAGGCAGGCCCAACCACTGGATCAGAGTATATAATCCAAAACAAATAATGGCGTCTATCAAGAAGATGATCCGGTCATGCGACCGAGTGAAAGAATTTTCGGAATTTTTTGATACGTTGGAGGTAACATCATTGTCATCTGCCAGTGTCACGGCACACCGAGAAGAGATCGCTACTCTGTGGGGGGCATTCCAGACCCTGCATGAAGATATCACGGAAGGGGCAATCGATCCGACTGACATGGAGTCGATACAGCGATGCTACTTTGCCGCGTACGAGAGTTACCATCGTGTGATAGTCAAGGTGGGTGGTTTGCTGGCATCCGCCAACCCAAGTCGAGTAGCTCCCGCCGATCGGAACCCGCTTATCACCCTCCCCCCATGTGATACCGACACGTTCCACGGCGACTACTAATCTTGGCCCACATTCCGGTATATGTTCACCGCTTTGTATCGGGACAATGACAGCCTCTCCGCCGTAGAGAAAATGTGCCACCTCCTGAAGAAACCCCAAGGCGAAGCACGGCATCTCCTACGGACCTGCCCGCTCACAAATGATGGGTTTTAGATGGCCTGGAATCACCTTGTCAACCGGTACGAGAACAAACGGGTCCTTGTCAACGCCCAACTATAGTGCCTGTTCAATTTAACCGCAAAGGAGACAGGACCCAATATACGGCGACTGCATCGCACTATCACCGACTGCATCACCAACCTCAAGCTGCTAAAGATGGACACAAAAAATTGGGACATAATTTTCGTGTACATTTGTTCCACGTGTCTTCCAGACACGACACTGAATTTGTGGGAGCAATCCTTGCCCCACTCCGTCGATTTGCCCACCTGGACGCTACTGGACAACTTCCTCACCGCCCGTTTCCAGATGCTGGAATCCGTTGCGGACATCCGCTCCACGTTCAGTAGCCAGCGGGAAACTCCCGGCAAAGTGGCAGATAACAAAAAGGCGACAAAATTTCCCATTTGATACGAATTAACCTAATTACAACATACAAAATAAAATCAAATAATGCAACTCCCAAAATGCATAGTGAGCATATTGCTTCATGATGAATAACACTACACAACACCTTTATAAATAGTATAAATAGGATGTAAGAAAAAGAGAATAAAGAAGATAGAGATTGCTTGTTAACAAGAAACGTTCTGGCCCGAACCTTTCTCTGTATTAATTTTTAAAATAATATACAAAGAACCCAACATGGCGATCCTGCCTTATCCTGCCTGATTCTGCTTGATACAACCTGATCTTGCCTGATCCTGCCAGATTCTTCCTGATTCTGCCTGATACAGCCTGATCCTGCCCGGTTGTGTGAATTTAGTAATATTGTTAATAAAACAAGAGTACGCAATTACTTCATAGTGACATATTTTCACAACACCCGGCAAAGTGGCAGATAAAAAGGCGAGAAAATTTTCCGAGAGGCGTCTCCCTTGCGCATGCCCTGCGGCTATGCCCCACGTTTCTGGCGATGACCACCGACGAGCGCTATAAAGCTGTCAGGATGCAGAAGCGATGCGTGAATTGCCTGGGGTACTCGCACGAAACCAACAAGTGCACCAGGCGGCTTCTATGCAACTTGTGTCAGAAGAGACATCACACCCTACTTCATCACGAGAGCGCGGTCGGCCCCTCCCGATTATCGGGTGCGCAGCCAGCGACCACAGGACGACCAACACCTTCTACTACGGCGGCTGCTACGAAATGCGCGACCACCCACAATCCAGGGCCTACTACCTCCCCAACTGACCGGGGTAATTCGAAGGCCTCCTCGGAAGAAACTGTCCACACTTACTCCACGCATTTACGCGACACCCCTGCACAGCCCTTGTGGATATTTACAACGGGGACACAAAGCACACTGTTGGGGCGCTGATCGATTCCGCTTCAGAGACCACATTTATCTTCAAGCGACTTCAAAAGAAACTTCACCTCCCGCAACGTCTACGACAAGCAGAAGTACGAGGTTTCAATAATTCCAGATCGGCAACGTCGCATCACACGTGCCATCTTCGCTTGGGATCACCCATTGATACTGCGTTTATTACGCAAGTCGAGGGCTTGGTCGTTAAAGGACTCGGGAGACAACTGGCTCGATGCCCTGCAGCAGCGCTGCAAAAGAACATGCTGGCCTCCTTGCCATTGGTGGACCCTACTCGTCATAGCGAGCCAGAAATTGATCTGCTATTAGGTGGCGACGTCTACCCAAAGATCCTCAACGATGTTCAGTTGGATAGCGACTGGTCTCTGGTCGCCCCGAAAACGGTTTTCGGGTGGATACTGACGGACCAGATTAAGCCCAACCCATGTCAGCAGTCCGTCCAGTCCCTTTGTAAATCGCAACAATATCAACCATTGAAGAAATCCTACAGCCCTCCAAATTCCCCACAAACGCCGATTAGGACGGAGCAACCTGGGAAAAAGTATGACCGAAATGATATGAAATCCAATCGCTTACAACATCATGCTGAGGGCAGGGAAACTGAACCCTACAAATGTACGCAGTGTACAAAGTCTTTCAGCAATTCATCGTGGCTCTCCCAGAACACTCGCATACATTTGAGCATTAAACCATATCGGTGTGAAATTTACTCAATTGTCACATCTACAGCAGTATATATGCACACATACGGGTGACAAACCCAACAAGTGTTGTCATGCCGGTTGTCCGAAGGCCTATCGCAGCCTTCCAATCGGCAATCTCTTTCGTGTTGCCATCATACGGACAAATTCTTCAAATGCAATTCATGCTATAAATGCTTTACCGATGAGATCACTGCTCGAGCATGTACCAAAACCCAAAGATTCAACACATTGAAGTCACATATTTGCAATATCTGTGGCAACTCGTATACTCAAGAGACATAACTAAATGTTCAACATTATGTTCCAGCTGCTGGAATGAAAGGGAGTTTACAATGCCAAGTGGTGATGAATGCGGCCGCAACGGCAGGTGATGCTAATGCGCCTTATTGAACCTAGGTGGGTGCTGATAGTGCCGTCATTGCCGCTACATTAGCGGACGCTATACAACAGCAACAGGCCCAAGCGCAGTTGCAACAGCGAATCACTACTGTACCATTATCTGTTTCGTCTTCGACGCCAGATTCTACAGCCACGTCGCAACGCACTGCCGCCACAAGCAATTATGCCACCTCCCTTATCTCCAGCGCAAAATCCAATTTTAGCCATGGCATCCAAGATGAATGCAGTCGCTGTAGGTAATCCGACTGGGAATACTTCACTTACTGCTGCCGTGGCCATGACTTCACCAATCGGCAAAGCTACAACAACGAATGTGACGTCTTTGCCAGCAACGCCTACAAAACCAGTCATTGAGCAATTGAAAGCCGTTTCTACTGCTCCCAGCACTCCATCTTCAGTCAACATAAATCCCATAACTACTGTATCTGCCCCGTCAACTCCAACACAAGTATCTAATGTCAAGCAAAAAACAAACGAGGCACCTATAATAACTAATGGAAATAAAACTATTGAAGTTTCTAATATGATCACTCCCACCACATCTACGCTTTCTAATACTGCCACAAACGATTGCACTATTGCACAATACCTTCAGAAACCCCTCAGATGGCTGTACAACCGATGGACATCAAAACCAATAAATGATTCTTCTCAATCTTTAGTTGGCGATCAATCCAACTATAATCCGGTGGCGTCTACACACACGACTGTAGGTGCGAATCTTCGTCCTCCAAAAAATAAATATATCCTTGTACTTAATACTTTGTGCTTATATTCCATTACGAATTGTTATTAAATACATTAACCCTATGTAAATCAATCCTTATACTTAATACTTTGTACTTATATTACATCACGAATTGTTATTAAATACATTACACCTATGTAAATCAATCCTTATACTTAATATCATGTACTTATATTCCATCATGAATTGTTATTAAATGCATTACACCTATGTAAATCAATCCTTATACTTAATACTTTGTGTTTATATTCCTTTATATAAATCAATCCTTATACTTAATACTCTGTACTTATATTCCCTTCGTCACTTGTTACTACCTAAGTTATACATGAAGTTAAGTATCTAGACCAAGTCAATCAGCCAACAGTATCGCAGTACAACTACCTCCCCCCTTGAGACTCATTGCTTATTATGCAATATAGCAAGGGGGCCGGGATGTTTACGCCAGCACGGTTACTATGTATTTCGATTCGAAAGTTAAATCTTACGAATTCGGATTTTTCCTACCATCTAACTCGTATTCGTAAATAATTTTCCTACTTTCGAGTTGCCATATCCAATTATCGGATATGGCAACTCTACTTTCGGATTCGCCTCACTATGTATTACGAATTTAAATGTCAAACTCGCTCGAAAGTAGGAAATTGTACTCGTTTGATTTTGAGCTAACGGATACATAAAAAAAAAAACGAAATAATTGAAAATATCGACATGGAACGCTGAAAATGTAAGTAATTGTTAAATTTATGAATATTAATAAATAAAAAATTAATAAATGTGTTTTTTAATAGGGAAAAAACTGGGAAAATTATTAATACGAAGCAGAGACAGTTCGAAATCATGCTCAACTTCATGACAGAGCATCCACAGTTGGCTAAGGGCTATATAAAAGCTCCGGACGCAAAACAAACCACAAACAATTTATGGAGACAATTGGCAGATTTGTCGCCATTAATATATGCATCCTTCAGAAATTGACGCTCATCCGACAGGCTCCATACGTGAGAGTTGTGTGATGCTCCTCCATAACATGCATTCACTGCTCTTATGCGCATTGTATGATCACATATCTAAAATATCCAAAAAGTTCTCATAAAAGGTGGTGTCGAAGCATGACATTTCTTTATATATTTATATATTTTTGTTTAATACAAATGATCTTTATTAATTCGACTTTTATTTCACTATTATTTACTTTTACTTTTAACTATGCAAAGAATGTTTGTACAGTTTGAACAAAAATATAAACAAATTTAACAAGCAAATCAAAATGTAAGGAAATTCAGATCACATAGTTATATAAAATGATTAAATCATTAAAATATACAAAAAAATACTTAATATCTGAAATACTTAATATTGAAATATATATTCTCCTTAAAAAAACAGCTTATAATACTACATATTCTACATGCGGTGTAAGTATTAATGCCATTATTATATTTAGGGGATGATGTTATATTTGAAATACTTACGACCATTGCATTTATGCTGTGTTTCAGTTTCCGGTTGAAAAACAAATGCTCGTTTTTAGATGGTCGGACTATTTGTATGTGTGTACCATCAACAGCTCCTATTATTCCCGGAATTCCACACGTGGCATAAAAGAAATTTTTTGCAGCACGTTTTTCGTTTTCGCTCATGACGAAATTTATGTGTTTGGGACACAACACCTTCTGTACAGCATTGCAAACCGGTCTTGACCGATTTGGTGGTGGTACCAACCTTGTGCAAGGAACTTAAGTGTAACACCTAATTTGATTGCTGGTGTTACACCAGTCGACCTCAGTGTTGTTGGCAGCTGTGAACTAATGTTCTCCAACACATACTTAAATGCTTCCTTGTTAAGCCGGAAATTTCGCACAAACCTATAAATAAAAATATTTAGTTCATACAACATATCTAATAAATTGCTACTTACATCACATCCGTCAACTGCATAAAATCTATACGATCCCGTAGGATTTTACGCTCTACTCGCTCGTTTTCATTTTTGTGTATTGTTATTATTACACAAAACCATATTATAAAAAATTATGAATTACTAAAAGTTGAATTTATAACGTTCACTTATTTCTTTTTTTTTTATTCTTTTGACATTTTGTCTAATAAATGCTGCCAATGTTGAATAATCCATTCGAAAGTAATGCCAAAATTATTTAATTTAGTGACAACATTTTTTGTTCGTTCCGTAAATGTTACATGGTAGGGTTTTAAATTCGGAACGAAAACAACTTTTGAGCTGTTCGTACTTTCGAATCGAAATACATAGTAACCCTCCAGAACCGAGCACCCCTGCTGGAAAACGCTGTGTTGCTCCGTTCGGCTGCGATTACGCCCGAGTTAAGCACCACTGCTGGAACACACAGTTTTGCTCCACTCAGCGGCGCTGTTTGCTTACGCGGCGCCGTGCTGTGATGATTTTTCCGCGTGCTCGCGTTGGCAAGCAGCGTCACTCTGGAGTGAGCTGTGATAGCGGAAACATTGTTTTCATAAAAGTATTATTATTAACACGCAACCTACGTCACATCGCCATTATCATCCACCACAAGTATTATTAACACATAACCTACGCCACATCACCATTTAATGAAAACATTATAAATACAAATTTCAGTTGATTTATTTTATTTTATAAAAAATAAAAGTTCGAGAAAAAAAAAGAAAAATCCAATCAGAAAATCCAAGCTCGCCCTTTTTTTACTCCCCAACCCGAACATAGGGAAAAACTTACGAGTAGTTATTCAAAGTATAGAGGCCACTTAATGTATTTCTTACTATGGTTAAATAATTTAATCTTATAAGTATATAAAAATAAGTGGGGTTTTCTTTCCTGACGTTATAACTCTAGAACGCACGAACAGATTTTTACGGTTTTGCATTCGTTGGAAAAGTATCGGGCTCCGTGAGTTTTATAGCAAAGAAACTTCAGGAAAAAATTCAAGAGAAAAGCAGGAAAACAGAGAAAATAATTTTCACATATAGCGCCCTCTCTATATAGTAGTATATAGCATGTCCTACAACGGCGCAAGTATGTGTGTGAGTATACTTCACGAAAGTAGATGGCGCCAGTATATGATACATTGTTTGATAGCTACTCATTGTACTCTGCTCAGTTAATTTAATGTAACATTTATTATGCGTACGTTTTTTCAAACGCTAACTTAAAACCGGTATTCTGTTGATTGCGAAATTGAAAATAAAGTTATTTGTTTCCTAACATTTCAATTGGAAACCATCAAATCAATCATGCCTGGCGTTTATACTTGTTTATGATATATATGACCCTTGAATTTTGTAATTTAAGTAATTCAGCTATACACCGGAGCGATTTACCTATTTTTTGATTCTTCAATTATCAAATTTTTAACATATAAATTCAACTCTTAAAGCTTGCCAATTTTTAGATTACTTATTGATATGAAACTTGCAAAGAATTAACAATTTTGTAAATAATTTCATCGCGCAACCAAATATACCGGTAATTTTCGAAACTAAACATTCATGAACGTGCAACTATTTGTACATTATACATACATACTATTTTAGCAAATGTACAAACACTTTTGTCCGAATGAATTTTGTGTTTTTTTGTTTTTATTCTAAATAATGTATTGAAATCTGTTATTTTTTTTAATAATAAATAAAAATAGAATTAAAATGAAACTGCATTTACAGTTTCTGAAAATATTGTAAAAGTTTGAAAATATTCCAAAAATATGTAGTGTACAAATAAATATGTGGAATATAACGTAAAAACATTATCTCTAACCACTAATATGAGAGTTCAACTTCAAAATGATCAAAGTGCTGCACAATTTTCCAAACAACTGTTAGCTGTTGGAAATGGAAAAGTCCCAGTTGATATAACAACTCGATTAATTACTCTTACCAACGACTTTTGCCGATTTGTAGACTCTCAATTAGATCTTATTGAAAATGTGTTCCCAAACATTAGTGAGAATTATCAGAATTACGCTTGGTTAAGTCAACGAGCAATTCTCGCCGTAAAGAATAATGATGTACAAGCACTGAATTTCACCAATCAAAAATTAATGGCGATTTTATGACATACAAATCCGTTGATTCCATAACAAATCCCTATGATGTAGTAAATTATCCGACGAAGTTTTTGAACTCTCTGGAGTTACTAGGATTTCCACCACATAACTTGCAACTCAAAGTTGGTTCAGTTATTGTGATATTGCGTAATTTGAATCTACCGCGACTTTGCAACGGCACTCGACTTGCGGTGAGAACACTTATGATAAATTTCATTGAAGCAACCATTATTAACGGAAAGTACGCAGGTGAAAATGTGTGTATTCCTCGAATATAAATGATTCTGACTGATCTTCCATTTGATCAGTCAGTTTGATTTCCGGTTCGCCTTGCGTTCGCAATGACAATTAACAAGTCGCAAGGCCAATCAATTAGTGTTTGCGGGATAAATTTAGAAAACCATTGTTTTTCACATGGACAGCTATAAGTTGCGTGTTCACGAGTTGGGAAACCATCCGCTTTGTTTGTGTTGACGTGAGACCACCAAAAAGCAAAAAAATGTGCTTTACCAAAGAGCACTTCAATGAAACGGATAATTTGCGGACACGTATAACGCTTCCATTCAGTATTTACTTTGGATTTAATTTAATTTTTTACTTAGATAAGTTCATCTAAATTACACAAAATGTTACAAAAAGCGAAGCCATATGGTGGCGAAACGGAGTTCGCCTGGTTTGCTAGTTATTCATAAAAATGAATGAGAACAGGAAAGATACCGAGAGTACTCTTGTTTTCGATGCGTTACAAAATGTTCGCAAAGTAAAACATTTGGTACTCTTGTTTGCGCATGTGTCTTAACGCATCTCATTTGCGTAAGTCTGGTATAATCGTACTCTTGTTTTGCGAAAGCGCAGTAATATAAAAGAAAATATCTTGTGCAAGCTATTTACTAAACGCAACTAAAGAAAAACATGTAAATCCCATATGTGGTACGTGATATTTATTTATTTATTTTATACAAAACATAGATTATAAGCTAATAATGAAGTTCCTTTTCATTCAAAAAGTGTATTGAAAATTGCCTTTTTTATTAAGTTTAATGGCGTTTTCTTTTCTACAAAACTACCCGTAGGGAGGGCAATTTTGTGTTCTTTTCTTGAAAATGTGTTGCCCTGTGAAAGGGTTGCGTGTTCTTTTCTAAAAAATGTTGCCCTTTCGCAGTGTAAAAGGTA
The DNA here is from genome assembly GCA_963402855.1 of Ormia ochracea. NCBI lineage: Eukaryota > Metazoa > Arthropoda > Insecta > Diptera > Tachinidae > Ormia > Ormia ochracea. The sequence goes on along the minus strand of OY727110.1, from coordinate 4,085,504 downwards.
TTGCACTTTTGCCCTGAGCAAATCTACAGGGCAGAAATTGCCTTGTAAACACATGGTTTTTATTCTTGCACAGCGTTACCAGAAAATGTTCAAAAAAAGTCTTTTGAGTTGAAAGAGTCGGAAAATTATGGCGTTTTCTTTTCTACATTAAAAATGTCGCCCTGTGAAAAGGTGCCTTTTTAAAATGCATTGCCCGCCCTGTGAAAGTGCAATTTTTTATACAACGAGAAAAGAACACAAATTAGAAAAAAGTGCAATGCCTTTTTTTTAACAGCTGATAAACAAACATTTTCTGTATATTTTATGAAATGTGTATACAAAATGATCAGTTGCCAGATTGCTAATTCATCTGCTTGAGAAAACATATATATATTTTTTTAATATCTCATACAAATAAGCAGCCGCATAGTGTTCTTTTCTTTGTTTTATATGATACAAAACATAAAAATAATTATTAAAATCTAATTTTCGAGAAAAGAATACAAAATTGCCCTCCCTGCGGGTAGTGTTGCCTTTTTTTGTAGAAAAGAAAACGCCATTAGATTTTAATAATTCTTTTTATATTTTGTATCGTATAAAACAAACAAAAGACCACTATCCGGCAGCTTATGAACATTTTTGTATACACATTTCATAAAATATACAGAAAATGTTTGTTTATCAGCTGTTAAAAAAAGGCATTGCACTTTTTTCTAATTTGTGTTCCTCTCTCGTTATATAAAAAATTGCACTTTCACAGGGCAACATTTTTAATGTAGAAAAGAAAACGCCATAAGTTTGGTCATGCCGATGAAGTGCAACAAATTTTTTTTTTGTTTTTATAAACAATATTTATTTAGCCATTAAAAATGTTAACATAAATTTTATAATCTCAAAAACAAATTTGTTTTTTTTTCAATAAGATTTGCGCATAGACTTGCGTTCATGTTATAGAGTAGCAAATTAGTTTATTAACGCAATTTACTTAAGCATCGTAACTGCTTTCGCATCGCAAACAAGAGGAACTCACCAGGTACAGATTAATTTCACAGTAGTCTAACTACGGCACTGGCTGCACGTTAGTGTTTATGTATGGCATTCCAGCATTACGCTCAGCAGAAAAAACGTTGCACTTTCTTGTTTTGTTTAGGGGTGGCATTAAAGGCCTTGTTTCACTATACCGCACAGTATTAACACATGTCAAATTTGGGATGTATTATGAAAAAGTATTATAGTGTAATCTAAAACCTTATTATGTTGTTGACATTGGAATACCACTTGCAAACATTTTTGAAAATTTTCATAAAATGATAGATTTCGTCTGATCAGGGTTGATTTAACTTTAAGCTTTTGATCACTTCAAGCTATTGCTTTGTGACGCAAAGCTGCAAACAAGTGCAAAAAGTATATTATTATTAAAGTTTTGTTTATAGTTTAAATTAGTATAGTAGTCAACCCTTTTCTTCAGCGTCAAATAGAATAAATGATTTTGTACGTCACGAACATAAAAAATATGTTTTCGTAATACATGTATAATATGGTGTACCACTATATACGCTATCTTTATTAGATTTCATAAAGTATAAAGCTATAACTTGATATCACTCTCTGTGGAGGATAGTGAAACAAGGCCTTGATGGGTATTTAAATAAATTGTTGATTTTGTATGGAACCAAAAATTTGACACATGGTTCTTGTTTTACTGCTCTATGAAACAAAACATTAAGTTATGAATACTTGCCATCAAATGTAAAAATTTTGCTGTAACTCAAAACAAATTTTGAATATTACCATTTAGAATTTGCTGGTAACACTACTGAATAACTTAATGCTGGTGTTAATGTCGACGTCGGAAACGCCGTCTGAACGCTGAAATTGTGATGTTCGACGTTTAATTTCATTTTGCTGTTAATGTCAACGGCGTACAGACGTTTAAATATAAACTGTTAATTTGAAAATTTATTTACTGAAATATTTGTAATTAAATACTTTTTACTTATTTCTTCCCAAATCTCTCCTTTAAGAGCTGTATTCTTATAGTTCTTGGAGAATTTGTTATATAAATATTTTTTAATATTTAAATATATTTGTTTTTATAGGGAGATATTACCAAATTTTAATTATTATATATATTATCCCCCTATAATATCAATATTAATAAATTGAACTCTCAATTTTTATAATTTAAAATAAAATATTTAAATAAATAAATAATTAATTATTAATAAATATAATAATTAAAATTAGTAACTAAAAATTAATTTATATTAATAATTAAAATTTGGTAATATCTCCCTATAAAAAAAATAAAATATTATACCCCTATAATATCAATTTTAATAATTGAACTCTCAATTTTTATAATTTAAAATAAAATATTTATACATTTTTAATATAAAAATTTACCAAATTTTAATTTGGTAATATCTCCCTATAAAAAATAAATATCCCCCTATATAAATATTAATAAATTGCAATTGTTCGCTTTCGCGAAGCATTTATGCTTTTTCATTTAATGAAAAATGCTCATTTTAATTAAAAAAAAAGCAACACTTTAAACAAGTACAATAATGAGATAATTATGTATGTATATTGCTGTGATATTTCATTGAACGCTGTACAAACGCTGAAAAAGTTGAAATCTATTGAACTTTTTAAGCGTTTAATTTCAGACGTCGTTGAGATTAACAGCTCTCATACAATTTCATACGTTTCAACTTTTTTTTGACAGTTGACGACGTTCAGACATTGTTTGCGACGTCGACTTTAACTCCAACATAAAAGTGTATGTACATTGGGCATATTAGGATATGCCAAACTACATTTTAGGATCACATTTATAGGAAGTCGAAATAACACACCATAATTCGTACATGCAATTTTGTATATACAGGCATATGTATATATATACATACATTTATTCATTATATTTACATCATAACAAATATAAAAACTAATTTAATGCAATTTTTAAATTAATTTCTTCATTTACTTTAAAATAAATTACAAGTTAGTATTTTAGAAATCAACACCAGATTTTGTAACTTAGTGCACGACAATAAGTCACACTTTCATCAGTTGTAATGACATGTACATACATATATATGTACGTATGTATATCAATATTGTTTGAACAAAAAGATGCCATAAAAACAAGAGTTGACTTACAAACAAACTTGGAAAGTCAACTCAGTTTTGTTGAAGTCACATTTGAAATTGTTCAATTTATAAAAAATTGGGAAACCACTTGCAATATTTTTAAGGACAATAAGATATTTTTAAACGCAGAATTTTAGTTTTTAATCAGAACTCAAAAAGCAACCACTTAGTTTCATTTAAAAATGCAAACATACGCGTATAATAGGTAGATAGAGAAGTCAAATTTAAATTTATTTTGTACAAGTGCAACCAAAAGCAACATACTGTGAATTTACTAATAATATACATACATACATTCATGTGTATTATAAACGTAGAATTACATAATTGTACATGAGATGTACTTACATATTTAAAGAGTTAAAGGCTTTCAATTACTTTAACAAGTCCGTAAATATTAGAAATATTTGTGCAAAAACATTTAGTGGTATTTGTTAATTTATAGCGACAAATGACCATACGAGCATGCATACATACATATGTATATGTATGTACATATGTACACAGGGGTATGAACTAATGCGTAAATAACACTTTAATTATTGTAGCTATGTCTAGGACAATTTTGAAAAACACAATTATAAATTATAATAACAAAAAGTATGCAGAGGATTTAAAAAAACCGATATATTAAATTTGTAGTTAAATTGTTTCTAAATATACGCCAGATTTTCCACCATATATAGGTAATCAAGTAACAAAGCTTTTCAATTAAATAGTTGCAATGTTGCCAGATGATTAATGCACTAATTCACTAACACTGCGATGTCAACTTTTTAATATATATTTTTTAATGACTCGAAAAAAAGCCTGGGTTTAAATAAATCGATACAAATTTGTATTCTCTTAATCTATTTATTTGCAATACAACTGTTATAAACAAAGAAATGAAATCATGTGGCAGCTCTATATTCCAACAGAAACACAATTGACAAAACACTAAAAATATTGAAGGTTACAAATGCTAAAAAGAACGCGAAATCCTTATATGTATACATATTTTCATATGTGAACATAGTATTTATAAATATTTTAATTAATGAATTACACTTTTTTACATGTTTGTACTCCCTTTTTTTAATGTTTCGGTATTTTACTTGATATAAGCATTTTTTTGTTTTGACATGATATATGTACATATATACAGATTTTAAACATTATTTTTATCTGTTTTTACTAACCGTGCTTCAACTTCAACAAACGCAGTCCCGATAAACTTTCAAACTCTCGAGTTCTCTTAATTGGCAAATAGGTGGCTTAGGATGCTGAGAGCTTATTTTAAGCTCTCAGACAGCAATTATTTGCAAGCTTACAAACAAGGTTGTAGATAAAAGCTTCTGATGTAACCAGCACTGCTTTATTTAGGATTAAATTAAACACATACAGATGAAAGATTTTCTTTACTTCGCTCATGTTTTGTGACCTCTGCACTCGAAATACCTTCAACTAATTACACAAATTAATTAATTGTACACGTCTTACTTTGGACTAATAATGTAGTTTATTTTGATTTAAAAAAAATAATTTCTGAAAATGTTAAAGAGCTTATTTTAAGCTCTCGGACAGAAATTACCTGCAAGCTTACAAACAAGGTTGCAACTAAAAGCTTCTGATATAAGCAGAGCTGCTTTATTTAGGTTTAAATTAAACAGACCCAATTTACATTAGCAAATTTTAGTTTGGCAAATTCTTAAAGTGATGGTGAGAGAGGAAAAGAGTATTGCGGGGGGTACAGACATCGGTGTTCTCGCAAAGTTGCTTTGTTCTTTGTTTTATAGAGTTGCACTTTCATGATGAAATTGTATATTTGACATTGTTTTTCATTTTATATTTCGTTTTTTGTAGTTAACTTCAGTGTGGTGAAGCGCTTGCAACGCATACCATAGTTTTTTATATATTTTTTTTAAAACAAATGTTTTAGAAAATAATCTAGTAATTAATGTGATAACTTATAATTAATGTTATCATATACATATATGAAGCAACTGAATGTATACTTTTACAAGACTGAAATATATTTTTAATTTTTAAAACAAAACAAATTTAATTGGTTGTTGTTTTAACAATTTTATTTGCAATAAATATATTAAAAAAAAAATTTTGCTGTGTACTTTTTTCCTAATTTTTCTGGTGGGTGAGTTTGTTTCGTCAAAGTAGGAAAGCGCATATTTTTCTCCATTTCGATTATTTCCTTTTGTTTTTTTTCTAATTCAGTAAAACAGTTGCTTAGTTTAAAAAAAAAAAAACTATTAAAAACTATTTTCAATTTGTAAGCTTTACCAAAATAAAAAGACTACACAGAGCAACATGTGCCTAGTAGCACCTAATAAAATAGAACAAAATTTACAAGATATCTCTAAGGTTTTTTTTTCAAGAAGAACATCTTATTAATTTCATAGGGAAAACCTTTTTGAAGAAATCAATAAATAAATATAAATAAATTAAATATTATATGAATATTGAAATAAAAATCAACCACCAAAAATATGTATTTCACAATGTATTTCCTATGTATTTCACATTTACACAGCATGCGTGTTTGCTTAAAAACCAACCACCGAATGAAATGTCAAAAATTAAGAAAGAACATACGAAAAGAAACAAAAAATTTGGCAAACTAAAATTTGGCTGTGTAAATGGCAAACAAATTTTAAAAGAGAATGGAGAAGAATTTGCCAAACTAAAATTTGCCAATGTAAATTCGGTCACACATAAAGATGAAAGATTTTCTTTAATTCTCATGTTTTGTGACCTCTAGACTTGAAATACCTTCAACTCATTACACAAATTACATTATTAGTCCAAAGTAAGACGTTTATATTTAAATAGTTTATTTTGATTTATAAAAAATATATTCTGAAAATGTTAATAAACTTCACTTTGCACTAAATTAATAGCTTTTGTTCTTTATAGTTGCACACGTAAATGCAGAGTTACCAACCACAAATATTACCAAAATACTTTATACATGAGTATGTAAGTTTTATATTTATTTATAACTATATGGTATACAATATGTTATAGTGTTCCAATTTGTTAAGTTGTCTTTACGATAATTCACCAAATTTTTGATGCGCGCAGCCAATATGAATTGGTTATTTGGTCACAGCCAAGAATTGCCCAAGTGAGTGGCACATTTCCAATTAACAAAGCTGATATACGGTTTGGAAGTCATTAGCCACACACACCATCTAGAATATGTGTACATAACACTTGAATTTTGTTCTGATGTTATCTTAATAAGTAATTTTTCTATTTATTATTATTTTGTGCAGTTCTTAACTTATGCTAAGTTACATATGAAGATTATATAAGAAAAAATTTCAATTATTATATGTATACGCATATATTATAGATGGTGTGTGTGGCTAATACTATTTTCTGATGAAACAAATAACAGTAACACAAATTTTTGAAAGCTTTCTTATTTTTTTATTTTTGCAATACAATATTAGAAATATTGTCAGTACATTAATCTGGTTTTGGTTTAATCAGTAAAACCCATAGCACGCTTTTCACAACCATTTATTTTATCTCTAATTTAACATCTTCTGTAAAGAAACCCCTATATTAGGTCTTTATTTAACATTTGAACTTTCAATATACCTTCAGCGTTCCTTTCGACAGCAAGTACTAAAATTGGGAAATTATTGCCCTAAGGTTCATGACTACAGTTGTTGATGTGGAGCAAACATCCACAAGCACTCCCTACCAACCAGTTTAGTTTGTGCTGGGTAATCACATCCATAGTCAAGTAAAATATTTTATTTCTAAAAGAACCTAGGTTCTGCTAAGCTGAATTTCCAGTTAATGGCGAATTTAATTCCTTAAGCTACCTTAGTAATTCCAATCTTCAATGAATCATCTAATTGAAAAATAAATTATTAACTAGGAAGAAGAATCATACCATCTGAATGCAAACTCTCCCTTATTATATCCGATCTGTTTTCGGCATACATTTTTGTATTTGTGCACTCCCGCTTTACTTGAATCTTACTTCTATGGATATTTGTTATTATATACTCATATTTTTTAGTTTTAAACAACATTTTATTACTTTAAACATGCAATTTTAATTTATTACCACATGTTCACCAGTGGGTCAGAGTGGCAAAGCTATATAGAATTTTTACTGCATTTGTTGTCCCTTTCACAATGCTGCTATTTGTTTTGATTGAGCATCCACAGAGGCGATTATTTTTAAACTGCATAATTTTTATGCAATCGAACACACACGGGATTGTTAAATCTTGCTCAAAATGGATACCACAGACCATACCAGACTGGTAAGAGCGGCGCAGCTATATGAATAATCGGAATACTCTTCTAAAATGTGCAGTACCGCAAAAGAGAATTGAAGATAATTTTTATTTTGTTTTGCTCTGTTTTTCCTTCGGTTACGTATTTTACTTTATGCCTGCTATTCGTAATTTTAAGCATAATATGTAGATTTTAAGTAAGTATATTTATTGAAATGTTAATTTTTTTTTAAATTTTAAGTTTTATTGAATATTTATATTATTCAAAGTTTAATATAAGAAGAGTTAAGGAGTAAATTTAGTTTTAAATAGCATGTAAGTATTACATACAATATGTAATACTAAATATACCACTGTTAGATGGCGGTGGTTTTTTGTATTTTTTCGTTATATTGTAGAAGGCGAAAGTGTGTTAAAGAATGCTTATCAGGAGATAAGGTCCACTTATTTCCAAGTAAGCTAGAAAGGTAAATTATAAAAAAGGAATTGAAAATGGAATTAGGAAGCTTAGTAATTGTTTTATATATTGAGTGCTTCTGCAATTTGGCAGGCGCCTACACTAAATTTATCACTAACTAATTAAATAATTTCAAAAATGGTAAACCAAATAATTAAACAAATTACAACAATGGCTTGAATTTAAAATTTTTTAAAAAAAAATTGGTCATTTTCAAAATTTCATATTAATATGGAAATCATGCCGCTTCTGCATAAACCAAATTTTTTTGTTTATTTTCATAAGCAAATGAAAAAACCTCCATCCCAAACCACAAATAATTTTAAAATTTAGTAGTAATTTTAAAAAAGTTTAATAACTTTCTTTAAAATTAGTTTTTCCTAAATTAAGGGGGAAAGCGCAGTTGTTATAAAACCCACAAATTTCTAAATATATCTCTTTTTAGACGTGCACAGTGGCTAAAGCTGTTCCGACCAGAAAATGTCGATAAAAACTGTAGATTATGCTAAAAAAATGGTTCTTCTCAGGACCAAAAATCCAAAAAGGGAGATACATTTTATTTGGAAATTATGATATCAATAATAAATGCGCCATTGGCACAAAAATATTAAAAATATGTCTTTCGTTTATAAAAAGGTTAGATAGTTTTGCAAGTCTAATATATAGTCAAAATTTGTTTATAGGTATATATGAATAGACAATCTAAAAATTAGCTCTTTGGAACATCTTACGACACTTATCACTCGTGGTTTATACCCATAGTTTGCACAGCATGAAATAGTAGCGGAAGCTGTCAACTGGTTTTTCTAAAATATAAACATATTTTATTTTCTTTTTATCAAAGTAAGCTTTATTATTTTTCTACTTACACGGAATACTTTTTATTTTTCACTTAAATTTATTACGGCAATTCTGGTTCTTCCAATGCGACATATACACACGTGTATATACATGCATCTTTATATGATGTGGTGGCGGATCATAATGCATTTCGTCAGCATCGAGAATGTCCGTACCACAGTGCAATCCACCCGAGTTGGTGAATCTAAACACAGAAAATCGTTTTCGGAACAGAAATGTACATATTTAAATCAATCTTTTATTAACACAGATAAACTTTATATATAACCTACAAATACTTCCTCTTGGAAATAATATCAATATAACTGCCCCGTTTTAGGTGTTAACTGCTAATTATAGTCCATTAATTACCAACTCCAGAATGGAACCAAAACGTTTAGTTATATGAAATTCTCATGAAAGTTTTCTTAGAAAACGTCTGCTAATAGAATTGCAAAAGGAGCTGACGGTTTGCAATACAGCATCCATACCGCAATTACTTCTATTGATAACACACATTTTTATTTAGAAAACAAATATATTACTTTTATTTTAAAAATATCTTTAGTTTTTTCAATTATTTACACAAATTCACGAAAAAAATATAATCTTAATTTCAAATTCCAGCAAATGTAATTTTATTTTAGTTTGTTTACATCATCACATTCGTTGTAACATAATACTATTGTTGTCTCTTTCTAAAACGGCCTGTCCTTCAAAATTGTTTACAATCGGAACTGTCACTTTTGACATCTCTGGTATACTTTGTGATGGATACGTGATCGCTTTGTGTGTATTAGTGAGTTTTATTCATTTGACGTTTGGCCACAAAGTATACCAGAGATGTCAAAAGTGACAGTTCCAATTGTAAACAAATTTGAAGGACCGGCCGTTGTAGAAAGAGACAACAATAGTATGATTGTACAACGAATGTGATGATGTAAACAAAACTAAAATAAAATTACATTTGCTTGAACTTGAAATTGAGATTATATTTTTTTCGAGATTTTGTGTAAATAATTGAAAAAACTAAAGATATTTTTAAAATAAAAGTAATATATTTGTTTTCTAAATAAAAATGTGTGTTATCAACAGAAATGATTGCGGTATGAATGCTGTATTGCAAACCGTCAGCTCCTTTAGTATATTGGTTTGCAATTCTATTAGCAGACGTTTTCTTAGAAAACTTTGATACGAATTTCATCTAACTAAACGTTTTGGTTCCATTCTGGAGTTGGTAATTAATGGATTATAGTTAGCAGTTAACACCTAAAACGGGACAGTTATATTGATATTATTTCCAAGAGAAAGTATTGGTAGGTAATATATAAAGTGTATCAGTGTTAATAAAAGATTGATTTAAATATGTACATTTCTGTTCCGAAAACGATTTTATGTGTTTAGGTTTACCAACTCGGGTGGATTGCACTGTGGTACGGATATTCTTGATGTTGACGAAATGCATTACGATCCGCCACCACATCATATAAAGATGCATGTGTGTACACGTACGTATATGTCGCATTGGAAGATCCAGAATTGCCGTAATAAATTTAAGTGAAAAATAAAAAGTATTCAGTGTAAATAGAAAAATAATAAAGCTTAATTTGATAAAAAGAAAATAAAATATGTTTATATTTTAGAAAAACCAGTTGACAGCTTCCGCTACTATTTCATGCTGTGCTAACTATGGATGTAAACCACAAGTGATAAGTGTCGTAAGATATTCCAAAAGGATAGTACAACGGAGAGCCAATTTTTAGATTGTCTATTCATATATACCTATAAACAAATGTACCTTTATATATATACAAATGTAATAAATTGCAAAACTAACTAACTTTGTTATAAGCGAAAGACATATTTTTAATATTTTTGTGCCGATAGCGCATTTATTATTGGTATCATAATTTTCAAATAAAATTTATCTCCGTTTTTGTATTTGTGGTCCTGAATAGAACCATTTTTTAGCATAATCTACGGTTTTTATCGACATTCTCTGATCTAGATCCATCATGTTTGATCTTCCTTCCACATTTAACAGCTTTAGCCATTGTGTAAGTCTAAAAAGAGATATATTTAGAAAATTGTGGGTTTCATAACAACTGCGCTTTCCCACTTAATTTAGGAGAAACTTATTTAAAAAAGAAATTATTAAACATTTAAACCACTAAATTTTAAAATTATTTATGGTTTGGGATGAGGGTTTTTTCATTTGCTTATGAAAATAAACAAACAAATTTGGCTTATACAGGAACGGCATATTGATTCGCATATCATTATAAAAATTTTAAAATTAACTAAATTTTTTTTTTTATAATAACTTTTAAATTCAAGCCATTTTTGTAATTTGTTTAATTATTTGGTTTATCATTTTTGAAATTGTGAAGTTTACTGATAAATTTAGTGCAAGCACCAGATAAATTACAGAAACACTCAATATATAAAACAATTACTAAACTTCTTAATTCCATTCTCAATTAGTTTTTTATAACTTACCTTTCTAGGTTACTTGGAAATAAGTGGAGCTTATCTCCTGATAAGCATCTTTAACCACATTTTCGTGCCATACACTATAACGAAAAAATACAAATACCCACCACCATTTAACATATTGTATGTAATACTTACATGCTATTTAAAACTAAATCTATTTCTTAAGCCTTCTAAAATTAAACTTAGAATAAAATAAATATTCAATAAAGCTTAAAATTTATAAAAAAATAAAAATTTCAATAACTATACTTACTTAAAATTTACAGAATACGCTTAAAATTACGAATAACAGGCATAAAGTAAAATACGTAACCGACAGAAAAATAAAGCAAAACAAAATACAAGTAATCTTCAATTCGCTTTTGCGGTATTGCATATGTTAAAAGAGTATTCTTATTATTAATATAGGTGCGCCGCTCTTACCCTTGTGTTATGGTCTGTGGCGGATAGTCAAAATTTTACAAATTTAAATAAATATGGCGGAAATAAAGAATAATTTGAAAATATTACTGGGAGTAATATCCAATGCCTGCAGTTTGGAAAATAAAAACTTCAGAAATCATCAAAATCCGTTTTAATAATTGTATATTTATATATTTATTCATTAAAATATATCAATTATATTTACATTATGTAATAAAAAAACAAATTAACTATTTTCATTCAGATGTGAGAAAACAACGAATAAAATCCAAAAATAAAAAGTTAATAACAAACAAAAATCAGTTTTTTAATTTTTGGTCTGCTGACTCGACTAACTCTCTTTTTCTTTTTCATTCATGTATACAAGCCGATTGTCGACAAAAAACTAAATCAGCTCTCAAAAAAAAAAAAAAAAAAAAAAAAATTAACTGGTGTTTTTCAACTTTGTGCAACTAATGCGGTCTTGTGGCCGGTCTAAAAATTGTGCACGCCAAAAACTACTCTCCACCGAATTTGTCTAGAAACTACCATTCTGTGCATGCACAACCAATCCTGTGTATGGATGCTCATTCCCATTTTCTTCCCCAAATTAAATATAACGTCTTTTTGCATGTAAGATTAAGTTGATAACACTTTTAGTCCTTTAAATTTTAATTAAATAAAGGTTTTTAACTTTTCACATTTGTTTATTTTATACTAGGTGCGCCTGTTCCACATTGCTGGCCCCAAATTTTTCTTTTATTTTCAACTGGCTCTCGGAGAAAATCAAAATCAATATGGTAATAACACACACAGTTAAAATAATTATAAATAACTAATGAACGCCCCTACACACCGATTAAACACCCAACGCTTTTCAGCGAAACAGAGCATAGGGTTATCGCGCTAATCTTTATCGGGCAAAACACGAAAAAAGTAAATATTGCGCCATCTGTCGGACGAACTTTAAACACATATAAACACATACATATAAAATTTGGTCAAAATCGATCCGGTAGTTCTTTCTAATGGTGAACAAGCTCATAGTGCTTCTTTCGAATTCATGGGGTTGAATTTGTTAGCTAATTGCTTTACATTTTTAGAGAGTTTTGGAATATGAAAGTATATCTTCAAAATAATAAAGGAAAACAACTTTTAATTATAAAAATTTGATCAGGAAAGAAAAGAATGTACATTGGATGAATATAATATATATTCATGCCTGTTCTAATATAACGGTGATTTTAGATCACGGAGGGGATTTCTTGGTTTTCTGAAAATCACGAGATTTTTAAATTCTCGGCGTGATTTCCTTTTTCGAAAACACGCGCAAAAAGCTGATTTCGTTTGGTAATGCTCTATTTTATGGCCGAAAGTTAAAATGAAAACAAAGAAAAGATGAAAGGTGGCCACGGCTCTAAACTAGTTATTGTTGCCATTTGCTCACATTTTACGCTTTTGTATCATTGAATTTATACATTAAAATTTATAAATTGAATTTTGCTTTCAATCAATAAATTAACAATATTTTAGGTTAGAAAATGAATTTTTGCTTTTTTGCTACTTTCCTGACTAATTTCAATCAGAATTTATTTCATACAAGAGAAAAAGTTATATTAAGTTTACAGTAATATTTAAATATTTAAATGATCATAAAGCAACCCATACACGATTCGGCCGTTGGCAAAACTTCGGCAGGTTGTAATCAACGAAGTGGGCCTGTTGTATAAAGTTGTGTCTCGGTTGTATGAAAAATCAAAATTTTTTGATTTTTTGGCACGTCGTACCAACGCGTTGTATAGTTTGTGTGTTAGTCGTGCGACTTCGTACCTCATTCTCACTTTAAATTTTGAGGGAGAGAGACGTGTCGTCGGTTAATTTGGTTTTTGAGCGAAGAAAATAAAAGAAGGAAGTGTAAAAGAAAATAATAACAAAAGTAATTCAAAGTCGAAGACAGCTCAAATGAAACTAGAGCACAGTTCTACGATGAATTATTTAATGATAACCAATATTAGTGAATTATATAAGTTTTATTTAATTTTTTTTTTTATTTTTGAAAAATCTTTTAGATTAAAAAAAAATTGAATGTCAATAAATATTTAATTTATTTAAAGACCTTTCAATTGTTTTATTGCTTCACAAAATTTAAGCCTAATTTGTTTTGCTTCATGGCATGCGTGTTTATTATTTGTTGTTTCCAGCTGTAAATTTTTTGCAAAATGAAGTTGTAAGAAGAGGTTTTATCGTAAGTGGGCATAACACACAACTTGATTACTCAGCGAGTTGTACCAACGGTCGAATCGTGTCGTGTATGGGTAGCATAATAGGGGCATTAAATACACAATTACATACACAAACATTACTTGTCTAATATTTTCGGAATTGGTGAAATTTATCTGAATCAGAGCAATTCATTTCATATTGACCGCTTCTGAAAAAGCAAACATAATTATGTACTTATAAATTTATAAAATGCTCCTCCATACTTACCTTTTTCATCGTGTTTTTTTAACTCAAATACCTATTCATTTTAACAATATTGGTAATTTATTAACAAAATACGGCTCATAAAAAATTTATAAGCAGTATTTTGGGCACAAATTACGAACTTTGAGGTTGCCTTTCGACACAATTCTTCATATTATATTTTGCGCCACTCCACTTACCAAAGTAATTTGTATTTCTATTCATTAAAAAACCAAAACAAAAAATCTATATCCATATTAAGATTCTGTTAGTTTGGCTTTCAAATCTCTAGCAGTGTAACTACCAGTTGAGGCCATGTTTCACTACCCCACACCATATTTTAAATGGATTACGAAAACATATGTTTTATGTTTGTTTAAGTTATTCTATTTGGTGCTGTAAATTTATATTTCCAAAGATAAAAAATTAATATATAACAACTTTTGGTATATACACTAAAAATATTAAAAAATAAAGAGAAAGACATAAAGATTTTGGTATCGAAAGTGCTTGGTGCGTCGGTAGAACTTAAAGGACTTGACTGGTTGCTCTAGAGAACTTTTCGATAAGCTCTTATTCATGGTAGGGCCACTAATTGCAATGTAAAACCCAGCTTTAAGGGAAGCTATTTCACCAACTACACGATTAGTAATTGCAGCTTCAATTGAAGAAAAAATTTATCAGTTTTTTTAAGATTTCTAATAACTTTAATGTACCTGGCTACAGGAAATTCTTTTATAAATTTGTCCTACGGATTTAAAGTTTCAAGATACGTTATATCGTCAACCATTTCCAAAACTTTGGAAGCAATATATCGAAATTTGTCAATAAGATATATAAAGGCAATATTATGAGGAAATTATGGAATTTTCCTATGCCCCTTGAAGCGATTGATAAAAATAATGCATTTTTATATTGCCCCATTAATTCTAATTTTACCTTTTATTTTAGATGGTAAGAATATTGTCGTCTCTTCAGACGGATCTTATTATTACAATTATAGGGGTTTTAATAGAATAATACTGCTGGCGGTTGTGGAATCAAACTATAAATTTATAATGGTCGATGTAGGCACCAACGGGACAGCTAACGACGCTAATGCGTTTAATAATTCATCAATTTAAAATGTTATCGACAACAATATTTTAAACTTTCCTGATGATGATTTTCTTTCTGGAACGAATTCTAAGGTAAGGATTTCTTAATAGGAAAACATGGGGATTTTAAATTGTTTTTCTTACAGGTTCCATTTGTGACAAGACTTTTCGCTTAACTTCGCGATTTGTTAAGATATTTAGTGAAATAGTTCAGATGCAAACAAAAGATTTAATCATAGGTTGTCTAGAGAACGCCGTGTGGTGGAAAATACCTTCAGAATAGTGCAGAACAGATTCCAAATCTTCCAGAAACAAATTAATCTTTCCAAAGATAAAGTGGAAATTTTAAAAAATTTAAGTGGAAATTCAATTTTTTTTTATAGCCGCATTGGAAAAAAGTTTAGGCAATAAATGTACAACGGAATCAAAAAATATAGGACAGTTTTTTTTTTTTTATTTTAGCAGCATTGATGTACTGGCTTTGATAAAATGACTCCATCCTAAATTTCAACTTTAGAAATGTGTTGAAAGTGCTACAAATAAACCTAAATTTGAATAAGAATGACAATAGAAATTTGTGTTCTATTATTAACTTTTTTAATAAACCAAAAAAAAAAAAAAGTTTGTACTGTTATGAGAAAAATACATACATATGTATGTATATGTTTATAATTCATATAAAAGGTAAACAGTACTGCTTTTATAAGTTAAATTTCTATTTTTAATTACTATTACATCATAAAAAAGTTGAAGAATCTTATAAACATATACATATGTATGTGTTTTTCACATAACAGTACAAAATTTGGCATCTATTATGAAAAATTCATATAAAAGGTAAACAGTACTGCTTTTATAAGGTAAATTTCTATTTTTAATTACTATTACATCATAAAAAAGTTGAAGAATCTTACTGTCAAAAAATAATACAGTTTTAGGTTACATTATAATACTTTTTCATAATAGATGCCAAATTTGACATGTGTGAGATAGTAAAGCAAGCCCTTTAGCAAATCACACCGATACAAAACGACTTCTTTGTTATCAAAGCGTCATTAACGCGCATAAAATCGATTTACAGTTATCAACATCTTTCATGCACTCCACAAGATGTTAACATCTTCCTGTATAAAAAAAATAACATCTTCAAACAGCTTTGCAAGATGTTTCTATCTCCTTTTGTTTCGATTATTTTTGTGTCATCTCTGGAGAAAATTACTGGATTGTCAAGAAAAAATTAAAAATTATTTTATCACTAGTTAAAATTTAAGTGTGCAATAAACTTTTAAGTAACAAGGTTTATTTGGTTTTGTATTGCAATCTATCGAATGATTAATTTTTTTTAGTGAAAAATAAAGGAGTAGTACGCATCACGTCGTCTTAGCATGAATATGTTGCTGGACATATGGGAAGTAAATATTCCAGAGAAAAAATTCGCACATCTACCATGAAATGACGGAATCATTAAGATGGGGGAGTTTGAGGGTAATGGATAAATGTACGAAAAAAGTAACTACAAATAAGCGAAAATGAGCACAGAATACTAATAAAAAGTAATAATGCATTTTACTTAAACATGTGCAAAATTTTTTTTTTTCGACAAAAAAAATTAAATTGGGCATATCATGTGAATTACATCTTGGGTTCGTTTAAAGTAGAAGACATCATACGATTATGAATGAAAGCACTACTATGTATGCTTACAAATTTAACCAACAAATATTTAAAGATTCGATATACTTTTATTGATAGATGTCTTCACTTCTCAATGTTTCGGTAATAGAGGGGGATAAGATTTTACTAATGATGGTCCGTGCTCTAGGCGTAAAATATCTATAGGTGTGGAATATCAGGGGTCACGGCAGAGGGCAAGAAGGATCAATATAATCTCAGAACTTCTGACAGTGCCCAGAGAGAGAACATTCGTCACAATGGCAAGCAAATGATGAGAGGGAAAAATAAGCGGAAAAAAGGTTACACATCATTTGCTCACAAAATGCAACTTTCCCAAAGCGAACTGCAAATGTGTTGCCGTTTTCTGGTTGCAGACGCGAATTAATTTAGGCTGATTATTCAAGCCTTGTCAACACCTTTTCCAACTACACGTCTTACTATACAAAAATTGTACTTAAAATTTGTTCTGAAAAAAGAGAAGTTGAAAAGTTTATAGCCGTTGGGAAAAATTTTAAAGGCAAATTCTCCATAACGACTACTGGAACTTCTGTCTTGTTTATTTTTATTCCTTTTTCTTTCAATATATGTGATGACTCAATCGTTGTACTAAGCTGTGACTGTAGATGAATTTGTGAATCATTCCAACGATTCAGACAACCAACATTAACACATATAACTCTGTAACTATTCTTAAAATTAATATGTTAAAAGGCATTTGGTATACCATAACTTACCGACAACCAACCAATAGAAATGGTAGTTCTGAATACCATCCTTTGTAATTAAAATGGTCAACACCTCTGCAGATGGTTTCACTTCAGTATGGGATCCATATTCTTAAATACAAAATTTATGGCCAATTTCAATATTAACATAAAAAATATTTAGTTACCAATAGCACCAAGCACTGTCAGTAAATCCCCTTTGCTTTCTTCAACCTTAGTAGATGTTTTGAATTTTGCTGCAAGATATAGGCTGCTACTAGAAATTCCAAATAGCCTCCTCACAGTACGGTACTCAGCCGAAGAACCTAACGTGTAAAGATCTCTCTTAATTGCAATGGAATACAATTCCGAAATTTAGTGCCCTTTTTTGCTAAACACTCCAAATAATCAGCCCAATTATGAAAAATAATTCCCCGGGAAAATTTTCCCATTCCTCCTATTATGTATTTGAATTTCCCTCGAGTTTTTTCCCCTTTTTTCTCTCCTCCTATTCTAAACACAATTTGAGAAAGGGAGAAATTTCCCTGGGCAAAAAGTAGGTATTATGAATATAGAAAAAGGGAGAAAACAGTTAACAGTTTTTGGGAGTTTTTTCCTAAAATATTTTGCAGGGAGATAACGTAAAAATGTAAGTTTGAAATTAAAAAATTATAAAATAGTAATTTTAAAGTAATTTTTTTAGGTCAAAAAGTATAAATAAGACGCAATTGCAACACTTGATCTCCCTTATGGAGCAGAATGCTGAAATTGCTCGCGGTTTTTTTAAGGGAGATAAGCAGGATATAACGGTTCTAGCAAAGCGCTAAAGAGGAACTTAATTCGCTAGGTCCACCAAATAAGAATGTTACTGAGTGGAAAAAGGTAAATTTCTGATCCAAAAAAATTCTGTAACACTTTTTACATAAAAAAAATAAACTAAAAAAAATAAATAAACCAAGATTTTTTTAATAAAGGCGACAAGGGTAAAAAAATGTACTCTAAATTCTTAAGGTCATTGTTAACAGAATCCAATTATTAACTTCATTATTTAGCTTATTAGAAATACCGTCACATAATTATCAATTACTGTTTTACAAGAGTTTGTAATATTTGTGAAGTGAACCGTTCATACATACATATTTATAATGAGCTTAGCACCAAGTAAAAAGAAATAAATTGAAATACAATTTATAAATGCTGAAACGCCCACCATTGGAAGGTCCATACTTTCAACTTGGTTTCCATCGATGGGTAAAACAGCTATACGTTTCACAGCTCTTCTTAATAGTTTATTTAAATGTTTATTAAAATGTTTGTGTAAGGGGTTATATACATATGTATATCCTTGCTATTGTTGATAGTGTAGAACGCTTCGAGATAGTACTGCTACTTCACGATAAGTGCAATGAAAAAATAAAATTTAAAATAAAATAAATAAAATAAAATTTTCTATTTCCCAAAAATTTTTGATAAGATTGGCCACTTTAATAAAATTATTAAATTTTAAGGTATGGACTGACCAAAAAAAAATATGTGCGGCAGACAATTAAAAAATTACATATTTACAAAATTTAGTATTACATATGTATGTATGTGGCAGTTTATTTTTGTTTTTTTTTATATTCACCCAAGAATATAATAAAATAAATGAATTGTTAAAATATTAAAACAATTATTTTCTTATAGCGTACTTCCAATATTTGCGCATATTGATTGAGCTGTGGTAAAGTATTGCTCTGAAGTTGATGAACTTGTATCCTCTTCCGATGTATCTCCAGCAGTGAATAAATCGTACTGTTCTTCTCTTACTTTATAGTGCAAACATATGTTGTGAAGAGCACAGCATACATTTGTAATTTTGGCAGCTTTTTCCGGGCAGTAATGAAGCTCTCTAGCTCCAAGAAGGCATCTCCATCTGTTCTTCAATACGCCATTGGTTCGCTCAATAATGTTGCGGCTCTTTGAGTGTACCTCATTGAACCGCATCTCTGTGGAACCATCCTCCGGAACCCGATGAGGCGTAAAAAGCCATGGCTCCAAAGGGTAACCAGCGTCACCTAATATAATAAATACAATGTTTTTAAGTTAATTCGATCTTAAGATAAAATTTTACCTAAAAGTTGTGTGCGCCTTGTAGGTATTTCCCTTCCAGGTGAGCCCTTATATTACTGGTGTTCCATATAAAGGAGTCATGGCAAGAACCAGGATGAGTTGCATCGACGTATCTGATTTTAAGCTCGTGATCACAAATCTGAAAAGATAGGATATGCATACATAAATTTGTTTACAGAATTACAAACTTTAAAACCCTTACCAGCATAGCATTCAAACTATAATTTCCCTTCCTATTGTAAAATAGATGTTTGTTTGCGGATGGAGCAATAATCTGTATATGCGTTCCATCAACGCAACCAATAATTCCCGGAATTTTGTATTTTTTGTAGAAAGCTAGTGCAATTCTACGCTTTTCCTCAGCTGTTGTTGGCATTTTTATCCAAACCGGGCAAAGCTGTGCTTCAAATATGCGAACAACTTCTGTAAGGACTTTACTAAAAGTAGACTGAGCCAAAGCAACGTCACTATCCTTCCCAACACCAGTCTGGTATCCCCCTTCTGCAAAGAAGCGCAAACAGGCACTTAGCTTCAAAACAGGGATAACAGCAGATATATTTCTGGACGGGTGTGAATGCAATGTCAGCACTTCTAATAAATAGCGGAAAGCTGGTTTATTAACCCGGTAATACTTTTCGAATCTAAATCAAAAACATTGTTAGTGCTCTAAAATAAACCAGCTTAAATTGTACCTACAAAGACTGTGGTAAATCCAATGGATTAGAAGCATCGCGTATCTTTCTCCTTTCAACCCTTTGGCTGACTGGGATTTCTTGCTCCTCATCATGAATGGCTTCAACAAGCATGCGAAAAGCTACACTAAACATCTTTTTTAATAACTAATTTTTAAAATTTAATAATTTTATTAAAATTGAAATAAATTTCTTTTAGTTTATTCTTTTTTAAATAAAAACAAATAATTTTTTTTATTTGTAAATTAGCGTTTGCACAAAATAAAATGTCAAAACCAAAACAGCTGATGCTGATTTTCCCCTCCCTTTTTTCTTGTTCGCGGGGAGATTAGAATGAGGAAATTTCTTTCCCGGAAATAAGTGATAGGGAAGGGAAAAAATTCCCGGGAAAAAATTAGAATTGGGCTGAAAATTTTTATTTTTACAATCACGTTCGCCTAAATATGACTGATGAAAGATGTTACAATGTAAACATTTCATTTTTCAACATCTTCCACGCGTTCTTTTAAGATGGTGATTGAACCAACCCGCTAATGATTTGTTTCATATTTTCTTATCCTTTATTGTTTTATTCTTTTTAGAGCTTACACTTCCTTTCTTTCTTATCTATATATTCAAATCAGCCAACGCCCTCATTCAATTGTCAATCACCGTTCAATGCCGATGTTAGTCCTCCCGACGATGTTGCTACGTTGGCAACTTATACAGATCGCCACATTGATAAATGTAAAAAGGCTAATAAAACCTCGTTTTCCAAAATGGTGTTGCAGGTGCCTCACAATCATTTCAAAATAAATGATAGTAAATTTGTAATAAATTATACTTCAATCACTTTAAACCTTAATTTTTTTTTTGTTTTGTTGCCTTCCTTCAGGTGCTTGAATTAAAAGCAAACTCTGATTGCACGAAAACTATCATTTTATGAAAATGTTCATAAACTTTTGCAAATCGTACTATTCGTTAAACAAAATCGCATTTTTATGTCACACTATTGTATTTTTTAGGCACACATGCCAAATTTGACAAATCATAAGACTGTGTATGATAGCGAAACGAGGCCTATAACGGCATTTCTAATCGAAACATATTTACACAATGTTATAATCGAGGTTTTTTCTGCGAAACCAAGCAGTTGGAAGAAATTTTTTATTGTTTTTAGGAAAAATTAGTCTTAAGAATCGAGTTACAAATATTTACACGTCATACGCAAACATACGTTTTACTTTTCCAACCTATACAAAGGTGGCGCCGAAAAATGTTAGCAAAATCAATGCTTTGTTAACATACTCGTAATTAAATCAACTGTTATTATACATACATATTATACATAAGCTCTAGTACTCGAATTGTGTGAAACATTTCACACAAATTTGCTTTTTTAGGATTATTTTTGTTGGTAAATATTTGAATCTCTATGCGCCATATTTTTTGGGCCTTATTATTAGGTTATTAGCTTCACAATAAAAATATTGTGGAATATTATACCGAGTAATATTATTAGTTCTGAATGGCACAACATATGGGAACTTATTTCCTCTTTCATGCTAGCAATACTTATAGCCACTTTTTGGCTTTATATTTAAATGCCCTTTGATATTTAAGGGCTATTTAAATATAGACTTTAAATGATCAATCTTGGATATTTAAACGCTAGTTTTATACAACTATATATTGTGATGTACACTTTACCTTATTCAAGCAACTCACACTGTTTGAATAAGAATAACACAATTTACTAATTCAATGACACACATTAAATTCATGACACACACATGACAAACACATACACAAAGTGCAGCGAGGAGAAATTTGAGCATCCTCACTTACTCCACTTCATTGTTAAGGTGCTTGACCGTACTTATGAAACAATTAATAGTAAGTCAAATTTCTTTTTAAAAACTATTAAGAAATAACATGTGTAAACTAGTAGTGAACCAAGAAATGCAAAATGCAATGTGAGCAAAATACCACATTGCACTGGGCATTCTGAACACATGTAATGAAATTCAAATGTGTCATTTAGGTCATAGAAGAATTGTAAAATAGTATATAAGGAGATATTTTTTAATAAACAAATTAGAATCAATATTGAACTCAAACTGATCGTGTTTACATTTTGATTCTCATCAAAAGGGCATTTCATTGCTCGACGGCCGAGCTGTTGTGTCTACCTTTACAATCTAAGGCACCTATTGCACTTTGTCGCGTATATATACGAAGTGCAATAGTTATAATTCATTTTTGTCTTATTTCACATTATTATATGGCATTCTTGCCTTTAACATTTATTGTCCTGGTATTGTACTAGTAAAAGTAGATAAATTGAGAGGTCCCTTACCAACATACCTTATAATATGTATGAACATATGTAGTGACAATATACTAGTTTTTTTCTTGTTAACTAATTTAACCTGCATAGCTTTCGAGTTGTCCGCAGGAAAACATCATGGATCTAGCCAGGAATCGAACACGGGCCTCCGGTTTGATAGTGTGAGCATTATTCATTCGCCTACGGAGGCACCCTTCGCCTGCGGAGACACGCAATTAATTATTTTATCTTATCTTAAGTGATAAGTACGCACAATCTATATATATAAAATAAAGTTGTAAAAAGTGTATGTAACCGATGCTAGCCTTAATGATTGGCCGATTTTCAAATTGTTTTGTTTTGTTTGAAAGGTTGCATCAATGCGGTGGTTCTTATGTATATGTGACATCTGTATCTGTTTGGTTTGTTAGTTAGGTGAATTTGAATGGGCGTACCTGCTTATGTGCGTATACGTGCATACAGTGGGAAGCTAAACTGTCCGGATGTTTTGCACTAGGAAGTAAGGTAATGAAAATAATACAAATATATGTAGGTATGTATTTTATATATGTATTTTTTTATTGAATGGAACATTGTTTTAAATTATAAAGCACAAAAACTCATATAAATTGCTTCAAAAAAATAAAAAAATTAAAAAAACAAAAAATTCACTATTCGGACATTTTTGCACAGTACAAACATTATCACGATATTGATTTAAAAATGTAACGGTATTTAACCCGTTGGTTTTTTTTTTGTTGTCACCTCGTTATCAAGCTTTTATTGCTCTATTTGTGCATTATTGTTTGACCTGTGAAGTCATTAACATGATTTTTAAATAAAAAATTAAAAGATCTTCAAAAATGAGAAAAACGCCAATTGATATTGAAAACAATGTGATAAATTTGTTGCAAAATAATTATTCATGCCGTAAAATTGCTGAAAAATTAAATTTAAGTAAATCCACGGTAAATGATATAAAAAAAGTATCCAATATAAATAAATGGTTAAATATGAATAAACTAAAACTAAATGAAAATAAAAGTAAAATAATGGAAATTAATATAAACAGTAACGGAGAGTTTCGAATAAACAACATTACGATACAAAAAGTAAACAATATTAAATATCTCGGCTTCATAATAAACAAAAATCTAAAGTTTGATAAATATATAGAGTATATTTGTAGGAAAATAAGAAAAAATCGGGTTTTTTATAAAATTAAGAAATACGGTCTCTAAGATGAATTCAATAAATATGTACAACGCAATTATTAAACCACATTTTGAATACTGGCCAACAATTCTATACTACAGCTGATCAACAAACTTCAATGCTACAGAATACGCAAAATAAAGCAATGAGGGTAATACTAAAATGCAATAGATTTACATGAATTAATTATATGTTTAATACATTAAAGTGGTTCAATATTAAACAACGATTGAAATTGAATACAATAAATTTCATTAAGAAATTAAAAATGGGAGATGCACCTGATTATTTGATGGAACAGACAAGATATGTAAGAGAAACTCAGTCATATAACCTCAGAAATAGTAATGACTTCAGACCACAGCAAGTTAGCAAACACGTTACTCTATAAAAGGCTGAAGTTATACTATACAACCAGATGCCGATTGACACAAAAAATGAACAAAATATTATATTATTTAGAAAAAGAGTAGTAAACATTATTAAAAATAATTCATTTCAGAACAGTTAAAACAATTACTTGAAATGTATTTTATATGAATTGTTAAAATTAAAGTATGAATACTACTTGATATTAAAAAAAATTGTAAATAAATGAAGAACATTTCTTAAAGTTTCTAAAAAATTGTATTTACGTTATTGGTAAAATATGTCGTCATTTCTGTTCACTATTATATATTTGCAAATCGTGAAAAGTTTCTTTGTTAAGAAAATTATTTATTTTCCATATTTTAATTTTTTATTGCATGTAATTACATATACATATGTATATGTGTATTACAATATATACAAACAACCTCCATGTGTTTTCCAAACGCATTTACATCCAATAAGACAACAAAATATATAACAAAAATACTTTTCTTTTCAACAATTTAATTTTCTTTGTAATATAGTAAATTTATTTTAAATTAAACAAGACCTTCCAGGCGCTTAGGCCAAATAAAGTTATATATAACTTGTATTATATAAGTTAAGTCAGACATCGTTGCGTACGGTAGTTTTCTTTTCGCATTAAAACAAAAATTAACAAAAACAGACACAAAAAATTTAAACTAATTATACAAAAAATACGTATTTCTTGAATTTAATATTTCAAGAAAACGGTAAATAAATATAATCACTGTTGTTGTTGCATTTGAGTGAGGGCAGGGTTAAATAAAAATTGCATTACGCTAGTGATAACTCTATATGAGTTCATCAACGATAAATAAAGAAAAATCAAGTGCTAAGTGTAATAATGGTTATATTACAATAATTTCAGAAGAAATTAAAAACATAAACAAAAATAGTGACGATTTTAGCTCTTGCGAAAAATCGATTTTAACGAAAAAGATCCATCAGCGCTCGTCTTCACCAGTAATTTTGCCTTTCGAAGAGGAAAAACAAAATAGCCCAACTGGGAAAATGGAAACCAAAGAAAAATCTATTATTCAAACATGTATGGACCGGTATATAACAGTGGATAAACGAAAAAGAAGTCCCAAGTCTGCAAAAATAGCATCCGTGGCAAAAATAAACAGAGATCAGACACACGACCGCAGTACCCAGAATCGCTTTTCAATTCTGGACAGTAACGATAGTGAATCGCCAACGCCGCCGGTAAAATTTAAACCACCACCAATTTACATACGAAAGAAAAATTCTAACATACTCGTGAAAGATTTAGTTTCACTAATCGGCGAGAATAATTTCTTCGTAACCCCATTAAAACAGGGAAACGTGTTGGAGACAAAAATTTAGGTGAAGAGTGAAATAGAGTATCGGAAAGTAGTCAAAGATTTCGAAAACAAAAACAAAAACTTTTATACTTACCAACTGAAGAGCAGCAAAGGGCTTCTAGTAATTATAAAAAGCATAGATTCTGAATTCGATCCAGAAGATATCAAGAACAGTCTGATCAACAAAGGATTCAAAATTAAAACGGTAAGCAATGTTAGAAATCGCGAAAAACTCCCACAACCACTTTTTAGAGTTGAAATGGATCCATCAAGTTGAAGAAAAACGAAATACATCCAATATATAAGCTGGAATATCTATTACATCGAATAATTACTGTTGAGCAGCCTCGTAAAAATTCTGGTCCTGTTCAATGCATAAATTGTCAGGAATATGGTCACACGAAGGCCTTCCGTTTGCGTTATATGTGGAGAATTACACAACACTGCCAAATGTAACAAACCGAAAACAGACAAAAATATAAAGAAATGCAGCAACTGCGGAGAAACCATACCGCTAACTATAGAGGCTGTCTGGTATATGCATCGGTGAAAAACATAACCAATTATAAAAAATCTGTTCCAGTAACGTTTCCTAAGCCGTTGGCGGACATTCATCCCCCGCCTACACAACATCAGTCTAACTTGGTTACATACGCCAATGTACTAAAGACAAATCAAGACAATAAAGTAAATTCATGTTTAGTCTCCAAAAGTAGAGAACAAGAGCCACCTTCGGCTTTCAGTCGTCTTAAAGCAACTGTGGAGACGCTGGTGCTAACGGTAAATCAATTTATAAATTCCACATCATTAATGCAAGAGATGTTGAAAATGCAATCTTCAATACTACAAGCTGTATTAAATAAACCATGAATTGCCTAAAAATATGTTATTGGAATGCAAACGGAATATGCCAACACAAAAACGAGCTGGAACATTTTTTGGGAACACAACAGATAGATGTCATGCTTATCTCTGAGACTCACTTGACGGCAAGTTCTTTTAAAATACATGGGTATCGCCCATGTTCTGAAAAACGCATATCGCTTAAATTTGGCGTTTTCGTTTTTAAAACGACAGAGGTGTTCTGGAAAACGCATATTGCTTAAATTTGTCGTTTTCAAACCGCTAGACCATACTGAAGCGTTCTGGCTTATTTTATTGAAACTGCACTTTAAACACAAAAGGAAATGATGTTCAATTTAAATTTAATATATTTTCTCTTTATTTAAGATAAAGCTTATAATATTTTTTCACAATTTTAATTAAAAACATGCTATAAAAATTTACCTTCAGTTTTTCAATTGTCGGTCGCAATTGTTTACTTAAAAATGCAGTTTTGTTTAACCTGTACAGAGCTACGAAACTTAAAGCGCGGAGCAATGCTATTAAATTTGAAATTCTTCTGTGCAATTATATATGTATGTATGTACTTACGCTTGATCCGGAATGTTCAATGGATTGGAAGAATCCCTTAGTGTCCTTTTTTTAATTAACAATGCTTTAGATTGTAGCTTTTTCAAAGCCAATATAACAAGCAAGAACGCTGTAAGCATTTTAATTTAAAATTTATTTCTTTGTTTGTGTTTTTTGTTATGATAAACCATGTTTTCATTATTCGAACAAAACTTCGGCAAATAGCAAAACGCCAGCAAATCGCTTCGTTTTCAGAACATAGCAAAATGCGTTTTGCGTTTTTAGAACCGTAAGCGATTTGAAAACGCTGCGTTTTTCAGAACTTTGGCGTATATCTTATATGACACAAAAGACCCTCAAGGAAGAGCAAGAGGGGGTGCCGCTGTTTTGATAAAATCCAGAATAAGGCATCACTTGATGCCAGAAACATGTGAAGGGCATCTCCAAGCTGCAACAGTCTGTCTTGAAGACTTTTATCGTAATCTGGTTATCTCAGCGATTTACTCGCCCCCCAGGTTTTCAATAGCAGAAAACAAATATTGCGATTTTTTCCAATCGTTGGGCCCTTGTTTTATTGCGGCTGGGGACTATAATGCAAAACACACCTTTTGGGGCTCCCCATTGATATCCCCGAAAGGGCGTACATTATATGACGCTATTTCTAGGATGCATCTGAGTGTTGTCTCAAGCGGCCAGCCCACATATTGGCCTACAGCGAGACAAAAAATTCCTGATGTTATTGACTTCGGCATAACAAAAAACATAAATTCAGGGCTTGTTGAAGTTTAAGCTTCTTTGGATTTGTCGTCCGATCATTCTCCTACAATCGTTACCATAAGGAATCCTACAGCACCCGTTTCTCCTACAGGATTAATAGAGCCTGCATTTACACGCATGAACTGGCTGAAGTATAAAAAATATTTCAGTTCACACCTGAGTGAAAACAACACTACAAACTGCTGAGGATATAGAAACTGCTATAGGCGTGTTTGCAAATCACCTTAAGGTAGCCGTACAACATGCATCGCAAACCATCCCACGTACAGAGTACAGAAGAATCTATTCCGCTGATATTGAACAGGCTCTTATGGAAGAGACGTATTCGAAGAGAGTGGCAACAATGCAGATCACACCAATTAAAAACCAGGTTAAGAGAGTGCACAATACGCCTTCGAGAAATGCTTGCAGAGAGAAGAGGAGCTTCCTTAAACAAATACTTGCAGGAACTTGATAGTACTTCCCAATCGGACTACTCACTGTGGAATCTACTACTCACTAAGAATCTCAAAAGGCCTGTTATGCGTAAGTCTCCCTTGCGTACATCGAACGGTGAGTGGGCAAGAAACGATACCGAAAAGGGTATTTTATTTGTAAATCACCTGAAGCAGGTTTTTACCCCAAATGTTTCGATGCACAGAATAGAGCTGCCACAGGTGGTCCCGAAAGCTCCCTTACATCTTACATTCAGTTTTCAAGAGGTGGTTAAAGCTGTTGCACGTCTGAAGCCAAAAAAGTTACCTGGGATTGATAACGTAAGCAATAAAATGCTTCTAGAACTACCATGTATAGCTCTAAAAATACTGCTGTATATATTTTGCGCATCAGTTATTTTCCCCAAAAATGGAAAACTTCTGTGCTGGTAATGATACCAAAACCAGGGAAAGACCTCACGAGAGTGGAATCATATAGGCCAATAAGTCTGCTACCGAACTTCTCAAAACTGTTTGAAAAACTGTTAGTAAATAAACTGAATCCAACGTTGAGCGAAAGCGCCTGTATCCCGGATCACAAATTTGGTTTTAGAAAAAAGCACTGTACAATAGAACAAACTCACAGACTTGTCAACGCGGTTAAAAAAACCTTCGAAGAGAAGAAGTATTGTTCAGCAATTTTTATCGACGTCTCCCAAGCATTTGATAAAGTGTGGCATGATGGCTTGATGAATAAGTTGCGAAGTAGTTTACCAGAAAACATTGCTAATTTGTTGGATAGTTATCTGCTTACACGCAAATTCGTTCTTAAACAGGGTGATTTCTTATCATTACCTCAAACAATTGGCGCCGGTGTTCCACAAGGTAACATTCTGGGACCGTTATTATATTTGCTCTATACTTCCGATATGCCAGAGGATAACCGAATGCACACTTCAACTTTTGCTGATGACACGGGCATTCTTAGTATCCACGTAAATCCCCAGGAAGCATCCAGAAACTTCCAAGAACACGTGATGAAGCTGGAAAAATGGCTAAAAACATGGAAAATAAAAGTTAATGAGCAAAAATGTGTCCACATAACTTTCTCTTTGCGAAGAGACACATGCCCACCTATTACTATCAACAATCAGGTAATACCTCAACATTCAAATGTCAAGTACCTAGGAATTCACCTCGACCGACGCTTAACGTGGAAATGTCACATTGACACAAAATTAATACAAATGAAATTAAAAGCAGTGCAATTAAAATGGTTGATGGGCATGAATTCCACCCTAGAGCTACGGAATCCAAATATGGGGTACCGCCTCTGCGTCAAATGTGGTTAAAATTCAAAGACAGCAGAACAGAATCTTACGAACTATTACAGCAGCGCCCTGGTATATTAAAAACTCAAATATATACAAAGATTTGGATGTTCCCTTGGTGAAAGTTGAAATGAAAAAATATGCAGGAAGATACCTAAAAAGGTCAGAATCGCACTCCAATATTTTAACCCGTAATATCCTAAGCGATAGGGGATATAGGCGTTTGAGTAGGAGGGACCTGGTTGCCATTAGCCAAAGCTAAATAAGTAAAAGGATACAAAAACAAAAATCCAGCGCAACACATCTTTTTTGTCTAGCAATGGCTGGACATAATACATATTAATTTTTTACATATTAAGATTTGAATAATTATTGTGATTTCAATATTATGAAGATACAGTAAATAAATCATGTTAAAAAAATTAATATAATAGTATTGTTTTGATTAATTTTATTTCAATGCACTACAAAGTGTGCACAGGGTACGCTAGTCATTTAATACTTAAAAACAATTTAAATTCAAATCGCATTTAACTGAATGTTCCAAATCTAAAAAATTTATTTAAATATGTATGTTTTCCTATTAAAATTAAACAATATGATAGCTTTTAAGGTAATTTTATTAAAAATTTATTAATTCCCTATATCATAATGTTGTGAATTTATTTTAATACGTATGTGCCCTTAGTATATGTATATGCCCAGAACAACCACGACTTTTAAATCGTAAGACGATCTTAAATCGTATAAGTGGTATAAAACATAAATAATTCTTTTTTATTTTGTTTTACAAATTCAGCATTATTTAAAAAGTTTTATTTTTTAGGATTATATTTTCAGTACTATAATTAATTTAGGTAACATGTATTATTGATTTTTTTAGGTTAAATATAAATATTGAAATAAAGATATTAATGAATTTTTAAAAATATAAAACAAATATTACTTCTAAAACAAGTTTAAACAATTTAAATTTACATTTCATCAAAACCTAATAGTCTCATAAGTTTTGCTATATACATTTTTTTAATATATAATATATATAGTAGGTATGTTATTTGCATGTTATTTCAAAAAGCAGCAGCAGCTGTAAAAAAATATGATACCCGTATATAATATTTAGTTTTTAAAATTGTTCAAATTTTTACGAATTTACTACAAACTAAAACATTTATTTATTACAATTTTTATTTAATAATTGAAAAGAAATTACATTTTGAAATATGTACTGTAGTCTAAGAACGATCCTTTTTTATATAGATATCCTTCTTAAGGACATATAATTTTAGAGAAAATAAAATATTACGATAACGATACGACTTCCCAGTTTTTGTAGTTACATATAATGAAAAGAGAGCAATTTTGTTTACTTTTTTTAATTGATTTATGTCACTTTTTTATAATTTACATATCAGATCTTAAAAAAAGGTGCAACCTTTAAAGTATTGCTTATTTGTGTAAAAATATCATATAGTGCGCAAAAATTTTTTTTGAGAATCTTTTGATTTCCAATCACTTGTGTTCAGAAAATCACAATAATTTTAACTTTTCGTTTTCATCCTACCTTGATCGTTAATGTGACCTAAACTGCAGGAAAACCAAAATACTTATTTTAATAAAAATTAAAAACAATTGAACGCTCTAAATAAGATATTTAATAAGCAAACAATTGAATATTGATGACAAACAGACTTTTTTTAGTTTAAAAATTCTTTGAAAAAAATTTTTATTTTAAAATAGAAATCAATACTAAACATTTCCAGCTATTGATTTATATTATTTATTATGAATTTTAAAACACCTCTTTTTTATGATTTCAAATCACTTTCATAAAAAGTAATTTTCAGGCCATGACTGTCTGCGAAGTTCAAAGGACAACCAAACAAATAAATTAAAACACTATTAGAACATAAAGACATTAACAAATAAGCAGAAAACAGAGTGTTATTACAAACACATTCCTAACGAGAACAATTAACTGATTTAGATATTAAAATATTAGAAATGGAGAAAATAAAAGGAAGAAAATGTATGCAACAAAAACTTGGCATATGCAACAAAATATTGTCAAAAAAATTTTAATAGTTCTAAAAAGTTTAATTTATACGTAATGATGTAATGTGTAATAATAAGTAAAATGTATTTTAATATGTATAAAAATTATTTTTTTTAATTCAAATTTGAAAAAGTAAATAATTGACGAAACGTTGAAAAAAATATAAGAGGTTTCTTATTCTTCATAGTTTTAGTTAGATATATAAACATAAGCTAGTACAATATCTAATAATATCTTCTGGGATTTAATGATATATATAATTAGAAACTGATTTTTAAATAACAAAAAAGCGATAAAAATCAATATTAATAAATCAATGAATAATAATAAATCAATATTTTTTATTAACACATAAAAAATAAGTCGTTTCATATATATATGTTAAAAATCTTATATAAAGTAAAACTATTATATAACATCTTATAATAAAAATGAATAACGAAAAAAAATTAAAAACGTATCTTTATATAAAGCTGTTTGAAATTGAAAATCAATCCGTTGGTATTTAACTAAGGTACATACTGATACGTGTTTCAAAAACTTAAAAAAAAAAAAAAAACTTAAAAAAAAAAAAAAAAAAAAAAACTGGGTTTTTCTAACCTTTAATTTAAAAACAGCGCGGTTCTAAAGACGCTTTAAGTTTTTAAATTTATTAAATTAATATAAATTTAATATTTAATTAGTTACATATGAAAAAAAAAATCTTACGCTATGACAATAATTCTATCTGACCAGATATTTTTATGTGTACATAATTATTACCTGAAAATACATCATTTATTAAAACGAAAAAATATTAATTATTCTTTACGAGTTTTTCAATATTTCAGTATTCGGCTACAGAAAAAATTACAGGACGTTACACCAGGTAATTAAATATTGAAAATAGAATATTCAAAGCGACATTAAGCTAATATAATTATTATATTATATTCACCACTTCAATTGAAGCTAAATAATGTAATGAGTAATGAAAAATTCTACGCAATCGAATTGGTTTCATAAAAACTCTTATAAAATTAAAGTAAAAAGTAGTAAATTTATACATAATTGGAAAACTTAAAAAGTTATAATTTGAATTAACGTATTAAAGGCGAAAAACATCAAACTGATTAGGAATATATATAAGTAAGTACATGTAACTAATAAATGAAAAGAAATGAAATTAGATACAAAAAAGTTACTCCAAGACAACATAAGGGAAAACAGTCAATAGCTCATCGTTGTATGAGCGCAGTTGTAGAACTTCGTGCCACTCCTTAAATTGCTGTAAGCGACCACAATTATTACCATCGTCATCGTTAACATCCTCATCGACGGCACGTATACCAGTTTGATATTCTTTAAATGGTTTAATTTGTACATCTTTATCGTTGTTATTATATGGTTGGTTAATAAGAACGGAATTAGTAGGATTTTCATAAATACAACTACTGCTGCTTATATTGATGTTTTTGTCTGAATGCTTATTGCTACATGATTTATTATTATTATTATTATAATTATTATTATTATTATTATGAATAGAGCTATTTTTATTATTAATATATTTAATTAAATTAAAATTATTATAGTCATCACAATTTTGGAGTTGCTGCTTCAGCATGTTATTTCCATGGTCTTTATTATGTTTCTCAGCATTATCATCGCGGGTAATTTTTTTGTAAATGTTATTGAATGATAATAACATGTGATTGTTTTCCTTAGGTAAACCGTTGCTGCCATTTTTATTGCCATAATCGTCATCGTTATCACTTACTATACAATTTTTATCAACATTATCATTTTTAATTAGTGAAATATGTGATGCCATTTCATTATTTTCAATTTTATCACTGTTTTCAATAGCGAGCGCCTCTGTTCCTACAATTTCCGCTTCTATTATTTTCTGTTGCAAATTTAGCATATTATACTCGGAAGAGGAGGACGACAAAGATGATAGACATGATGATGTTGATGTTGACCTGGTGCGCTTTTTACGACAAACATGTTTATTCGTTGTTTCTTCTTCTGCACTGCTACAACTAGAACTGCAACTGCTTACTTTAAATATGTATTCTTTGTACAAAGGAGATATATTTTGCACTGGCGCACGTAATTCGTCATGATAAAATAAACTTCTGTGCAACTTTAATTCGTCACCACAATCTGTATCATTTCTGTTCCTTGCAAAATTCTTTTTTGCAGTCAATTTCAAACTCCTTAAAGTCGATCTTTTCACTAAAGTTGCATGTTTTTTCGTACGTTTGAAACCTGATTTTTTTTGGTGTTTTTTTGCTTTAATTCTGATACTATTTAAAGCTTCGTTATGTTGCACACCCTCCATCCCCTGTTCCTCTTTCTCTTTGGCACTATTTATATCGAGCGCATTTGCATTACATTTGTTATTGTTTAAATTTAATTTATTATCGACGTTCTCTTTCTCCTCGTCCAAAGTTAGAATTTTTATAACTTTAGTGGGCAAATTGGTATTCGGTATTCGTGATACTCCTAAAAACGGTATTTGAAATAATATTGCATTTCTTTTTTGACTTTTGGAGTGATTAATATCAATTTTGTTTGTAAATATTACATGGCTGAAATCTTTAATGATTTTTTCCTTCACATCCCAACCATATAGTGGCACCACATCGTAACCATCAATTACTAAATCTATTTTATGAACAGGATCTTCGTCCCTGATGTCCCCGCGTTCGCTGACAGCATCGGCGTGATTCCAATTGCCATTAACATTGGGTATGAAAAAATTGTGTAAAGTATCAATATGAAACTTTGTTATTTCTTGTGTCTGTGTTTCGAAACGAATCCGAGCTTTACAGTTTGGATCGACCAGAACGTTGTAGGAAGGCGAAATTATATTATTTGAATAAAGTGTAGGAACGATTAAGGCATATGGTGTACTTTTATGATCAATATCGCCAAGACCATCTTGGGCGATTAACGGAAGCTCATCTTTATGACCAACAACTTGGGGAGTAGTTTTTATTATATCCGTCTTGGCTTTAACACTTTTCCCTGCAATATCAGCTATTATTAAATTTAATGGATCTTCATCATCGTCGAAATCCAAATCAAAAATTGATTTCTTTACTTTCGCTGATGGCAATTGTTGAGACAGTGTGTATTTGCGATCATTATCTACGCGTTTTACGTTCTCCCCTGTAGTTTCAATGCTTTCAACCGTTAAAGGCAACTGCTTCCTCTCTCTTTCACTCATGTTTGTACTATCTATCGCATTACCAATCAAATCTTTGCTGCAGTTATCGCCAATACTTTCAGTGCGTTCCATTTCGACATTCTCAATAGTACATGTACAAGGGGTTGTACTATTACAGCACTCATATTCTATTTCTGTTACACTTAGTGGTGGTGCTAAAAGTTTTAAGATTTCTTGTATTTCAAGCTTAATTTTTGATGTAGTTTCTATAACAAAACTTGCATCAGTGAAAGCCGTACTACTTTCTTCACTTTTTACATCGCCAATTTTTAAATCGGTTCCATGCTTTGAAACGTTACAGTTATTACCCAATGGTTTTCCATGCTTAATAATTACTGCAGTTTTACTTATAATATTACCGCTATCACGCGATGGTTCCGAAGTCATCGTACAACTATCTGTATCACCAATATCTGGAGGAAAAATAGAGAAACAATATTATGAATGTGAATACGCGTAAACCCGTGAACCAATTTTCTTTTAATTTTAAACGTATATAATAAAGGCCGATTCATATAGAATACGCCATATGTATACTTTGTGTTTCGTAAACTCACAACTAAATTAAACTACATATGTATATTCATATCAGACTGTTTGCAATAAATACGTATCCCAAAGTACTAAAGTCGACAAACTTTTAACTTTTTGCAAACTTTCAGTACATTGACAAGTGTCATTGGTTTTTTACATTTTTATTCGCCTTGTTGTTAGTGGTGTTAGTGGTTGATGCGGCATTTGAAATTTTAAAAAAGCTGCAAAATGAAAAATAAATTAATAGAGACTATTAAAGCTTTTTCATGCCTCTATAATAAAAGGTCGGTAGTGTACCGAAATAAAATAAAACAAAAAAACCGTGGGCTGTAATAAGAATGGAGATTTTATGTGTAAACAGAATATCTAAGACAATATTGAATGTGATACCCTTTTTTGCCGCCACGTTGATGTCGATTGAGAAACTAAAAAGTACACGTATATAGTATATTGTATATTGTATAGGCATAAAGTATTCTGAATAGCCCATAAAAACAAGAAACTTGCAAACTTGGCAATCGTAGATGCTAATTTAACACATCAATGAAGAAATTATTTTCTTACTTATTTTATACTTCACAGTAAAGTTATTGTTTTCTTTTTAAAGAAAAAAAATGAAAAACATGTAAAATGTGTAAATTATATAAAAAAAAATTGAAACAGTCTAAATCACAGTTGATCTGTGATTGCATTTGTATTATTAACAAGAACTGTGAGCAAACCTGAACAAAATGAAGAACGTCGAGAACTCATTGGTTTCTGCAGTTGCATCTGTTGTTGTTTTTCTACGCAATTTGTTAATGAGTTTCCAAGCATTTCGCCCAACTCCGTAGCTTTAACATTTCGGAGTTTCCTCTTTTCCATTTCAGCATACAATTCTTTAGTAGTTTTTACTTTTTTACCAGCCACACCCAACGATGATATAAGCATTTGCGATGACAAACTTGTTTCCTTTGCAATGACAGAATCAACTCCTTTAGAACCTTTCTTACGACCGCGTTTCTTTGGTTGTTTTGCAGTCTGTTCTGATGATGCATCCATTGTTGTCAAATCTATGGATTGTTGGCGTTGCTCTACAGCAGCGGTGGAAGCGCTGGAAGGAAATGCATTATCTGTCGACGAGTTACCCTTGTTAGACATATTTGATGTAGATTTTTCATTTATATCATGCGTAATTATGCCATCTTCGATAGTATGTCTACTATCGATTTTATCCTTCTTCACAGCATTTACAACATCACGAAATGACGTGTTCTGACTACTTGATGAACTGCCATTCGAGTTGGCGCCAATACCCCCAAACAAAGAAAATTTGTTTTGACTAGGCGATTTACTACTCAATACATTTGTATTCATGCTCTCGCTACCATAATTTAAAACAATGCAGCCTGTCGATGTTGAACTAGTATTTTGTTTAAATTTTCCAGCAAATGTTAAATCAGCTTTAGGCGTCCTTGCAGTAGATGATAGTACATCATTCTGATCAGAGTGAAATATATTTTTTGACATGGCATCAGCAGAGCGAAACATTGAACTCATTGAACTGTTTGATAAGGAAAGAATTTCTAAAAATATAAAATCCAAGTTTTCTTATTAAAAATATATTTTAAAATTAATAAATGCGCATTGCAATTAAACATGCAATTAACATATCTTTTAAAAAAAAAATATTTAAGTAAGTTTTAAGAAAATTTATAACAGTAACTATGTAGAAAAAACACTAAGTATGAGCTTTTGCTTAAATTTAATTTTAAGCAATTGTTAAACAGCTTTATTCATCAAAAACATCGCTTTTACAGATACCTCTCTTAGGATACTCCTCTCTTTTCGTATGTTTTGTAAGTAAATTAGTGCTTGCATATTTCAATATTGGAGGTAAATATTCCCTTGTTATAGAAGTTGCAGAATAATTAAATGTTATTTTTTTATTTTACTCACTTCTTTCTTATATTTCCCTCATGAGACCATATGACATATATGACGGTGTTTATGAAATTGTCATTGATTATTGAGAATTTAGGCACATCGTAATAACATTTGGAATTGTTTTTCTTTATTGTTTCGTTGAAGGTCTATTAACGAGTTTGGTTTTAGTACCAAAGAAATGTAGATTATATGCCGTAGATTAAGTATGTATATATGTAAATGTATGTACAGCTGCGAGGTGTGATAAAAAAATAACCGTTCTTTTAAATTTTTTCCAAAAGTATTTATTGGTTCACCATAACTATATTGCTCCCTTCAAAGTAATTTCCCTCAGATATAATACACTTATGCCAGCGTTTTTTCCAATCCCTGTGAAACACCTTAGAAACGAGCTTTTTGGTATCACCAACAGCTCATACCCCGATTTTTCTTTTATCTCCGTAATCGTAGCAAAACGCTTTCCACAAGCATCGTTGTGTGAACTGGTGCGTCATCATGGTGCAAAACCCATGATGGGCTTCTCCACAATTCTGTACGTTTCTGCCGAATTTCTTCGCTCAAACGGCACATAACTTCAAGGTAGTATTACTTAAAAAAATCAAAGAGCACAAGGTAGTATTCTTATTGACCGTTCGACCTTGAGACAAGAATTCATAATGCACCACGCAATTGCAATCGCAGAAAACAGTGAGTAAAACCTTCACATTTGATCGAACTTGGCTTGCTTTTCATAATTTTGGCTATTTTCGACGCTTCCATTTGGATAATTGGACATTGCTTTTAATGTCATAGCCATGCAGCCATGATTCGCCACCAGTTTCGACCTTTTTAAGCACACCTTGATCGTTGTTGACGACGTTCTACAGCTCCCAAGCAAACGTTGTTTTGGCTCAAAATTTAGTAAAAAAAAATCGGACAACATGTCAAAACTCGATTAATCTTTTTATCTGTCAAAAACTAACTGGCATTCAAAATGGCGGATATTGCTGAACATATATATACATATGACATGTGTACCAAAATAGAAAAAAAAATGCCAAAATCAAGCATACGTAACTCATGAAATTTGAAAATAACAGTTATTTTTTCATCACACTTAAGTGATCGTCTAAAAATTTTTTAAACCAACGACAGTGGCCACGATTGTATTTTGGGAAAACATCAAAAAAAAAGTTTTATTCATTTTCATCCATGTTCAAAATAGGTAAAAAGCAAAACAAATTTTTTAAGAAATTTTATTATTAAAAAAAAAAACCTTAAAAGCTTATGGCGTTTTCTTTTCTACAAAAAAGGCAACACTACCCGCAGGGAGGGCAATTTTGTGTTCTTTTCTCAAAAATGCGTTGCCCTGTGAAAGGGTTGCGTGTTCCTTTCTAAAAAATGTTGCCCTTTCGCAGTGCAAAAGGCATTGCACTTTTGCCCTGAACAAATCAACAGGGAAGAAATTGCCTTGTAAAACACATGGTTTTTATTCTTGCACAGCGTTACCAGAAAATGTTCAAAAAAAGTTTTTTGAGTTGAAAGAGTCACAAAATTAGATTTTAATAATTATTTTTATATTTTGTATCATATAAAACAAACAAAAGAACACTATGCGGCTGCTTATTTGTATGAGATATTAAAAAAAAAATATTTGTTTTCTCAAGCAGATGAATTAGCAATGTGGCAACTGATCATTTTTGTATACACATTTCATAAAATATACAGAAAATGTTTGTTTATCAGCTGTAAAAAAAGGGCATTGCACTTTTTTCTAATTTGTGTTCTTTTCTCGTTGTATAAAAAATTGCACTTTTACAGGGCGGGCAATGCATTTTAAAAAAGCACCTTTTCACAGGGCGACATTTTTAATGTAGAAAAGAAAACACCATTAATGTGGGCAAACAGTTATAACAAAATTTACGACGGTGGAAACAGATATGATGGTACACTGCGACAAACAACTTCAAACGTTTTTTTTAACAACAAACGACATTAACATATCCAATGCACATTTAACAATATTCACAGCGCAACAAAAAATATTTGAAGGAAATAGTTCCATATCGCAACAAACTAGGGACATCTCAAAACGGCGAATGCTGGAGGAAAAAAAGAATTTCAAGAGGAAAACTTAAAAAAGAAGGGCCAACTCTTGGCCCAAAAATCATGTGAAGCAAGTTACAATAATAATTCGGCGAATAGTTCCTTCTTAAGCGTTCCGACAAAGTTACAACTGGTTGCATGACAGGTGATACTAAAGACGTTAACATTCTTTAATGGTGACCCTGAAGACTGACTCTTATTCCTTAGCAGCTTTAACAACAAACAAATAGTTGGTTATACGAATGCTGAAAATCTTATGCGTTTAGAAGCTTGTCTACGAGGAAAGTCAGAGAATTGTTAAAGAGTAAACTGCTCTTACCTACAATGCTGACTGAAATCTTACAAACTCTAGAAATGTACTACAGAAAACCGGAATACATTATAAAAAGTGTAATAAAAAAAACTCGAAAATTTCCAGATCCAAGAAAAAAATTAGAGAGCTTAAATTACGTAATAATAATAAGAAATAGTTGCTCTACACTGGAGGCTTGTTCAATGACGTCATATCTCAACAGTCCGATGTTAGCAAGAGAGACTTGGGGGTTACTCTCGTTTGCGATGCAAAAGCATTTGCGATGCATTAGTGAGATGCGTTAATAAACTAATTTGGTACTCTATAACATTAACGCAAGTCTTTGCGCATATAATATTGAAAAAGTGGCAATACGGAAATCATAAAATTAAAAAGGGTAATGCAGTGCTTTATCAAATGCCAAAATGCATATAAGATTTTTTTTATAACCTGACTTTTGTCAGCAGTCGACATTAATCATTTTAGCAGTGATTAAACAACTATACCGATGCAAAAACCAAATGAAATAAAAAATAATTTGTTTTTGAGATCCTAAAATCATGTTAAAGTTTTTAATGGTTAAATAAATGATTCTTTATAAAAATATAGAAATACATTTTTTTTGCACTTCGTCGGCATAACAAAACTTCAACTTAATAAAACAAAAAACACTCAATACGATAAAAATATTCATATATTTTTTAAATATACTTATTGTTAAAAGTAAGAAAGTTCATTATTAGCTTATAATCTATGTTTTGTATAAAATAAATAAATAAAAGTAACGTATCACTTATAGGATTTGCATGTTTTTCTTCAGTTGCGTTTAGTAAATAGCTTGCGCAAGATATTTGTTTAATATTATAGTTTTCACAAGCACTTTCGCAAATTAAAGTACGGTGATACCAGACTTGCGTAAATGAGATGCGTTAACTTATGCTCAAAGGCAAACAAGAGTACCAAATGTGTTATTTTGCGAACATTTTCTAACGCATCGCAAACGAGGGTATTATAGTTAACGACAGGGTTATATAAAAATGAACAACTTGTATTCAAATTAAAAATTTAAAAAGGGAATATTAGGCTAAGGTCTGATTATCTTATTCTTTACATTAAAATCTTCAATTATTTTAAATAATATAAAGAACTTTTTTGTAATAATTTCGTATTAATTCTCATGTCGTATTAATTTTCCTTAAGTTGTGAAACACGGTTTACTGGTCCTTAAAAAAAAACAATAAAATTGATTTCCAATTTTACAGCAATTATTACAGCACCATGAAAAACTATTATTTTTAAGGACGATTTAGCATTAAGTAGTTGAATACTGCTACATTTAAAGTTTCAGAGCCCATAACATAATCACTAAATAGATCATTATTTCTTTATTTAACTACATACACTCCCACAAATATAAATTAGTACAAAAGTCGTAATAGAAAGAAAACCAGATAAAATGAATAACTTCATCAATGCTTATATGCATATATTATAACTTTAAGTAGGGATGAAAGGCTAATAACAAAACAGTTCAATTACTTTTATACTTCAATAGAAGCAACAATGAAGCTTTTCCAAATTGTTTAAGAGTCCTACGGAAAACAAATAATCCAAGGAATCCACGCGAACCGTTGAATATACTATATGCAATTAAAAGAAATACATTTTCAGAACAATTTATTTCACACCAAATGTAGCCGATGGCCCCAGCAGCTGCTACTTCTACTCATAATATAATTATATATATTATTAACATTAAAAATATAAAGTAATAAATAAATACATTTAAATTGTAACAAAATTAATCATTTTTGTTTGGATGGTTATATTTTACCATCACACTTGTGGATTATTTTCGTCACTTCTGCTTGTAATTCAGCTTCAGCCGACATTTTCATCAGCGTTATACAGTATTTTTTCAGCTTCTCGCAGTTGGCAACAAATTAATTGCAACTGCTATTTGATATTGCCTTTTTTGGTTAAAGCAGCCTGTGCGTTGTCATTGATCTCGGGAGAGTAAAACGGTGTCGTAGTATTTTTCTGCTGCTGATTTAGTGTTGAATATTTGTCCTCTGGTGTGGTTGGTGTTATAACAGGCACTGTCTTCGAGCATCTGGAACTATTATCAATAAAAGACTGAAAGCAATTCTACTGTGATTTTTCAGCTCTACTCCCAATTACCGTCCCAATTACGTGCGGTCAATTATTTCCTTCAAATCACTTAGATGAATGATGCGAACTAGCAAACTTTTTTTGTTTACACAAATTTTCTTTTTTGTTCTCGATTTAAGACCATACCATGTATGTAAATATTAAATATTATTATTTTTATATAAGTAACTAATTATTATATTGTGCGTACCTTTTTCAATTCAACGATTCTACGCGTTGGTGGGCCATTAGCAATAAATTTTTTGGGAAAGAATAACCCACTGCTTCTCTGTTGAGATTTTCTTCTCACCGAATGAAAGTACTCCTCTAGGAAAAAAAATTGGTATTTTCCCATAAATTCCACCAGAATTTTTGACTGCTGCATTGTAGATTTTTTTAAACTAAAATTTTCCTATTAATAAATTTATCATTGGCCGGTTATCGATCTTAACTTACCATTTGCTTTCCATTTTTTTAAATGTAATTGTTCGATCTTAAACTTTTTACAAAAGAATATTTATGGTGTTTAATTTTCACTCGAAAATGAAATAACTAGTAACTGATTTGGCACTTCATTCGATATGCTGACAGCTGAGTTAAAAAAGACATCAATTTATCACCCCTTACAATGCGCAAAAAGTTATACTTACGACAAAATTAAAAATATATTGGTCAACCGATTTAAATTGTCAAACAGTAAAATTTAGCCTTGTACTGAAATTGAAACTCTGAATTCTTTTAATTTTTCCATCGTTCTGGTATCCTGCAAAAATGCTCATACAATTGGTTTAGTTCTCCGAACACACACAGTGGATTTTCTGTCACCAGAAATCCACTTCCTGAACATTTTTTTAAGAAAAAAAGTTTTTACTTTACTATGTACATCGACATTCAACTTCCAATTTTTTTGTTATTTGTGTTATTTATGGAGGCACGTTGAAACAATGAAGTTAACAAGTTGTGAAACAGTGCCTTGCGCAACAAAAATTGAATTTTTTTTAAGTGATAAAAAACTTTTAAGTAGATATGACAGATCACCCAAAAAAAAATTTATGTCTATAGTCAGACGCAATGCGAATGCTATAAAGTTACACGTGAAATTACAGTAGAAAGTATTCTCGAACGTGTAAAAACTTCCATCAAAACCGAAAGTATTATAGACGAAAAATTAACTTCAAACTTTTTTGTTCGTGGGCATAAGATGCAAAATTGAGTACATTCCAACTATAACATATTTTTGTAGTTTTTAATTATTTAACTTATTTTCAAATTTTCTAATATATAAAACTTTATTGGTAACAGTTAATACTTAATTATCGTATCGTACGAATGTAATTCTGGTTTTGATTAAATAAAAATAGAAAAATAAAATATAAAAAATGAAAATTTTAATAAATTACAAAATGTGGATTAGATATTAAAAGGAATACATGATACCGTTATAAAAAGCAAGCAAACATTGATGGAATATAAAAATGAATTTGAAATTTCACTTAAGCTATGGAAAAGAGGTATTCTTCCCGATATAAAAAAATGGATAATATTCAAAAAATGTGTGATGAAATCAAACAAATGCTAAAAGAAACAAATGTAAAAACAAAAGCAACTTATGCACAAGCAGTCACAAAAAGATAAAATAAAAATTACCATTCAGAATCAAGTGAGAACTATGGAGTAAAAATTTCAAAACAGGGCGAAGATGAATATAATAAAAACAAACATGAATTTCAAAATAACTGAATGATGTAAAATTGAAGTTGTAAAATGTTTTGAAACAAAGAGATTTAATTGAATTATATACAATGCAATGATAAAAGTTGAGAATGAAGCGCACCCCAAAATAATGGCAATGTAAAGATTAAATATAGAATACGAGAGATGTAGAGTATTTGATGTTACTACAATAACACAGTGTTACAATTGTCAAGAGTATAATTATAAAGCAAATGAGTACCGAAATGAAACAATGTGTTTTAAATGTCATGGCAACCATAAAAGCAAGGGTTGTACAAAAGAGATATTTAAAAAATGTGTTAATTGTTCCAGAGACAATAAAAGATTAAATCTGAGTGTAAACGAAAATCATGCAACTACACATAAGGAATGTCCTGTATATATAAACAAATTAAATTTAAAGAAGAAAGAGATACGGCTTGATTTAGAAATATAACAACGAAAGGCTATACAAAGAATATACACTAACATTCAAATAATTTAACAAATAATAAATAATTTCAACCAGTTAGTAGTAATAGTCGAAACCGTTAAACCAGATTTTATAATATTATCTGAAACTCATATGACAGACCAAGTGGATGAAAATGAGATTGAAATAAATGAACATAATATATTTAATACAAAATCGAATTCAACGAAAACTGGAGATATAGTCCTTTACTTCAAAAATCAATGGATGATAACAAATATAAGTAATAATATAAGGGATGATGGGTACTGGATTAGAGCATATCGGGCAACAAATTATAATGTAGCATTTACTACAATAGCAATATATAGATCTCCA
Organism: Ormia ochracea; assembly: GCA_963402855.1. NCBI lineage: Eukaryota > Metazoa > Arthropoda > Insecta > Diptera > Tachinidae > Ormia > Ormia ochracea. The sequence continues at coordinate 4,041,204 of OY727110.1, read as the reverse complement.
ACTTTTTCGAAAACAGAATTTTGTAATGCATTGCAAGAGTTCCTTGAAGAAATGTGTGAATGGAACTGTGATATAATAATTGCTGGCAATTTTAACATTGATTGGAGGACTGATTTTTATAAAAGAAGAATTGAAAGGATTTTGAATGATAATGGATTGAAACAGATAATGAATCAAGATACCAGAATAACACAAAATTCAAAAAGTCTAATCGATTATATTATAACTAATAATAAAATAATAACAGCAAAAATCAATATCAATAACAAAATATCAGACCACGAAGCAATAGATATTTTTATGGAATGTGAAATTAATAAAATAGAAATAAAAAGGAAACAAATAGAACTTTTTCAATATAATAAAACACATTTTAAAAATACCTTAAGATCAATACTAAAATATAATGAAATGATGAATATTATTGGGCAGACTAAAAATTTTTATAACTACATGGAACATACTATAGCCAGATATATGAATATAGTAACAATAAGTGGTTCAGTAATGAACTAAGAAGGTTAAAAATGGAACAAGTAAATTCATACCAAAGAGCAGTAATAATTAACTCAAACGAAGCATGGTACAATTACAAAACAATAAGAAATAAATACAAAATCAAAATTGAAAGGAAAAAATGCAATTATATAAATAATAAAATTGTATCATTTAAAGATCACAAGGAAATGTGGTGTGTGATAAAAGAACTGGTATTAACAAAACCTAAAAACATTATAAAAACTGTGATTTTTGATCAAGTAGTATAGAGATAGCTGAAGATTTCAACAAATACTTTGTAAATAAATCGCTTATAAAAATACGGAGTTTTTCGCCATTATGTATTCAATCTCTGTAGTCCACGGATTTTTAAATGCACGCCATTCACTTTGCAATTGTATAAAGCAATTGTTCTTGCAACGAAACCGATATACTTGAGTGGTAACTTTTTCCGTCACCTGTAAAACTATCTTATGGGATTCATCCAAAGCATGTACATCCACGGGATGAAAATATTCATAAAAGCTGCTGCCTAAAATTTCTTGTGGTAAGAAACCTACTGGTCTATAAATAAAAATTTCCCATCTATCGAGTGCCGAGAAAGAAAATTAACATGCCTAACGTTAGAATGATTATCTAGTGAAGATGATGTTCGGTCTTCCATGACATTAGAGGATATATGACAAATGGCTACTAAGCAGGAGAGATTTGTTATTTGGTAATCGCTGTCTCCGTCTTGATTTTCTCCCTTTATGGGGGCCCAGGATTTTAAATAGCCCCTATACTGTATAACATGATATTTTTCATCCATACTTAATTTTGACTTGCGCATTGTCGAACTGCGTGAACTAGAAGATGTATCAGATTCTTCTTTTATTTGATTACTGCTGTCTGCTTTTAGTTTCATGCGACAGAAAAAGGATCTTCTGGCACCTGGACATAAACGGCATAAGCTTTGCGGTATATCCGTTTTTACAGGCAGCATTGTTTTAGCATCTATTAATCTTTCTCTTGGGCAAGGATCTATAGATGATAATTGTTCTTTAACTTTGGCCACATCTTTTTGATGTAAAACATCAAACCAACTCTGACCTAAAAGGTCTGTTTGCGTATAATTCAAAACATTTGATACCGATTCCGAGATATACAATATGCGACCTCGATCACAACCAACCACAAAAAGAAACCCTTCTGCCGCTTGCAATATCAGCATTTTTAATTCTTGATCTGATAAAAATGTTGGCTTGCAATCACCACCGCTGTAAGCATGCAACGCGCCACGTATACTCCGCAAATGCTGCACTGCCAATCGTAAAACTGTTAATTTATCCAATTTACGATGCATTGCATAACACATCGGTATCATAGAGGACAATTCATTAATGTAGGTATTCATTTTGTCCCGCCGTCGTTTTTCAATTTCACTATGATTTTGTTTTCGATTTTCGTCTGAAGTTCTGGTCATCGTAAAATTCTTCCAATGTCTCGCCAACTTCCATAAGTTGATTGATGGGATGCGTTCAACCCTTTAGCCGTGCTGTTTTTTATAAACTTTTTTTTAATTATTTGCTTATCGGATAAATGAAATTTCCACAAGTCATTTAATTTAAAAGTTAATTTCCAATGTTTTGCTGCTTTTATTATTCATATTCTGCGATACACTTTGTGTTTTGCAATGCAAAAATATAAGCGATTCAGTCGAAAATGTGCAATACAAATTTAAATATATGAAAAAAATTGTAGATTTTGGTTTCGTAGAATAACCATCGTAGAATTAAGAAACATTTTCAAGAATATGAACAACAATCGTGATTACACTAAAATCAGAAAAAACATAATATTGGATGCATGGGACATAACAGGCAATATGCTATTGAACATAATCAATAAAGCAATGGAAATAGGAGAATTCCCCGATAATTGGAAAGAATCCATGGTCACAGCAGTGGAAAAAATTAAAAAATACAAATTAATGTGAAGAATTTCGTCCAATAAAGAGTTTAAAAATATGTGAAACAGCTTTGGAGAAAATAGTAAAAAATCAATAAAAAAATATATAGATCGCTTGATAACATAATTGATTTGCAAAAAAAAACATTTTCAAGCAATGGAAAAAATGAAAAGAGGAGAATTAGAGGAGACGCGGCGCCACAACACTTTCATGGAAAAAATGAGGTTGAGGGAAGTTGAATATAAATTGGAGAAAAACCGATTGCAGCTTCAATGCAATAATCTCACTGTAGACAATTAAAAAATTGCATATTTACAAAATTTATTAATATTACATATGTATGTATGTGGCAGTTTGTTTTTGTTTTTTTTATATTCATCCAAGAAGTGGTATTTTGTTATTTCTATAAAATATATGAATTGTTAAAATATAAAAATAATTATTTTCTTATAGCGTACTTCCAATATTTGCTCTTATTGATTGAGCTGTGGTCAAGTATTGCTCTGAAGTTGATGAACTTGTATCTAATTTTGCAAACTAGCGTTTGCACAAAATAAAATGTCAATACCAAAACAGCTGATGCTGATTTTCCCCTCCCTTTTTTCTTGATCCCGGGGAGATTAGAATGAGGGAATTTCTTTCCCGGGAATAAGTGATAGGGAAGGGAAAAAATTCCCTGGAAAAAATTAGAATTGGGCTGTATGTATCACTTAAACTATCTTAGAGCTCTATCGTAGACAACATTTTTGGTTTTGCCATGATTTGTTGTGTAGATAAAGAGAACTGAATGCTTGCCAACACGTGAGCACGAAACATATAACTGGCCGTGTGAAAAGCAAGGATATTCTAAATCAATTCCACACAATACTAATGATTGCTCTTGCGCTTTATTTATTGTAATAGCAAATTCAAGACGTGTTGGAAACTGTAGTCTTTTGAATTCAAAAGGTAAATCTGATGTAATCATTGGAATTCGTGGAATCAAAACATTTTCCCCTTTAAAATTGTTGCTTCGATCAAATTGCTCATGACCTTTTTAACTTAACCGCTAATCTTGTCCCATTGCATAATCGTGGTTGATTTATATTTCGAAGCATAATAATGGAAGCACCCACTTTCAATTGTAAACAAACGATGAGGTGGAAATCCGGGTAAATCCAATGAATTCAAAAATTCTGTCGAATAATTAACAGCGTCGTCTTGATTCGTAACCGTGTCAACTGATTGATATGTTACAACCTCGCCAGGAATATAGGTTAAAATGTCTGCATTCATTTGACCAACATCTTTATTTTTAGCGGCCAGTATAGCTCTTTCAGTTAACCAATTATAATTATGATTGCGATAATTTTCTGCAATATTTGGAAAAACCCTTGACACCAATTCTTCTTTTGTCGGTGCAATATTACAAAAGTTATCTGGTAAAGTGATTAAACCAGTTTCACGATCAACAGCAAGTTGACCATTGCCCATTGCCAACAGTTGCCTTGAAAATGCTGCCGATGGATCGTTTTGAATTAGTACTCGCACATTTGTAGTCAAATTGTGTGTTAATTCATCTGCTGCTGTTGAACGGGGCATCACAGGCAATGTCTGACGAAAATCACCAGCTAACAAAATCAAATCGCCACCAAATATCTGTTGATCATTACTACACAAGTCTTGCAATGTCCTGTCTAACGTTTCCACTGATTTCTTATGGGCCATAGTACAGTAATTCCACACTATTCATTTTCATTGTTGCAAGACTTTGCCCATTCCAGAATTTTTGGGAACATTACAGGTGGGATTTTCATTTACATTCATATTCAGTGGTAATTTAAGTGCAGAATGGGCTGTCCGACCACCATCTAATAACGTCGCTGCTATTCCAGACGATGCAAGAGCCAATGCTATATTACTCTGTGATCTTATAGTCGCTAATAGCAAGGAAATCAGAAATGTTTTGCCGGTTTCGTTTGGTACTGATTCCATTATGGTATCATATGCGTGTCTCTGTTCTGGATTCAATTTATGCAAATTCAAGTTTATAAATGTGGTCAACTCATTCAAATCATATTGTTTTTCACGATTTATTCCTTGATTGAATGCATCATGCATCGGTCGATTTGGAGCTGGCAAACCCAATTATGTCATTGCTTTATTTGCAATTACCAAACAAATATCTTCAATGATAATCAATGCCTCATTAAACATTTCAAGTGTAATCGTTAAATCGTTATTTCCTGCAATTCGGCGCACTCGATGCAAAATGTCTTCGGTCATAAAATCCTTAAAATTTTCCCATAAATGCAATGGATCAGATGGAAAACATGTTGCAATAATAATAGCAAATAATGTTCGTATTTCATGTGGAGAACCTGTTGCTGATACATCCCTAAGTGTCGCATCCCAATGGTTATCATCCAGCAAATGCAATTCCTGACATGCTTGACGAAAAGTGTGACACTGTAGGCCGTTAACTCTTTTCAAACTCAAAAAAGATGTAGGCCCACGAACATGAATCAATATTAGACGCAAATAAAAACATTCAGCATGACTGGGATGCGCTGTGTAGAGACGTCCAATGGCATCACTTTCAAAAAGTACAGCATAACCTTGAACCGGTCTTCCTTGCTTACGTCTGTTCCATTTCTTTTCAGATGCATTCCAAGGGTAATATGTTGGTACTTGTGAATAAAGCAATGTTTTAGCAAATTGATCATTTTGACACAATTCGAAAAACGATAATAATGTAGTTGATGGTGGTCGCTCTGCAATTTGCTGTGCGGCATCAACTGTGAAATATACACGTTGTCCATTTTTCAAATGTACTGACAAATGAATAACTGCCGGATTTCGATCATGAATTGGGAACGATAATATTCTCTAAACTGCCTCATTATGCAAACTGTAATCATTTGCGGAATTATATCTAAATCCAGTACCATTTAAAGCAACATTAACGTAGATTTGTGCGGCACGCCTTTGAACATTTTGATTAATACTTGTCGGCCTACGACCTGAACGCGATCTTGCAATACACTCCCTTGTAATTGCAATCTCTTGTTGTCGCTGTTCTTGCGATTGATTTTCCCTTTCGTTTGACCTATTTTGCGTTCTACGCGACCGACGTCCAATGTCAGCTCTTGCTCTTCGTGGCATTTTTAGAAAAAACTAAACTAAAGATAATAAAGAACTTCAGTAATAAATTGATGAAATCTAGCAAATTCTGGACTCGAAATTCACCAAAAGTGAAGAAAAGACACGAAAATCTGCTGAAAATGTGAGAAAATTCAATTAAAAATTGGCCAAAAAATCCAAGTAATTTTTAGCTCACTGATCGGACATTAAACAAAAAAAATTCACACAATTTTTTTTCACATAATATCAAATTTGAGATTATGTCACAAAATCATATGATGCACTTGTAACAATCAAAACACTTGTTTAGCCAAACAATCGATTTTTATCTCATTAATCATGATTTTTTTTTAATTATTTTTAACAAAATATTCAAATTAAAACGATGATTAGAACGAAAATTATTTTATTTTTTCCAAAATACTCACCAAAAAAAGCGAAGAAATAAATATTTTCAAAAATCGATTATGATAAGATCAATCACCAATGACATCCAAACAAAAAAGAGAAATGATAATAAACTGCTATTGCATCAAATGTATTCAATACCAAAATGTATTCAATACTAATGAATGCTGTATATGTATATGCGGTACAAAAAATTCCTGCGGCAAAAACACACTCACTTCACATACGCACTGCATGCACATGCGTTACCGGATTTCAACCAAACTTCATACAAACCATATATGGGCCAGTGCCTACGTAGTGTATAAGTTTGGTTGAAATCGCACGACGCGTTTATGAGTAGTTCGGCGACGTACATATACGGGCTTATTTTTATATATATAGATAAAACAACAAGACCTTCCAGGCGCTTAGGCCAAATAAAGTTATATATAACTTGTATTATATAACTATATATATATTAAATATAGCTTGAAACGGGCAACAATCTCATTATTTTTTTTCAAAATTCAAATTTTTGACATAATAGGGTGGACACACGACATTAAAAACATACTAATTTAAATTAAAATTTTACGCTGAAACACTATAGTTTCTGCATTTAGTCAACAGCTTTTTTTTTTTTATTACTTTTCTTTTCATTTATATCGGGATTAAATGGATAGAAGGCAGAAAATTCGATTAGCAGCTATGCTGTTGGTGAAAAATCAGCATTTATTTGAAAGAAAGCTGAAATCACTTTTGCTAAAACATCTGCAGTTTCTAAAAATTGTTTATACACTAGCAGCCAATAGTCTGCACGTGTTGCTACAATTTGGAATCGCAGTTGGACAATCTTAATTAAACCAAAGGCAACTGTGGAAATGTAGGCAACTGTGTAGTTTTAATGTTATATCCTCAAATTTAAAAAATTTGTTTTGTTTTGTTAAATGTTAACAATTTCCTGGCAGTTCATTGATTGTTGACGGTACTGCAATATTGAAATAGCAAAATACAGTTTGATTTAGTGCATTAACTTCACTCTAAATGCACATTGGTATGAAGACAACGTACAAATTAACTTGAATTATGGCTGTTAATGAAATGGAACGCTGTCGTGTGTCTACGGTATAAAATATTTTAAATATGAATATTATTTAATTAATACATACCAGAAATATTTGATATAGTGGGGCATGCAGAATGTGACTTCTCGTCCAGTAATAACACTTCAGATGGTATTTTATTTTGATAAGATGAAATTTTAGTATTTTGATCATCACAATCATGTAAATGTTGACTTTGACGTGACATTACATTACGATCCCTTCGCTTTCTATCTTTTTTAGATTTCTTTACAAAATTTTTGTTACGGTGGACTGATGAAGATGCATTTGTTATATCTTTTGACACTAAAGAATTCATACTTGAATTTGTATCTTGTAGATCGATTACAACAGGAGGAACATTATTTACTGAGGTAAAATTACTAACAGTATTGTTAGATTGTATACATATCAAATCGGAATTGGAATTTGACGAATGTTCAATAATGAACGTTTCAACAGGTTTTACTTTTGATGAATTTGACTCATTTTTATCCCGAATAGATTTTCGAGATAAACTAAGTGTATCTCCTATGCCAGTTATTAAATTTGCAAAACTAGTTGGTTGAGGTTGGTTTTGCTGGACTACGGATTCATTACTAATATTTTTATCTATTTTTCTCTTTTTGCGTGCATGACTGCTGGAGCTTTTCGGTATTTGAGAACTTGTTGCAGGATTTGACATAGAAATTAAACATTCATTTGGATTAGATTGTTCTTGCACATTAATAGGCGAAGGTGGTTGCGAATGGTAAGGCTGCTTATGAAATTGTTGTTGTTTAACATTGCTTTGATACTGTTGCTGACGCTGATAATTATTATGAATAAATTGGGGATTTGTTAAATGAGAAGCAGAAACTGCATTATCACCAATTGTCATGTTAGAAGCTGCAATTTGTGTTGAAATAGTAGTAACATTTATTGCCGGCGCATAAACCATACCCGTTGCGGTTAATGAAGATTCATTCGACTGCTGCATTCCCACCATCTCACGCCACTTTTTAAGCAATGATTTAGCACGCTTCGCTAAATTTTCACATTTCGTTCGTCTTCTTAAGTGATTAATATATTTTGCCAATCTGGTGGCTTCCAATTGTTCCTTCGTAATCGTCGTTCCTTCCAATGCCGAAATGACAGACAAAACTGTATCCATACTGACGACCTACAAGAGTTTCGAGGTATTTATTAAAATAAAAACCTTATACAAACAAAAAATGTCTTTTCTTACGTCATAGTTCTGATCAAGTGCATGAAATAATCGAAAAGTAAGATCAAGTATATGCTTATTGTTCATTTATAGTTTTCAACTCGTAGTTATAAATTTTTATATATGGCTCCAATTTTTGCTCCTATTTGTAATATTCATTTGTCTTCCGCATATGTTATAGTGGTGATAGTAACGAGCACGTATGTTATTTAAACTAATGTTGGAATGTCAAATATATAGCACATTTGGCACTTAACTTCCACTGATATCAGATTGCTGACGGATATGTTAGCAATATTGTTTCAAAAGGGAGAATGTGTTTCAGGCACAAATGGTAAAAAAAAAATAAAAATTAATTACATTTTATGACGACTTTAATAATGTAACAATGCGAATAAATTTACTGAATATTAGGATGTGTTTCCACACAAATTGCTGGGCAGTGTTGTAGAAGCTGCAAATAATCATATCATTTTAATTTAGCCCCGTTTGTTCACGCGTTGATTAACCATTATATTTTAGAATATTACAGCTTACCTTTGCAATCGTAAACAAGTAAATCCTGGCAGACGCGTTTAGATTTAGATATTCTTTTAATACATATTACTTTTCTGAAATATGTTACCACTACTTCAAATTATTAAAAAAATTTATACATTTTTCTAACAAATCGGCTATTACAACATTAAGAATGTTTGTCGCGAAACAATGACTAAGGTCTCTCTCAAATTGGCAATTATTTGTAAGAATTTTGTTTTACAAAGAAAAATAAAAAGTTGTTTATAAAGCGGCTTTCAAATAAAGAATATCACATTTTATGTTTTTATTCTCACAAAATCACGAAATATATTTTTTCTTTAATTCTTCTATTTTTAAAAACAAATTCCTAGACTAGTGAAACGTTGTGGTAGCCATAGCGAATGGCATAGCCTGTATGCAAAAAAACCAGTTTATCCTCATTTTTTCAATTGTTAGTTAGAGTAAAAGAGACAACCGGAAGAAATTTTTAGTGACTATACTTTATATACTATATTCAGAGAACAAAGCTGTAAATATTTAAAAGGCGTCAGTATTAATTTTATTCCTGTGAAAGTGCGTTTCTACATTATAATTATTTACTTAATGTTACAATTGTATGAATATAATTATAATATGAATAGAAGCGCTGGCAGCTGAAGCTATCGCCTACAGCATTTAATTTATGTCATTTACGTAAAATATTAAAAATTATTTGGTCTAGAATTTTTGTAGTAAATTTATTTTCCCATTTTTAAATAAGGTATAGAAAACACGTGTATAGGAAATAACAAGTAACATTGACAGTTACCTAAATGTTTCTTAAGTACATTTGTAATCAGCAAAAATCAACTGAAACGGAAATTTAGGTATCTAACGGCGAAATAATTTCCGCATAAAATAAATTGTATAAGCATTTTATAAAAATGAGACATCATACAAATAAATGAGAAAATCAAATATCAAACTAAATACTAGATTCGTATTTCACTAAGTATCCATTTGATAAAAAATATTTTAGTGGTAGTTTCAGCATGACATTATTATGTCTTTATGTTCACTAATTTTATTTTTGAGTTTATTTTTAGATAGTGAAATACGTAAAACACATGCTGGTTTCAAAAATTCTAACAAAAAAACAATTCCAAGCCAATGAAAACAATTTCAAAGTATTTTATCGGAAACCAGCTGATTGCAAGACATTTGTTCAAAAAACCTGATTTCCAACACATTTTTATGCACAAAACAAGTCAAAAACTATTTTCTAAAAGTTTTCCAATACCTATAAACGCAGCTTTAGCGTTTTTATAATAACTAAATTTCTAGCCCAGTATTAGCCAGGATTTATATTTTACATTAAAAAAATTTATATATGCCCATATATGCTATATATATATATATAATTCCTTTTTATATAAGTTATAAATTAGTAAAGTCAATAGTGGTTTTACAGTTTGTTTTAACTTTGGTAAGAATAAATTTAAATAGAACTAAATTAACTAAAAAAATTAAAACACCAAAACATTTGTATTGCATATCCGCTATTGTGTTTTCAGGTACTTTTAAGCATAATACGTCAATCCTTTTCATTTATATTTTGACTGCAATTGGTAAAGCCATAAATTGCGTTAAAGTTATTGATTTATTAATTTATAACCAAGTTCAATATTAAATGTTTGAAAATATGAAATGTTTGTTTCATTATTGTTAGAAGAAGTATTTATGATTCCTTCGTGCTGTTCTTGGAAAAACAAGCAAATGATTGTATATTTTTAGTTTACTATTAAAAATAAGAAATTAAAAAAGTGTTTTTTTTTAAGAAATGCTTTGTTGCTTTAATATTTTAGACGTGTTTTGGAAAGATTTTTGTAATTTTTGAGTGTTTGACGGACTGGGACCATACAACCGAATTTGTAAAACATAAAACTTTTTTATACAAGGTAATGAATAGTGTAAACGTACTACAATGTTGCCATTGTATTGTACGGGTTTATTAAATCTGGCCACACTATTGCGAGAAAATGTTTTTGAGTCCATATTGTTTCGATTCCGCAATTGCTTCAATGCTAGATACTTTTCCGAGCGTAATGTGTATTTATAAAGCATCAACTATATTGTTACAACTAACATTTCGTGTATATAGCGTTTTACGGGCTGTGAAAAAATATTACCCAAATTCTGTATAAGTGATTTAATAATATACGAGTGATCTTAGAATTATGTAAAGATTTTTTAGAAATTTGCAATGAAGCAAAATTTTTATGTGATATATGATTAAGCATTTATCATTGGAGAAGAAAGTTAAAACTCGAATAAGAAAAACACATACTACAGTAAAAATGATTTAAATCAGTGTTTCATTGTTTAAAATACTTCGATATTATTGGCCTAAAAATGATTACTTAAGTGAATACATATAAAGACGCATCCATATGTATATACACAATTAGTACTAATTATATACATATAAAAATTTGTATTGGTTTCAAATGCTTCTGACACCTAACTGCGTCACTATTTTCACATAAGTAGTGCTATACATGAAATGAAATTGCGTTACATGACCACTTATGAGAATAATGTGTTGCCAGATAGCGTTTTCTTTTATTGCCAGTTAATTAACATTATTTGTTTGTTGACGTTTCGTATATAATCAAATGTAAATGAGCCATTCTTAATATTTATTTTATGGAATATTGTTTTTACGAATTTGATTACAATTAATTTAAAATAGATGCGACTTCGCGTTTCAAAAAAAAAGTTTTAATATGTAAATACTATAATTATGTGCTAACAAAGTTACATCTGCTTTACTATAGAAATTTAAAATGGAGTATAAAATAAGTTGCAAAACAAATTGCTGTGATAAAGGAAAAGTAAACTAATTCAAAATGTATACCCATAAATGTCCTAGCTGTTCATATTGAAAACAAAATGGGTATAATTTTAATATATATATGTATATAATATATATACATACATTACAGTATGTTTTATCTATATAGGTATGTTTATAATTAAATCTATATGAATCCTTGAATATATATTTCAAATGTTTTTGGAGAAGGCATAAATTTCAAAATAAAATATCTGGCTTATTTGCACATATAGTTTCTTCCTAATAGTTTATTATAAGAAACAATGGAGTGATTGTGTAATTTTTGTATCACACAATATACATGAGTATGTACACGCACACACCCGCATACATATACCCATACACCAATGTACATATATGTATAAAAAATCGACAATATCTAACAATAGTTAAAAGTTTTATTTTTTCGATTCCCTCTTATAGTGTAAACTGTTTTAGGTATCTCAGTCCCAGCCCACCTTCCGAACTAAAGTTATAAAAGTTATATGACTATCTGAATTGATACGTGACCTCTGTATTACAATTTGCCTGCCTTGGAAGTATGTTGAACATGTTATAGGGATTAAATATTTTTTTTTCAATTGCACAAAAAATTTGTTTTTGAAGACCAGCGCTAATGATGATATTCCTATTCATATGTTGGAGATATACAGGATATTAGTATGAAATACATACTAGTTGACTTTACTCAAGCTTTGAACAAGTACTGCTACCAAATTTCAAATAATCGTCTTTTGAAATATTCGTTGTACAATTGGCGCATTACGGAAACCACCTACTAAGTGATATTTATTATTTTCTCAAAATCGTTAAATATTTAACATTTTACTCATGTGGCCTTTACTATGACATGTTTTGATTTAGGGTGCACAATATATATAAATATTTTTGGCTTTATTGGTATATATTACACTTGACCGTATTTTAAAATGTAATGTAAACCATGTGTGTATATTTTTTTTTCTTTTCATAGTATTCTTTTTTGAAGTAGTCGGACGACAACACCTACTCAGGAATAAAGAGATATTAATTATATTAATTGTATAAAAGAAATTATACCAAAAAATTTAAGAGGACCGTCGGAGATATCCAATGTGTTCCTGCTTTGTTCTCTGTGTTTTTTTTTTCTTTTCATAAGAATTAATGTAAAAATATTTAATATTTAATAGGAGTACGTACGCACATACATATAAATAAATTTTTTTTATTAAAATTTTTGTGTAGGTAATACCCTATTACTTACGGCTTACAGCACAATTAATTTTTTTTGATGTTGTCAACAAAAAAGAGTAAAAAACCGAAAATTTTGCTTTTGATTAAAGTATTGTGCTTATTTATAAAGTTATATTTAGAAATAAAATTGTTATTTTGCTGTGATGACAATGATATTGATATGTTGCGCATATGAAAAAGTTTTCGCGATCACTTTAATCCTTTGAAGCTTGTCAATGCCATGTAAGTAAACTTTTGGGTATAATTTATTGAATACTTCTTAACTTTGAATTTTTTAGATTTTCGTCTCCCTTTGGTGTAATAAAGAAGAAATTTCCTCTTTCCTAAAAAAACTGAGAAGCCTTTTCATAAGGCTGTGGAAATTATTTCTGTTTTAAATTCAAGGTTTTTATTTAATTAAAAGTTTAAGCTTAATATTTAATAATAAATGTATATAATAACGGGCTTTACACACGCGAGTTATAATACAGACCGATATAAAAAAAAACATAAAAGAAAATGAGACAAACAATGCTCACATTGAATAGAGTTGCCAGCTAATTAATTTTCCAACACTTTCTCAATGTGAGTAACGTTTGACCTTCCAAAGAGCAATATTCTTATTCAAACTTCATTCGTCTTAAAAACAAAATTGTGTTTCGGCTTGGCCAGTTTTTCCGTCAGGATATCAGCAATCATTTCATTGGATGGACAATACTGCAGCAACACATCTTTGCTCTTAACAAACTCTCGAACATGATGAAACCTGATGTCTATATGTTTAGTTCTTTTGTGATAAACAGGGTTGGGTGCTAATTTTTCTGCACCTTGGTTGTCAATATTAAGTATAATTGCTTCGCCTGACATATAGCCAATTTCTTTCAAGAGTCGCTTTAAATATATAGCCTCCTTTGCCGCTTCTGACAGAGCCATGTACTCTGCCTCTGTGCTACTGAGTGCCACACGAGATTGTTTGGCTGATTGCCACGATACTGGGCAATTGCCAACAAAAAATATAAAACCTGTGTAAGATTTTCGATCTAACGTATTACCACCCCAGTCTGCATCCACAAAACATTCAACAGATTTTTTACTAGCCTTGTAGACGATCTTTATATTTTTAGTGCCACGAACATAGCGCAAGATTCTTTTCGTCGCTTGCATATGCTCACTATGTGGGTTAACGTTTCGTTGTGCCACTTTGGACACCAAGTGGAGAATGTCCGGTCTTGTGGTTATCGCCAAATACATAAGGGCCCCAATTATAGACTGGTATTCACGTTGGGGTATTTCTTCGCAACTATTATCAGAACTTAATACCTGATAATTGGCATCCAGGTGCGTTGCCGCTGTTTGGCAATCTTGCATACCATACTCTGTAAGCAGTTCATCAATATATTGCGATTGTTTAATTGATATTGCACCAATTTCACCCTCATGCTCAATTTCGATTCCAAGGTAGTGTTGAATCTGACCCCTGTCAGTAATAGGAAACTCTTCTGTTAAAAAATGTTTTACTAACCCAACTTGTTGCTCATTTATTGATGCTATCAAAAGGTCATCTACATACACAGCCACCAATACTGTCATCCTTCATTATGGCCTTGCAGAGGCAAGGTTCATTTCTGCATTGCTCAAAACCAAATTTATTGAGTGCTAAATGTAATCTCTCATTCCATTCCTTGCCTGACTGTTTCAAACCTTAAATTGCCTTGTGTAATTTCAATACTTGATTAGGATTTTTTCGATCGATAAATTCTACAGGTTGCTTGATATAAATTTCATGTTGGATAGTGCTATTCAGATACGCCGAACTAACATCAACATGCTGCAGGTGCATTTTCCACTGTATTGCCAGGACCATCATTAACCGAACTGTAGAATATCGGGCCACCGGTGAGAATGTTTCACTATAGTCGATACCAAATTTCTGACTACAACCTTTGGCTACCAGACGTGCTTTAAACTTTTCAATGTTCCCTTTATCATCCTTTTTCAACGCAAACACCCACTTGGAATCGATAACCTTGTCTCCAACTGGAAGATCGACCAATGACCACGTTCCGTTTTGTTCTAAGGATGTCATCTCTGATTTCATGGCAGCATACCATTTTTTTCTGTCATCGCCACTCAGAGCCTGTTCAACAGTATTTGGAATGTCTTCACTCACCATATTATTTAAGTGTTCTTTACGTGGCCTACCACGTTCGCCTGTCCGGATGATTTTCTTTCTTCCACGGCTAGAAGTTCCAACGATCTCCTTCTGATTGACAATTCCCACCGAATCGTCATCCTCTTCATCAGTTTGGAATCCACAAAAATCTTCCATATCTTCATCTGATATTTCATTATTGTTTACTAAAGGGGTCGTAGCGTTGTCAACTATACGCTCATCTGCAACATTTTGTTTGCTTTTGTTGTTGTGGTCAATCGAAATAGTCAAATAATCTTCGGCCTTTGTTTTTTCATCATTTGGTTGATTATTGTCAAAATCGTTTTCTTCGAATAATATGTCTCTTCGTTCAACCACATTTCGATTAGTTTTGCTGTAAAGTCGATATGCCTTCGACACTTGTGAGTAGCTAACCATTATATATTTTTCGCCTTTAGGTTCAAAATGGTGTTAGGTTCCTATGGTGTTTTGTTATAAAAGTTAAGAAATACAGTATCAAATGGAAAATCGGTGTTTTCGTCACTTACCAAATACAAGTGATGCGGATTTTATGTTTCTTGTAGAAATAGTTGAAGAATGCTTTATTGAGGGCGAATACAACTTAATAATTGGTGACTTTAACATAAATTTAAGTTCAGAATCGGCAATACACCAATCAGTTTTTTCCTCAATAAATATGTTCCAATTGATTAATTTCAATACAAGAGTAACATAACAAGCGCAAACAAAGAATGATTTGCTCTTTAGCAGCAATGATAAAGTAAAATTACAAAAATTAGATAAACATAAAATATCTGATCACGAAAGGATTCAACTTCATGTGCCGGTTAAGAAATCTTATAAAATGATTTGTAGGAGACTCGCAGGTGCTGGAATAACTATAGTAAAGATAATCTAAAAAACCTCATTAGCTCGTATAATTTTCAAGATCTACACCACTGTGATATCGGTCTAAAAGTCCAAATAATTCATAGAACTCTCGGCCATATAATGGAGACATAAAAGTATAGAAAACATGTTCAAATAAAATTAAGAAATAAGTGGTACGATAGGGAACTTAAGGAGCTAAACAAACTAAAATGTGATCAATTAAAAACAGCTAAAAGAACTAACATATGGGATAGATATAACGACATTAAACGTTATTATAAAAAATTAGTTAAAATAAAAAAGAAAAAATTCGTGGAAAGTAAAATAACTATAAACCAAAATAACAAAAAAATAATGTGGAAATGTGTTAAAGATGCTGTAAACATGAATAATGAAACGTCACAAATAAAACGAATAATAATAAATAAGAAATCGTTGAAGATGAAATTGCTAGTGAATTGAATAAATGTTTTGTGGAAAGTATAACTATAATTCGTAATAGCATTGAGATAATAATACAAGATGAAGGGAAAGGGGTATTAAACAGAAGCTTTTTTGAATTTAATGGCGTTTTCTTTTCTACATTAAAAATGTCGCCCTGTGAAAAGGTGCCTTTTTAAAATGCATTGCCCGCCCTGTGAAAGTGCAATTTTTTACACAACGAGAAAAGAACACAAATTAGAAAAAAGTGCAATGCCTTTTTTTTACAGCTGAAAAACAAACATTTTCTGTATATTTTATGAAATGTGTATACAAAAATGATCAGTTGCCAGATTGCTAATTCATCTGCTTGAGAAAACAAATATTTTTTTTTTAATATCTCATACAAATAAGCAGCCGCATAGTGTTCTTTTGTTTGTTTTATATGATACAAAATATAAAAATAATTATTAAAATCTAATTTTGTGACACTTTCAACTCAAAAGACTTTTTTTGAACATTTTCTGGTAACGCTGTGCAAGAATAAAAACCATTTGTTTTACAAGGCAATTTCTGCCCTGTTGATTTGTTCAGGGCAAAAGTGCAATGCCTTTTGCACTGCGAAAGGGCAACATTTTTTAGAAAAGAACACGCAACCCTTTCACAGGGCAATGCATTTTCGAGAAAAGAACACAAAATTGCCCTCCCTGCGGGTAGTGTTGCCTTTTTTTGTAGAAAAGAAAACGCCATAAATCAATAAATACAAATGAAGTTTTAAGAATAACAGCGTCACTAAAAAATTAATATGGTGGTAAAAAAGTATGTGTGTGAAGATAAATTTCGAAATTTATCACCCCGGACACAAACCACATGCTTTAACAGACTTATGTTAAGGTAATAACATAGCTCTGTTAGGCTTGTAATTCAGGGAATTACAAATGCAATTCTGAACACATTTATTAATGAAATGAAAAAATTAATGCCGGGAAAAGTGGACGACTCCATGTAGTTTGAAAAAACACCAGAATCCATTAAAAAAAACGCACCAGCACTTAAGTTTTTTACACTTAGAAGTTATACATATTCTTAGTAAAAAAGTCCAAATTCCAGGAGAACGGGCGGTGATGGGCACCTGGAAATTTTTTTAAATAATACCTTTTAGATCCTCTGACCATACCTAATCAGCAGAATATCTAACATTTACCATTTTGGTTAATTTTTTTGCATTTTATTGAATTCTCAAATTTGGAATTCCACTAAAGGATGAATTCCAGAAGAACGGGAGGTGGTGGGCACCTGGAAATTTTTTTAAATAATAACTTTTAGTTCATCAGAATATCTAACATTTACCATTTTGATTAATTTTTTTCTATTTTAAAAAATTGGTTCAATGTTACATATGGAACTCTTAAGTATTTATGCAAATGTGTATGTTAAAATATCTCACAAAATGTTGATTTTTGTTTTTTCATTGAAACAAGAATGGTCACAAATATAGCAGTAAAGTAACATGTGCAACGTTTAAAATTCTGACTTTCCACCCTTATTTACTTATTTTGTGTTTCGTGTTATAACTTCATTTCATAGTTATATATCTAGATCCGATATTAGATTTTACAAAAAAATAGAATAAAGAATGCCATAAGAGTCAAATGTAGAATAAATTCATAATCATAACTTCAAATCATTCTTTCGATTTAATGTTTTAGAGAAAACTTAGTAGAAAAGTGTGCTACATATTCGACCATTGCTTTACATGTACAAAGGAAGTCAACAAAAGTTCTTTTGTATTTCTCTAACTTAAATCTCATGTACTGTAAAAGTTAACATAACAAATAAAACATACATATTTACTTCACAGCATTATACTTGAATATTGCCCAATATGTTAATGTTTCATTTCAACAGCAGCCTTTGAGAGCGCAGTGTTTTACAAAAGAAAAAAAAACCGTCTGGTATTAAAAAAAATCCCCTTGCAATAAAAAGACTATGTTATGATCAACAACTTGTGAATTAGGGTGTTTTCACATTAGCCTGACCGACACGACATCAGCACGGCACCGATACTGGCGCGATTTTTGCAAAGTTATTGTGTGTCGTTCAAGGAAATATCATGGGTATCAAACTATATTTGCTTTTTTTGTTATATTAAAAAAAAACAAGGAAAAACAAACCAAACAAAACAAACAAGGAAAGACAGTTGTGGGTGCATCCAATTATAAAAGTGTGGTATTTAGAGGATTCCATATCCGTCATCTATAAATGGAAATATTTCGACTTAGCTTTTGTCACGCGGAATTCCATTTTTATTTTGTTCATTAGCTTTATCGCCGTGTCGGCTAATGTGAAAACGCACGTATACTTACAAAAACATGTGCAAATCCATACGCACGTGTAATTTTAACATATTTTTTTATATGATCAACAACTTGTGAACTAAGGCGTTTTCACATTAGCCGACACCGAGACTAGCACGATTTTTGTAAAGTACTTACACATTAAGTGCCTTCTTTCACTGTCAAACACTGTCGAACGACTCATTCACACGAAATAAAATCAAATAAAATTGCGTATATGGTGTTACACTATATTTTAAATGTGTTACGAAGACATATGGTTTATGTTTGTTACATACAAAGTAACTTATTCTATTTGGTGCAGTAAAAAAGGTGGATTGAAAAAGGATATTTCCAAAGATAAAAAAGTAATATATTACAACTTTTGGTATATCATTTAAAAATGTTAAAAGTAAAGTAAAATCAACCCTGATCAGACGAAATCTATCATTTTATAAAAACTTTTGCAAGTGGTATTCGACTGTCAAAAAAATAATACAATTTTAGGTTACATTATAATACTTTTTCATAATAAATGCCAAATATGACATGTGTTAATACTGCGTGGGATAGTGAAACAAGGCCTTAACCGACACGACACCGATAACGACCATTGCAGTTTTTGTGTGTTTTTCATAGAAATATAAGTATCATACTATATTTCCTTTATTTGTTACATTTAATACGCAAAAAACGAAACAACCAACCAGTCGATGGCGTGTCGCCTATGTGAAACGCCCTTGTACTATACTTACAAAAACATGTGCTCAAATTACTTAACAGTGCCACGTGTAATTTTAAAGCTATTATTTAAAATGCATAAAAATTGAAAAAAATTAATCAAAATGGTAAATCTTAGATATTGTGGTTATTAGGTATCGTCAGAGGACCTAAAAGTTATTATTTAAAAAAATTTCCATGTGCCCACCTCCTCCCGTTCTCCTGGAATTCATCCTTTAGTGGAATTCCAAATTTTAAAATTCAAAAAAATGGAAAAAAATTTATCAAAATGGTAAATGTTAGAAATTCTGGTGATTAGGTATCGCCAGAGGACCTAAAAGTTATTATTTCCAAAAATTTCCAGGTGCCCATCACCTCCCGTTCTCCTGGAATTTGGACTTTTTCCCTAAGAATTTGTATAAGTTCTAAGTGTAAAAAACGTAAGTGCTAGTGCGTTTTTAATGGATTCTGATGTTTTTACAAACTAGTTGGAGTTTTCCACTTTTCCCAGCATTAATTTTTTCATTCCATTAATAAATGTGGTCAGAATTCCATTTAGAATTACCAGCCTAACAGAGCTATGTTATTACCTTAACAGAAGTCTGTTAAAGCATGTGGTTTGTGTCCGGGGTGATAAATTTCGAAATTTATGGCGTTTTCTTTTCTACATTAAAAATGTCGCCCTGTGAAAAGGTGCCTTTTTAAAATGCATTGCCCGTCCTGTGGAAATACAATTTTTATACATGGAGAAAAGAACACAAATTAGAAAAAAGTGCATTGCCTTTTTTAACAGCTGATAAACAAATATTTATGTATATTTTATGAAATGTGTAAACAAAATTTTCCAGTTGCCAGATTGCTAATTCATCTGCTTGAGAAAACAAATATATTTTTTTTACTATCTCATACAAATAAGCAGCCGCATAGTGTTCTTTTGTTTGTTTTATATGATACAAAATATAAAAATAATTATTAAAATCTAATTTTCTGACTCTTTCTATTCAAAAGACTTTTGAACATTGTCTGGTAACGCTGTGTAAGAATAAAAGCCATGTGTTTTACAGGGCAATTTCTGCCGTGTTGATTTGTTCAGGGCAAAAAGGGCACCTTTTCACAGGGCAACATTTTTAATGTAGATAATAAAACGCCATTAGTTTACCCTACTCAAATGAGAAAGCAACAAAAATAGTGGATGATGAAATAGCAGCTGATAATGCAACAATTCTTTTGTTTTCCATTTCTTCTTTGGTACAAATTCAACGTTGCATGCGCTGGTTTCTAGATTCTTCCCCAGTAGCTCAATAAGGTTTTTAAAGTGTTATTTAGTTGTAACTCTATATTTTCTATAAATAAGTTTATTTTTTTATTTATTTATTTATTGTTCTACCATATATCACCTTATAATAGTAACAATTTTTGAGATTTTATATGTATTATATATTGCACCCAATGTTCCATATGTTAGAGTAAAAATGCTATCAATTTCTTATGTCTAATTATTCTATAGGAAAAAAGGTAGTTAAAAACCTATCTGTACATCCTTGCGAGTAAGTTTATAAGACAGCTACTAACACTATCTATATGGATAAATATAGATCTCTTAGTTACTGTGACACTAAACCTCGCAAATGCGTATAGTTTGAACTTCTGCATTTACTCTCAAATGACAGAGTTAGATCAGTTATACAGTGTTCAATGGTCTTCTGTCCGGATTTGCGATGCAGATCGGCGGTAGGATACCACTGTCGTAAATTGAATATTATTTTCAAATTTTTGTTTTGAATAATTTGGAGTTTTTTTTATGTGTCTTTGCACAGCTACCCCATACTTGGCAACCATATGTGAGAATTGGTCTAATACACATATTATATAAAGTAATTTATTTCTTACGTTTAATTTTGACTTCCTGTTCAGAAGTGGAAATAGTGCTCTGCCAGATCTTATTGCCTTTGAAGTGGTGTAGTCAAGGTGTTGCTTAAATGTTAGACTCTTATCTATTTTTACTCCAAGATATTTAATGGTGTTTGCTAAAGGAATAATGCAACCTTGACCTGACAATTGTTTAGATGGCACTCTCTTTGGTGATTTATTAGAAGGAAACAATATAGCTTGTGTTTTTTCATCATTAATCCGAATTTTCAATTTAGAAAAATATTTGTTGGCTGAGCCTAAAGCGTTTTCCATTCGTTTCACAATTGCATTAGAAACTTTGCCATGGCATATAAATGCACTATCATCTGCATAAAAGGCTACGTCGTGTCCTCTTAGTGATTTAAAATCAGAAATATAAAGTGAGTACAACAGTGGGGACAGCACCGATCCCTGGGGTACTCCGGCTGTGATGCATCGCTCGCTGGAGTAATTATCATTAATGTTAACAACGAATTTTCTGTCTGAGAAAAAGCTTTTAATTAGTTTAATAAGGTACAAGGGGAAGTTTAATTTGTGTAGTTTAAATATGAGACCTTTGTGCCAGATCGAGTCAAATGCCTTTTCAATATCTAAAAGAACCACTCCAGTTGCCTGCCTTATTATTTTCCTTGTTTTTATGAAGTTAACTATTAATTTGGTGCGTCGTTGAGTGCTGGTCTCTAAATCCGTACTGGCTTTTGGGGATTAAATTATTTTCCTCGGTAAACGACTTAAGCCTCTGTAGCACAATTTTTTCAAATATTTTACCCACGGAGCTTAGTAAACTGATTGGCCTATAGCTCGCTGGAAGTTTTAGGTCTTTTTCCTTTTTAGGTATTGGTACAACTTTTGCTCTTTTGAAGACCCTTGGGAAATATGACTTCTCAATACAAAAGTTGAAAACTTTTGCAAGCAATGCTAGTGCTGGAGGGGGAAGATGCTTGAGAACAATGTTATGGATGTTGTCTAGTCCTGGCGCTTTTGAATTTTTTAGTTTTGTTATATAATATTTGACTTCTTTAATATTGGTGAGTGAATATGAGCCTTCTTCAGTAATTAAATTTTCCATATTGTCGTAGAAATTATTTACCTTTTTTTCCATAGGACTACAGATGCTCAATGTGGCCGCATGGGCATTTGCGAAGTGATTTGCAAGAACTTCAGCTTTTGCCTGACAATTGCGAATTGCTGTGTTATTGACAGTGAGAGTAGACACAGGTTTATTTCCACCTTTGATGTGTTTTGAAATTTTCCAGAACTTTTTGTTACCAATTGGTAAGTTAGAAAGCAGTTTTGACCAACGATCATTTCTGATCTTGTTGATGTGAATGGCTATAAGCTTAGAAAGTTCTCTAATTATTGCCCGATATGTTACTTTTAGATTTTGATCAAAAGATCTTTGAAGTTTTCTTCTGTATTGGTTTCTCGTAGCAATAAGGCGTTTGCACATTTTATTTAATTGTAAATTGGCAGCTTTATTTAGATGGTACGGAATAGTATCTGAACATGCACTGGATAAAATATTCATGAAGGTTAATCTTCTCAATGTTGAGAAAAGAAATCTGATCGGTAAACGCGGATGTTGCAGGGAATTGAATAGTCAGTAGTGATGCGAACCGTTTCCAATCAGCTTTTGCGACGTTATGGTGAAGTATTTCGTTTTCGAAAATGCGGTTATTTACACTGACAGTAAGTGGTACGTGATCTGAACAAAGTTTATTTGGATGAGTCTGAATATCAGTAAAATTTAGTGTTGAGTTAGTAAGTAATAGATCTATTATTGATGGTCGTCTGTCAACTACAATTTGGGGTATTATGGAATAGTTGTTAGTATAACAAATATAATAATTACAAGACATTTGATGATTGTACAATGCATTTTCAGCGGTGTTCGACTTATGACAGTTCCAGTTTGTATGTTGAGCATTTAGATCACCAAATAAGAAGAATTCTTCAGATGAAGTCAGCAAATCAAGGTCACCAGCGAAATCAGGCGTGTACTTTGGAGAATATGCAGCAATAAACGGAATTTCCTTGTTTTCGATTGATACAGTGACGGATATGTTTTCGATTAGTTTGGTTGGTATATCGTTATTAACCTTATGATGAATGGACGAACGAATTGCGATTGCCACGCCTCCACCATGACTACTCCTATCATTTCTGTATATTTTGTACCCGGGCAGTGAAAATTTATGTTTCGAATTTAAGAATGTTTCATTTAGAAGTAATAAATCTATAGATTTGGCAGTCATGAATTGGTATAGTTGGATCGATTTTGAATAGTCAGCAATGCCCTGACAATTCCAGTGCATTATGTTTAAACGATTGGCATGGGATTTAAATTGCATGTTTAACTATGGACATTAAAACCTTAAGCTGATCTGCCTTTGTAGTAAGTACATTTTTGGAGATCCGAGATGGCTCCCGTAAAAATTTTGAACAATTCATCAATAGTATACAATTCGTTACTATTATTTACATGTGGGAGAGGCTCCTTGATTGCCTCAACGTAGTCTTTTCGAGCACTGACTGAAGAGTCTACAACCGGAATAAAGTTTTTCATACCTACAGGTACTGGGAAGTCATTTTCAATCAGAGTGAACTTTCCTTGAGGAGGCTTGTTTAGGTATTGTTTACTTCTGCCAGACAAGTTTTGACGTAGGGAGATGTAATCTTTACGGCATGGGCATCGGGGGTCATCTGCTCTGTGATTTACATTTTTAAGGTTCTTCTTGATACAGTTGAAGCATTTAAATGATGTTTTGCTGGTCTGGGGCGATTTACTGATGGGACACGTCGCGTAGTCGTGTTTTCCTCCGCATGCAATACAAATATTATTGTGGATACAGTGTCTCGCACCATGACCGTACATGGCACATTTTGTGCACTGTGTAGGACCTTTATTACCTTTGGATGGGTTCCTCCAGCGAACAATAATGCCGCATAGATGTTTTATTTTTTGAATCTGATTCTTAGAATGACACGTTTTATCGAATTCTAGCGCAAATATCGCATCATCAATACTAGAGCGGGACGTAACTATTTCTTTGATACTTTTTGGAGAGACATTGTAGATCATTTTTAGTTCTTCCTCAATCTTCTCCATTGGTAGTTTTGGAAGGCCGAAGAGAACTATTTTGTAAAATTTTGTGTTTTTCATTTGATGTGTGTAAAACATGCATTCCGATGAAGACAGCTTTTTTTTCGCAGCCGCAAAATCAGTCACAGTTGGGGAAATAACCTTGGTACCAATGGTTAGTCTTTTAAATTTGTACTTTGGCCAGAGCAACTTAACAACTGTTGAGAATCCATGTGAGCTATCTACAGTAATTGGCGGAATGACCAGTTTAAATTCCTTTTCAACATTTTCTTCATCGGTGAAGTCATTGTCAATTTCGTCTGTATCCATATCGGAGAATACGGAGAATCTGTTACTGTTTTCACTGAAGTGCTGTTTGTCCTATGGGATATTTCCCCAATACCTTTTACGTTTAGCAGCATTCATGACTGCCTAGTTGATGTTACAATGCTTTTGTTGTCTTAACGGTTCACGACACAAAAATATTTTGTATACAAAATGCAAAAACAATTGTTTTACTTCGATAAGGGTGGTTTTGGCGATAGAAATTAAACAATCACTGAGATGGTTTTAACGTCTGCTCGCGGTGAAAGTCACAAGAGAACTGGTATAAATAAGTTTCAAATTAACAAATTAAGTAAAATAAAACACATTGTAATTTTTTTACATTTTAGTAAACTACCTTAACACAAAGTTATAATCGGTAATATAAAGTTTTAATATGATGTAATCAGTAATGTCTATGAAGATTTAAATCTGAATTGCATTAAATGTGTATCACATTATTTTGTATTGTTTTATATTGTGTAAAGTTTAGACTGCTTGACTCTTACAACTACATTATAATTCTTACAAAATGCGTATTGGGACCAGAGATTAGGAGAATCTGTGAAATATTGGCTAAACGGCGCCATAGAATTTCGGAGGAAAATGTTTTTTTCACTTGCGTGGTATTAATTTTAGCGCGAGCAGAAAGTAAATAGGGATATAAATGCAGACCGTTGACAAATCTTTTCTCGGGCTTAAAGCAGCCTTACAGAAACTCGATAGACAGGAGTAAAGTAAAGGGTAATGAAATTTTTATATAGGAAATAGACCACAATGAGAAAATGTTAACATCAGGGAAGCGGTTCTAGGATCTTTGTTATTCAACGATTATACATATAGCAATTATGTGTATCTTATGTGCATGGGTACCCAATACAGAATCGGAGAATGGAGAAATATTTATAAATGAATATAATAAAACTTGCATAAAGTAGCTGATTTTAATTTGAGAAAATTACTGAAATGAAATAGAATTCCTAAAAATATGTCTATATATTCATTTATATAAATATACATAGAACACCATGGCGAAATTTTATGTATGACAACTATAATAAAACTTTTTGTAATTTTGCTCAGTAGTTCTCAGTTCGCTATTATGATTTACAACTAAAGAAAACAATTACAACTAGTTAGTTTTCAGTTGTGTTGCAAATTTTTAACTATTATTGATTACAACATATCTAATTACTGGTTGTGAGAACTACCAAATTCTTACAACTAATCATTTGCAGTTGTCTTACCGCCGAATTTGCATCGAAATGGAGAAAAAATTGTAAGTTTAATATTTATGAAATATGGAAACAAAAATTAATGCATAAATGATATTTGCCTTCAGCAAAAAAACGTAATGTGCAGCTTAGTTTTAATATAGGAGGAATCGCATTGCTTCGAAAGTTGGTCGCATACTGTTTTTTATTTCATTTCACAATTAGCAAAATTAATCCTTATTCAGGCGAAAATAGCTGATGAATCTGAATAATTAAGTTAATTTTTTTAACTTCGGTCTGGTAGAGCTAAAGGATTTGAGGAATCGCGCAAGCGTGCAACATCGATACTATCTTCTTCCTACCTCCATCATTATAAAATAGATCCACATTCATATCCAATTTGTATTATACTTATGTACATTTTATTTATTTTTGTTTATATTTTTTAATCGACAAAAAAACTGCAATGAGTGACAAATTGGCTGTCAAATTTCCATTTAGTAAACGAAAGAAAGGAACGACTTAAATATATCGAGTATGTTGAAGACTATACTAGTTTTGGTTGTAAAACATAATAGTAAAATGAAGTTTAGTTGTGTTGTCTTGAAGTAGAGTAGACTAAACTGGTTGTCAATGCATAATCATATAATATATGATTATATAACTTAATATAACTATTTAAATTCTGTTGAAAACTCCTTGTTTATTATGTTTATTCGTTTATTGACCTAATTTAATTTGGAACTTATCTTAATATTTATTAATTTTTTTTTTTTTTAATATTTCGTTCACAATCGTCAGAATGTTATTCAATACAGCGTGTCCGCCGGGAAGTATAAATGTTTTATGTACTGCCGGCAATTATGTATGGAATACAATATCAGATAAATATCCGGCTCAGCATGTTTAAATCAAATTTTCACAAAATCCAATTTGTTCAAAAACCAAATATTTATATTTGAATAAATGTGATTATCGAAAAAGAATGTTTATTTACGAATGTTCTCGTACAAAATTGTTAGTATTGATGTTTTTTGATAGTAAAACCAACTGCCGAACAACACACCGAGCAGGCAGTTAACCAGCAAATATAATTTCGCAAATAGGTAACATTGTTTTTAACCATGTTTGAGAGCATTGTGTTGTAGAGAATTGTCCTGTCCTATTTTCTACCCGTTTTGTTGATTTATACATAATAAATCATAGATAAATAAATCGTACCAATTTATGCAATATTTCGTTTTTTCATCTGTTTCGTCGTGCAATTGAACACAAATTAACAACATGTGTGTATGCATTTTATTTTATGTATTTTTTATATGCATATGCATTTATATATACATCCATAAAACTATATGTATAACATCGATATATATATATATATATATATATTGAATATATATATATTCTCATTTTAAATTTTGAGGGAGAAAGACGTGTCGTCTTTTAATTTGGTTTTTGAGCGAAGAAAATAAAAGAAAGAAGTGTAAAAGAAAATAATAAAAAAGTAATTCAAAATCGAAGACACATCTCAAATGAAAACTAGAGCACAGTTCTACGATGAATTATTTAATGATAGCCAAAATTAGTAAATTATATAAGTTTTATTTAATTTTTTTTTTTTTTTGAAAAATCTTTTAGATTAAAAAAAATTTGAATGTCAATAAATATTTAATTTATTTAAAGACCTTTCAATTGTTTTATTGCTTCACAAAATTTAAGCCTAATTTGTTTTGCTTCATGGCATGCGTGTTTATTATTTGTTGTTTCCAGCTGTAAATTTTTTACAAAATGAAGTCGTAAGAAGAGGTCTTATCGTATGTGGGCACAACACACGACTTGATTATTAAGCGAGTTTTGCCAACGGTCGTATCGTGGATGGGTAGCATAAGGAATGAAATACATATACAAATGTATGTATGTAGTTTCAACAAAATTAGAAAACTAAAAAATTATATTTTCTCATTGTAAGATAAATGAAAAAAATTAAAAGGTTCTTTACCATATGTATATGGACGCATGTATGTACTTAGTCATATACGTAGTAGTACATACATACTTGCATATGAATGTGTACAAAATGTTTTTGATGCTTTTGCAATGCCCTACATTAGATCATGACATTTTATTTTGTTTTTGTTTATATTTTGGATGCTAATTAAACGAATATATTTAAGCACTCAACAACAAATGTTTCTCAGCCAAAAAAAAAAATCAAAAAATCTACATACATATGCATGTATGTATTTAAATGTAGTGCATTGATAAGGCCATACAAAATTCATATCAAATTCAGTTTGGCATGTGTATGAGTCATATTTAGTCTTAAATGCTTCATTCTTAAGGCCCAACTATAATGTGCATATGCAAACTTAAGCAACTGTCAAAATTGAACGAAAAGCCTGTAAAATGCAGCAGCAAACTTAATGAAACTTTTAAGTGGCGATAATGAACTTAAGTGAATTTTTGTTCGAGTTGCATTTGTGTTTAACAATGAATAAAAATTTAAAAGAAATTAAGAATCAGAGTGATGGAGGTAAGTAAATATTGACAAAAAAAAGTAAATCTATAATATAAATTTTACTTTATTTTGCAAATAGGAATTTTTCAACTGAGTCGATTTGGTAAAAGACTGCTAAATAAGAGCCTTCCAATTCCTCCTCATAAAAATTTGCCAAATACGGATATAACAATTCCAAATTTTTTTTGTTGGTGATGCTGCATTTCCTTTAGGAACAAATTTAATGCGTCCTTACCCTGGCGTCCTGCTACCGAATGATAAGGATATGTTTAATAAAAGCTTATCGAGAGCTCTTCGCACAATCGAAAACTCATTTGGAATTTTAGTGTCTCGATGGCGAGTTTTGTTTACTACCCTGCACTTATTTCCAGAAAATGCTGAAAAAATTGTATTGGCCTGCGCTGGCTTGCATAACTTCATTATGCTTAATGATCTATCTTCCTACGTCCCCACAAATTATGTTGATTGGGAGGATAGTAATGGAGACTTACAAGACGGAATATGGCGGTCTACTATTGAAAACAATATTCCATCGATTGCACAATCTGCGAATTGTCATTACGGTGGAAAAATTTCTACAGAAATAAGGAACAATTTATGTTATTTCCTTTCAAATAATTGAATAGATTGAAACTAAAATTTGAAAATTCTTTCCATAATAAATGAAATAAAAAAAGTTATTATATTTTTATTCTATTAAATCTACTAATATAATGAAAAAAGTTGTACGGGCTAGGAACTCTTCCTTTGACGTCTCAGACAGATCTTGCAGAAGACTGCTGACTGGTTTGAATTAAAGTTAAAATAAAATTTAGTTCGTCGTTTTCCATTTTTTTTAACAATAAAATAATAAAACAAATTTTAAGAAGGTAAAGTAAAGAAAAAAAGGCAAATGAAACAAATTAAATCTTTTACCCTATATCAAAACCAAAAACAGCAGATTCCGCACTTTCCTTAAGCAAATGTCAGTTGGCAAAACTTAACGAAAAGTTTGCTTATGCACATTATAGTTTATCCCATATGTTTTATATGCATTTGCACGGTTGCAGAAGCTGACTTCTGCTAGCATATGCACATTATAGTTGGGCCTTTAGTCTATTAAATAAAATGATAAAACTGACATGGAAATAAATATTTACCCCTATCATGAATAAAATGTGAAATTTTTATTCTCATAAAATTTTCATTTCCCAAGTAGGGAAATTTGCTATTATGAATATCATGGGAACATTTGTTTTGCTATCAATACGTAGTGAGTGTACAATAGGAAAGAAGAAAATATAACTTATTCCTAATGTTTAACTAATTTTTTAAGTTTAATAATATTTAAATAAAAATAATTCAGTTTTGTACTTTTTAGAGATCAAAGTTAGGCACATGTGTACGTATTTATATACATTGTAAACATATGTATATACATAAGTACATTTTAAAAATAGGAAACTACTATTTACTTCTTTTTTTCTCTTTGTGCAATAGTTTTAACTTCATTTCTTCGATTTCTTATTCATTATTTCATTATCAAGCGCACCTAAAGATGTTTCATTTCTTTCGCATTCATAAACGTCTTTTGGTAAACCAAAGCTGAAAGAGTCTTCTAAGCCCTCTACCGACTCTTTCATTCCTACCAATTCATAAATGTACAGTTCACTGGCTGATAAGTTTTTGGTACGGTTTAGTTCACCTCCCGTTTCTCGTTTGGTTTTTAAATTAGCGGCTGCTTTTGACCTCACATACCTTTTTTGATCTATCCACACCTATTGCAAGTTATATATGTACATATGTATGCATGTTTTAAAATGTAAAATATTTAAAGCATGAATGCATACCTTTTTCCATTCAGTAACTTTTTTAATAGGAGGGGGCCAGCACTATTTAGTTCTTCTGTAAGCGAATTCCAAAATTCGACCACCACATCTTTAGAAACTTTCACAAAACCACATGTAATTTGTCGGTTATTTTGCATCCTATTGAGAAGCATGTCATGTAGCACATTATTTATTGATTTAGACCTAAAAATAGTTTTTAGGTAATTTATATATCCATTAAAATGCAACAACTACTTAGATTTTTTTTAGTTCCTCAAAGAAAATAAAATGAACAAATTAACACAAAAAATGTGAAAAATTTCTTTCAAAAACCCATTCATGATAAGGCGAGATTTTATATGGGAAAATTTTTTTATGCATGCCATTCACCGCTGAATTACATATCAGAAACTGGGAACACATTTTGTGGGAAAAATTATTCATGATCGCACTTTTGGGAAATGGGAAAAATTTTTATGGGAAAAATTATTCATGATAGGGGTGATTATTTTACCTACCAGTTAATTTATATCAATGCAATAAAAAATGGTTATGAGCTTAAATTTCATAGTTTTAGGGTTCTTAAAGTCCAGTACAAATTTGTGAATAAATTTGTAAAATTTTGGGCACGGTCTTTGAACTTGTGGAAAATTTCACTTTTTAAAATTTAAACTTTTTAAATTTAAAATGCTGATAAGTGATTTTTTGAAATTATCAGGCCAATTATGAAAAATAATTCCCCGGGAAAAATTTCCCTTTTCCCATTCCTCCTATTATGAATTTGAATTTCCCTCGAGTTTTTTCCCTTTTGTCTCTCCTCCTATTCTAAACACAATTTGAGAAAGGGAGAAATTTCCCTGGGAAAAAAGTAGGTATTATGAATATAGAAAAAGGGAGAAAACAGTTAACAGTTTTTGGGAGTTTTTTCCTCAAATATTTTGCAGGGAGATAACGTAAAAATGTAAGTTTTAAATTAAAAAATTATAAAATAGTAATTTTAAAGTAATTTTTTGAGGTCAAAAAGTATAAATAAGACGTAATTGCAACACTTGATCTCCCTTATGGAGCAGAATGCTGAAATTGCTCGCGGTTTTTTTAAGGGAGATAAGATAAGCAGGATATCCAACGGTTCTAGCAAAGCGCTGAAGAGGAACTTAATTCGCTAGGTCCACCAAATAAGAATGTTACTGAGTGGAAAAAGGTAAATTTCTGATCCAAAAAAATTCTGTAACACTTTTTACATAAAAAAAATAAACTAAAAAAAATAAATAAACCAAGATTGTTTTAATAAAGGCGACAAGGGTAAAAAAAATGTACTCTAAATTCTTAAGGTCATTGTTAACAGAATCCAATTATTAACTTCATTATTTAGCTTATTAGAAATACCGTTACATAATTATCAATTACTGTTGTACAAGAGTTTGTAATATTTGCGAAGTGAACCGTTCATACATACATATTTATAATGAGCTTAGCAACAAGTAAAAAGAAATAAATTGAAATACAATTTATAAATGCTGAAACGCCCACCGTTGGAAGGTCCATACTTTCAACTTGGTTTCCATCGATGGGTAAAACAGCTATACGTTTCACAGCTCTTCTTAATAGTTTATTTAAATGTTTATTAAAATGTTTGTGTAAGGGGTTATATACATATGTATATCCTTGCTATTGTTGATAGTGTAGAACGCTTCGAGATAGTACTGCTACTTCACGATAAGTGCAATGAAAAAATAAAATTTAAAACAAAATAAAATTTTCTATTTCCGAAAAATTTTTGATAAGATTGGCCACTTTAATAAAATTATTAAATTTTAAGGTATGGACTGACCAAAAAAAATATGTGCGGCAGACAATTAAAAAATTGCATATTTACAAAATTTAGTATTACATATGTATGTATGTGGCAGTTTAATTTTGTTTTTTTTTTTTTATTCACCCAAGAAGTGGTATTTTGTTATTTCTATAAAATAAATGAATTGTTAAAATATTAAAACAATTATTTTCTTATAGCGTACTTCCAATATTTGCTCTTATTGATTGAGCTGTGGTCAAGTTATGCTCTGAAGTTGATGAACTTGTATTCTCTTTTTTATTTGTAAACTAGCGTTTGCACAAAATAAAATGTCAAAACCAAAACAGCTGATGCTGATTTTCCCCTCCCTTTTTTCTTGTTCCCGGGGAGATTAGAATGAGGGAATTTCTTTCCCGGGAATAAGTGATAGGGAAGGGAAAAAATTCCCGGGAAAAAATTAGAATTGGGCTGTATGTATTCCTTTTTAAACATAACTTTAAACATTAAAAGAAATATTTCTTAATAATTGGTATTTTATTTTATAAAAATATTTAGTTTTTATTAAAAAAAATAAAGTATAAAGTAGAATAAAGAAACATTTAAAACGGTAGAAAAAAATTACACATAAATATAAAAAATGAGGATAAACATTTATCGTAATTTTTATAATTCAAATTTCAGATTGGGACAACATATACAAATATCAAAGTATGTAAACACTTTCCGCTCACCAATTGGTTTACTACAATGCGGAAAAATGTGATGTGTGTGAAGATAAATTTCGAAATTTATCACCCCGGACA
The DNA here is from genome assembly GCA_963402855.1 of Ormia ochracea. Taxonomy (NCBI): domain Eukaryota; kingdom Metazoa; phylum Arthropoda; class Insecta; order Diptera; family Tachinidae; genus Ormia; species Ormia ochracea. Next base: position 4,008,349 of record OY727110.1, on the reverse strand, counting down.
CAAACCACACCATTTAACAGAATTCTCTTAAGGTAATAACATAGCTCTGTTAGGCTAGTAATTCAGGGAGTGCATATTCTAAATGGAATTCTAACCAAATTTATTAATGGAATGAAAAAATTAATGCCGGGAAAAGTGGGCGACTCCAAGTAGTTTGTAAAAACACCAGAATCCATTAAAAACGCACTAGCACTTACGTTTTTTACACTTAGAACTTATACAAATTCTTAGGGAAAAAGTCCAAATTCCAGGAGAACGGGAGGTGATGGGCACCTGGAAATTTTTTGAAAAAATAACTTTTAGGTCCTCTGGCGATACCTAATCACCACAATATCTAACATTTACCATTTTGGTTAATTTTTTTCCATTTTATTGAATTTTCAAATTTGGAATTCCACTAAAGGATGAATTCCAGGACAACGGGTGGTGATGGGCACCTGGAAATTTTTGGAAATAATAACTTTTAGATCCTCTGATGATACCTAATCATCAGAATATCTAATATTTACCATTTTTATTAATTTTTTTCTATTTTAAAAAATTGGTTCGCGATTACATATGGAACTCTTAAGTATTTACGCAAATGTGTATGTTAAAATTACTCACAAAATGTTGATTTTTGTTTTTTCATTGAAACAAGAATGGTCACAAATATAGCAGTAAAGTAACATGTGCAACGTTTAAAATTCTGACTTTCCATCCTTATTCACTTATTTTGTGTTTTGTGTTATAACTTCATTTCATAGTTATATATCTAGATCCGATATTAGATTTTACAAAAAAATAAAGTAAGGAATGCCATAAAAGTCAAATGTAGAATAAATTCATAATCATAACTTCAAATCATTCTTTCGATTTAATGTTTCAGAGAAAACTTAGTAGAAAAGTGTGCTACATATTCGACCATTGCTTTAAGTAGTAGTAGTAGTAAAAGATTTATTATTAATATGATAACATATTTTAAGTTTCACAAAACAAATTAAGATTTTCTTAAATAAGTAGAATGTTTAAAAATTATTTATAAAATATTTAACGAGTATTCAAAGAATTTATTAACAAAAAAGAAACAAAAGTTATTTTCATCTTAAACAGACATAAAGTAATATTATACATTATAATTTTTAATTTTTTACAAACGATAAACATAGTTTTTAAATTGCCGTATATTATTTTCTACTTTCGCGGCAGCTGGTAACGAGTTGAAAAGGCTAAGACCATTATACATTAATGTCTGTTGCGCCTTTTTTTTTCCTTTGGAACTCCAATCTAAAACCGTCCGCGTTCCTAACGGGGTATTGATGTGTATTTTTAACATACTGTACACTATTCGCAAGATATCTCGGTGCTAGGTTGTGCTTGATTTTAAAAATTGTCATTAAAACGTTTAGCTTTAGTTTTTGATCAATACCTAAGATCATTTCTTGTTTGACTGCTGTTTTGTTTTACCTTTGGCTTTACTATTAGCGGTACCTCCTTTCTAATTTCAGGCAGAACCTTTTTTTTTTTTTTTTTTTTTTTTTTTTTTTTTTTTTATCATTTTTCAGGACATCAGCGAAAGACATTTGATTGCTACTCACTTTTGATTTATTTGTTAGCTCTTTAATTTCATTCTGCAACTTTTTATTTTCTTCATTATTTGTTGCAAATTCGCTAAATATTTTCTCACTCTCTTTCTTAAAGTTATCTGCTACTTCCCCTATTTTTTTGAACTCATTTATACTACTCTCACACTTTTTTCATTTCATTAATTCGCTCACAGTATTTATTTTCAATAGCCTCTAACAGAAGTTTGATCTCTCGTTCATTATGCCTAAGCGCCTTATCGAATTCACCTTTATAATCTTTTAAAAGTGCATTATTTTTTGTTATGTTACTTTGCATATCTCTCATTGCCGAATCCATGTTGTGTATATATTTAATGCAATCTTCGCACATAAATCTAATTAACCTGTTTTGATCGAATATTTTAGCAGAATATTCATCTAATCCCGAACATTTTGATTTGATATGGTATTTCTTTCCGCATACTCCGTCGCATTGTATTCCAGTCTCGCCACGAATTTGTGTTTTACACTTTTCACATTCCATTTTTAAATGCAACTAATAAATATTCCCCGAATAATATCAGATTGGGAAACCTACTTTCAAGGTACCCTTTTCCGATTCACGAACCTATCCCGCACTGTTTGTGAGAAAAAAGTTAAAAATTTTTCCTTTTATAAAGTGAAACAAGGCCTTAACCAACACGACCATAACGATAACGACCATTGCAGTTTGTGTGTGTTTTTCATAGAAATATCATACGTATCATACTATATTTCCTTTATTTGTTATATTTAACACGCAAAAAACGAAACAACTAACCAGTCGATGGCGTGTCGCCTATGTGAAACGCTCTTGTACTATACTTACAAAAACATGTGCTCAAATTACTTAACAGTGCCACGTGTAATTTTAAAGCTATTTTTTAAAATGCATAAAAATTGAAAAAAATTAATCAAAATGGTAAATGTTAGATATTGTGGTGATTAGGTATCGCCAGAGGACCTAAAAGTTATTATTTCCAAAAATTTCCAGGTGCCCATCACCTCCCGTTCTCCTGGAATTTGGACTTTTTCCCTAAGAATTTGTATAAGTTCTAAGTGTAAAAAACGTAAGTGCTAGTGCGTTTTTAATGGATTCTGGTGTTTTTACAAACTAGTTGGAGTTTTCCACTTTTCCCAGCATTAATTTTTTCATTCCATTAATAAATGTGGTCAGAATTCCATTTAGAATTACCAGCCTAACAGAGCTATGTTATTACCTTAACAGAAGTATGTTAAAACATGTGGTTTGTGTCCGGGGTGATAAATGTCGAAATTTATGGCGTTTTCTTTTCTACATTAAAAATGTCGCCCTGTGAAAAGGTGCCTTTTTAAAATGCATTGCCCGTCCTGTGGAAATACAATTTTTATACATGGAGAAAAGAACACAAATTAGAAAAAAGTGCATTGCCTTTTTTAACAGCTGATAAACAAATATTTATGTATATTTTATGAAATGTGTAAACAAAATTTTCCAGTTGCCAGATTGCTAATTCATCTGCTTGAGAAAACAAATATATTTTTTTTACTATCTCATACAAATAAGCAGCCGCATAGTGTTCTTTTGTTTGTTTTATATGATACAAAATATAAAAATAATTATTAAAATCTAATTTTCTGACTCTTTCTATTCAAAAGACTTTTGAACATTGTCTGGTAACGCTGTGTAAGAATAAAAGCCATGTGTTTTACAGGGCAATTTCTGCCGTGTTGATTTGTTCAGGGCAAAAAGGGCACCTTTTCACAGGGCAACATTTTTAATGTAGATAATAAAACGCCATTAGTTTACCCTACTCAAATGAGAAAGCAACAAAAATAGTGGATGATGAAATAGCAGCTGATAATGCAACAATTCTTTTGTTTTCCATTTCTTCTTTGGTACAAATTCAACGTTGCATGCGCTGGTTTCTAGATTCTTCCCCAGTAGCTCAATAAGGTTTTTAAAGTGTTATTTAGTTGTAACTCTATATTTTCTATAAATAAGTTTATTAAAATCTAATTTTCTGACTCTTTCAACTCAAAAAGACTTTTTTTGAATACATTCTGGTAACGCTGTGCAAGAATAAAAACTATTGGCGTTTTCTTTTCTACAAAAAAAGTCAACACTACCCCCAGGGAGGGCAATTTTGTGTTCTTTTCTCGAAAATGCGTTGCCCTGTGAAAGGGTTGCGTGTTCCTTTCTAAAAAATGTTGCCCTTTCGCAGTGCAAAAGGCATTGCACTTTTGCCCTGAACAAATCAACAGGGAAGAAATTGCCTTGTAAAACACATGGTTCAGGTGCCCACACCCTCCCGTTCTCCTGGAATTCATCCTTTAGTGGAATTCCAAATTTGAAAATTCAATAAAATGGAAAAAAATTAATCAAAATTCGAAATATTAGATATTCTGGTAATTAGGTATCGTCAGAGGACCTAAAAGTTGTTATTTAAAAAAATTTCCAGGTGCCCACACCCTCCCATTCTCCTGGAATTCATCCTTTAGTTGAATTCCAAATTTGAAAATTCAATAAAATGGAAAAAAATGAATCAAAATTCCAAATGTTAGATATTCTGGTGATTAGGTATCGTCAGAGGACCTAAAAGTTATTATTTAAAAAAATTTCCAGGTGCCCACACCCTCCCGTTCTCCTGGAATTCATCCTTTAGTGGAATTCCAAATTTGAAAATTCAATAAAATGGAAAAAAATTATTCAAAATTCCAAATATTAGATATTCTGGTAATTAGGTATCGTCAGAGGACCTAAAAGTTGTTATTTAAAAAAATTTCCAGGTGCCCATACCCTCCCATTCTCCTGGAATTCATCCTTTAGTGGAATTCCAAATTTGAAAATTCAATAAAATGGAAAAAAATTAATCAAAATTCCAAATGTTAGGTATTCTGGTAATTAGGTATCGACAGAGGACCTAAAAGTTATTATTTAAAAAAATTTCCAGGTGCCCACACCCTCCCGTTCTCCGGGAATTTGGACTTTTTCCCTAAGAATTTGTATAACTTCTATGTGTAAAAAACGTATGTGCTGGTGCGTGTTTTTAATGGATTCTGATGTTATTGCAAACTACATGGAGTCGCCCACTTTTCTCGGCATTAATTTTTTCATTCCATTAATAAATATGGTCAGAATTCCATTTAGAATGTGCACTCCCTGAATTACAAGCATAACAGAGCTATGTTATTACCTTAACAGAAGTCTGTTAAAGCATGTGGTTTGTGTCCGGGGTGATAAATTTCGAAATTTAACTTCATACACATTAAATTTTTTATTTGTTCTCTTTTTTATGTTTTTAATATTTAAGAAAATTAGTTAACAATATTTTTATTAACCTAAACAGATCCATGTTTTCTAGCTTAAATTGGTTCAAGTCTAACCATTGGCGAATGGGGAGATTTTTACCTATTTCTGTGTTTTTGACATTCCAAATTTTATTTTAAATCTTGTCATTCCTTCAAGTCAAAAAATGTCTGCTTTTTACAATTAGTTAGTTATTATTTAAATATAACTGCTATTAAAACAGAAAATTAAAGGTTTAAATAAATAATATTATTTGTTACAATGAGTTCATATACCTGTAAAGAATACGACAATCTGTCTGAAAGTGATGTTGATAAGTAAGAGTAATGATTTTTTTTGCCGGGAATATTGAATTTTATTTGTTATAGAAATAAGACCCTTGAATATTAGAAAAAGAAGAGGAATTTATGAATCGGATGAGGAAAGCAATTTGAGCAGTATTAATTCAACATTTCTACAAACTAATGGTGTTTTCTTTTCTACGTTAAAAATGTTGCTCTGTGAAAAGGTGCCTTTTTAAAATGTGAAAGTGCAATTTTTTATATAACGAGAAAAGATTGCTAATTCATCTGCTTGAGAAAACAAATATATTTTTTTTAATATCTCTTACAAATAAGCTGCCGCATAGTGGTCTTTTGGTTGTTTTATACGATACAAAATATAAAAATAATTGTTAAAATCTAATTTTCTGACTCTCGATTCAAAAGTCTTTTTGTGAACGTTGTCTGGTAACGCTGTGTAAGAATAAAAACCATGTGTTTAACAGGGCAATTTCTGCCCGAATACACGAATAACCAAGTTTACTAAGAGTTTATTTCAGTTATATTAAAAATATAAAAATGAAAATTACTTTAATTTTCAAATTTAAGTAATCGCATTTTTGACAAGTAGCTATATGTGGGTGATGAAAACTTAAACTTATTTTTAAAAATTTTCCTATAGTATATTCGCTTGCTGGGAAATGTTGTATGGTTTTCTTCGCACTTTTCAACATACAAGTTGTACATTTTTCTTAAGTTCAAATCAGAGCTGAGGTATTTTCTGTTTGGATTATTAGAACGCGTGTGATGACTTTCATAGTGTGGAAAACTTTTTATATGATCTTTTGCGGTATCCACTAGTTTCTCATCACTCTTTATATAAGATCCTTTCATTTTTCCAAGTAAGTCATTTCCTACCATCTTTGCTTTGAGAGCCCTATGTAGTCTGCCTATAGATATAGCAAATGTATCTATAAAGAACTTTTTACATACCTCAATGCTCTCCTTTTCAAAATTTGAAAAGTCTTCATTGTAATTATTACTTTTTACATAAAAATCGATTTCAATAAAGCTTTTATGTCTATAAAAATATGGGCTTAAATTTGCTCCTGTTTTTATTTCTTGTAATATGTTATTTTTGAAATTGGTGTAAGTCCATGTGAAGCTAAAAAATTGTTTATTTTTTCAAATATTTTTAATAATTATTATTTCATAATAAAATTTAAAAGTTATGTATAGTGTAAAAACATCACTCGAATTGATTAATGTTGGCCAATATTTTTAGATTGATGCAAACGCAAACCCTTAAATATCTCAATATATATGGAAAAATGGACTTATACCACTTTCAAAAAAACCAGCTCACGGACGTTGGTGTAGTAATAGAAAAATAATATTTACGTTTGGGGATAAAAAATTATTCCTTGATAGATTTTTTCAAATACTTATCTAAAGTATCAAATAAAAATGGGGCTTAATTCAGGTGAAACTTTTCGTTGCATCAACGAAAGTCCTTGAAATTAATAAAAAGTTGGTGCATACGTAGTGCAAATATACCAATTTTGTTTCCGACTTCATTAGTTAACAAGGCGTTTTAATTTTTTGTATTATAAGAATGGGTTACTAGTATATTCATATCTAGTATAGTATATTCAATGGCATTGTTTGCAGAAAACTAGTTAATATAAAATATTTAATATTTTAATATTTGGTTTATGAAATCTAATGAGATCTAAATTCATTGATTATAAAAATATATCTTTGGCTATTATTTCGAATATGACGTAGCACATCCGACAAACCTATCAATGCAACTAACTAGTAATTACGTTTTATGCGAAATATTAAATAAATTTTGCAGTTGTCGCAATAGGTTTACCAAAATTAAACAACATTGATTTGCGATATTTTATTTTACTAAATCTATATTTATGTGACTGAATTTAAAAATCGCAATAGATTTTCCAAACGAACTCAACGAAGTTTAAACGTCCTGTACAAAAAATAAAGTGCGAACTTATGGGTGACGAAGGTGTGATGGCTGGAGCTAATTGCAAACGTTATTTACAAAATAAATTAGTAGATCGCAAGCGAAGACGACAAAATTCAGCTCTCTTAGAGGCCAAGGAAATTGTTGAAGAACAGGTTCCGAGTGATGCGTCAACTCGTTTGAGGCAGACAAAACGACAGTCAGCTCAAAGACTTTTAATATCAGCAATAAATAGTTTAGCCAAACCCAATAAATCGGATGTAATAGTTCGTGTGACAACAGCTAGTTCAAAAAAATATTTAAGATCCGTCAAACAGGAAAATGAACAGTTAAATGATTATGACGATCTAAAGAAAGCATGTTCATCGCTACAATATGATGATACAATGAGTTTTAAAGATTCGGATAAGAATAGTATCAACATAAATAAAACTTCAATGTACTTGGAAAATGGTAACAAGAATCATGATTTTAATAAGAATGACAGTGATGAGAGAAAATGCGACAAACTGGAAAGTGAGTGCATAATAGAAGAAACTCTAAACAATCAAAACGAAAAAAATTCTAAAGAATATATTAAAGATAACACAAGAGAGAATCGAACTAAGTTTGAGAGTACCGGTAACAATGAATGTCCGAATACTTTTGTTTCTAATAGCGGGAGCAATATTAGGCTGCAAAATTTAAGAGACTTGAATAAAAATTCACACGAACATCCATCTTCGTATCTTGAAAGAAGGGACGAACTAGGCAACGTAGTTTTTGCAAATTATAGTAAAATTTCTTTAGTTAAAACTGACAAGCAGACTACAGTTGATCAGGAGTTAAAAAAAACAGAAGAAATTTTCAAAAATCAGACAGAAAATGGATACAATGTTCATAATAAGCGATTTGTTTTCACCCCAATGATATCACAACACTTGCAAGTTAATAATTTGGTTCATCAAAATGTAAATGTTTTACCATCAAAAACTAATTTTATTAGCAACGATGATGAACAGCAGGGTCACTATGAGAATGAAATAAGTAATTTAAGTAACAGCTTATCTTCCGAAAATAGCTCATCTTCGGATTCGAACGGCAAAATATCTGTAGAAATCATCAATGAAAACTTTGCATCTAACAAATCTAAAGAAACATTAGACAATATTACTGTAACCGAAATCGAACTAAACCAAAAACATATAAATAAATCAACGAATGAAACAATGAAAACAATTTTATTTAATAGTTCAAAAAACCCGCAGTGCACTACAATTCCTGGGATGTCATCATCATCAAGCGATGAAGGGTATCAACTCTATAAGAGCGATTGCGAAAATAATATATGCATTATGAAAGCGTCACCTACAGCATTAGCACCCATTGTTATTAGCTCAAAAACGAATCAAGAGGTTTCCAATGAATCCGATGATAATTCGAAATTTCTAAATGTAAGTTTTCAAGAAACAGAAATTAAACATGACAGTCCCAAAGTTTCGTCATCGATCGCAACAGCTGCGAATACTATTTATATTAGCGAAGATGAGACTGGACCATTAAATAATATGAACATTTCCATTAGCAATGATTGCAAGGACAACAATTTATTAGAGCTACCATCTTTAAATCAATCAGCGCATATATCTTTGAAAGAACCGCAAGAAGAATCGGAAGAACTAGAAGAAAATGCACAAACTAAACAAAAAAAAAGCAATCGTGGGAATCGTCCCCTCGATAAATATTTAGAAAGAAATTCACCACATCAGGTTGAGTTTGACATACAATCTAATGGCAGAATTATCCAACAGCAGCATGAAAAAGATATAATAGATGGCGCTGACAAGGTGTATTCTCAAATTGAAGAACAATATCGGCATCATGAAACCATCATATCTACATCATATGAAGAAATTATAAATAACCACCAGCAACAGCACACCAACCTACATGAACACGAGGATATCCATCGAAGGCATGATGTTGTTGTTGATTCACTTCACCAAATGCAGTCTTTGCAACATTCTATGCAACAACCACAACCCCAACAACAACAACAACCCCATTTTTCAGCAGAGCAGCTATATCAATTGCAGCAGCAACAAGAACATCATCAGCAAATTCGCATGCAAAGTCATGAAGAGTTACTACAACAACAGCATCAGCAACAAGAGCAACACCAACAACAGCACAACCACCACCACCACCAACAACAACACCGACAACGCCAACAACAACATCATAATATAACATCTAATCAACAAAGAGAACATGAACAGCCTCATTCACATGTAATGGACTTTCTACATCCTCAACATCCTCATTCTAATGTTTCGAATACACATAGTCCTTTAAATCAACAACAACAACACCAAATTCATGATGTTTATCACGATCTGATGATGGATGAGTTTCATGAAGAGCATAACACACCATATAAACTGTGAGTAATGTATGACAAAAAGGTAATTATATTACTGTTGTACATTAATTAAATAAAGTAGATTGCGCATTGCCCGTTCAAGTCCGTTCATTTGCAGGATTTTTTTTTTTCCAAAAGTCTGATGCTGGTATTTAGTTATGCACGCCATTGAAAATTAGTCCTTTAAACGGAATGCGTTATCTTTTTTATTTGATTTATGTTTTTTATATGCGAATACATATGGCGGTATGTATCTATGTGCATATGTACGTCTGTATGTATACATATTTTATTAACATTCTCGTCAGGAATGGAATTAACAATTTCAAAATGATACTAATAATAATCTTCAAAATTTGGAATTTTTTATTTTCTTATTTTAATTTTTTTTTTGTTTTTGGATTTTCTATAAAAAACTTCTTATTTCGTGTTGTTTCTTTTGTTGTGTCACCAAAGATATGACATATTCTCAAATTAAAAAGAAGATAATTACAAACATATAAAATCAATTTTTTTTTTTTTTTGAAATTATAATTTAATAAAATCCTATTTTAATTAGAAAATTGTGTTATAAAAACTGTACAATTTACAGTCTATGATCGATATTAATATATGTATAGATTATATGTTTTAGTAGCTGTTAATTGATATACGTACATACGTACAGCTTTGGAGTAGATTAATCTGCTATCTGTAATCATGTTTAAATCCATTTTTTCAATTTATGTTTTAGTTTATCGCTAGGCAAAAACCAGACGATACTTTTTATGTTACTTGACGATAGTCTTAAAGCAAATTGTAATAGATCTGTAAAAAAAGTATTGAAATTCATTGTTTCCACGACGCCGTTAAAAAGCCAATTCATAAAAAGGTCTAGTTTTGAAAGGCCATGATATACTGTCCTATACAGTCGTATGGTTTGTTTAGGAAAAATTTCATAAACTGACAACTTTTATGCGATCAGAGTAACTTTTACTTCAATCAGCCAAGAAAAAATTGTTTGCATTATTTTGGTATAATAGCACCGCCCTTTTCATTCGATTTCTTACAATAGAAAGGGAATCACATCATATTTTCGTGCGAATGAACCGTACGACAGTGTAGGAATCATGGCCTTAAGCAAATACAAGGGGATAATAACATTCATAATAATACATTTATACAAAGGTGAAATAAATTATTTAAACTCCGTTTTAAATGCATTTAAGAGGACTTGTACTATATACACTCCAGTTCATTTAAATAACAACAGTGATAATCAATGATAAAAATTGAAATAGTGGGAGAACTAACAACAACCGATTTGTATGTACTTACATTTTATATTAGTTGACCACACTGGCTTAAGAAAATGTGCAAAAGCAGAACAAAAAAGTACCGTTACGTTTGCCATGTAAGCATTCCCATTGAAGTAGCAAAAAAAGTGGTTTTGAAATAGTTCATATGAATAACAACAGAAGTTGGATTTTAATATTCTTTAGCAATTTTGTTACGCAGAGTGTTCAGTTTTAATGAGTTTGATAAATTGCATCTCATAAGATTATAAATCTTTAAAAATAGGACGAGGAAAGTCATTAAATGGAGAAGAAAGAGGAAAAATTGAAGCCTATTTTAACCAAAAGTTATCATTTAGAAAAATTGGAGAGAAAATCGGAAGAAGTGCTCGTGGTGTCTTCAATTACATCAAAAATAAGAATTCATATGGGGAAAACATGAAAGGAAGGCCAGCAAGTGTCCTATCGGCAACAGATAAGCGCGCATTTTTAAAAATAGCATCGAACACCCCTGCTTCCATACCAAACCTAAAGGCAAAAGCCGGAATTTCTGCTAGTACTTCGACTGTTCGGCGCTTGATTGTGGGTGCTCCGCATATCCAAAGAATGAAATTAAAAAAAAACACATTAATTAAAAAATTAAGGACTATTCACAAAGAAAAACGATTGGATTTTGCTAAAGTTCACATGACGTGGAATACCGAATGGCACACGGTTGTCTTTTCTGATGAAAAAAGAATTTAACCTTGATGGTCCTGATGGGTTTAACTACTATTACCATGACATGAGAAAAAATGAACTAACATTAAATCGTCGACACAGTCGCATTGGTGGAATTATGGTATGGGGTGCCATATCATACCATGGCCAAATTAAACTACAATTTAAAACTACAAAACTGAATGCAGAACAATACAAAAACATTATCGTACAAGCTTTTCCGGAATGCAGTAACATCTTTGGACCTTTGCCTTGGATTTTCCAGCAGGATAACGCTCCGATACACAATGCCAGAGTGGTAAAAGCCTGGATAAGTAAACAAAATGTGAAGCTGATCGACTGGCCACCTTACTCACCCTACTTAAACATAATTGAAAACGTTTGGGGATGGCTTTCACGGAAAGTTTATGAAGGATGTAAGCAATATGAAGAAATTCCATCGTTGATCCATGCAATCGATACCGCTTGGAACGCTATTTCATTAGATTACCTTAAAGCTCTCTACGATTCCATTCCAAGTCGATTATTTGAGGTTGTAAAGCACCATCCATGGAGGTAGCACTCATTACTAAACCTTAGAGAACACGTCAACACAAATAGTTCTTAACAATAAAAACTAATCTAATGAATAACTTTTATGTTTTCCAAACTTTTCTTTGCTGTTGTTATTCAAATTAACTACTTTTTTTTTTGTTTTCCACCATTTTTTTTTCTAAATATAATATATAAATTACAGGAACATTTAAAAAAAAAATTTTGTCGATTATAATAAACAACTAAATAAAATATCTAAAAAAAATTATTGCATCTCTTTTTTTTTGGTAGGTTAATCAAAAATTCGCAGAAACTAATACAGTTTTTGCTGTTGTTATTTAAATGAACTGCAGTGTACATATATTCTTGATATGGGTGTCATTTGTAATGTTTATATTATATGTATATACATATACATGTGCTTGTTGACTAGTGCAAATGCTTGTTGGTCATATTAGAGTTAAGGATGGGAAATTAAAATATACCCATAAAACATAATCGTGCTAGAAAGCACGAAACTATTTTTAAATTAATAGTTTGCCTTGAAATCAAATAGTTTTTGGCATTTTCAATTTGGCTCTCTTTACTTTCACGTATATACATTTGGGAAGTAAAATTAATTACAATTTACGAATAAAAAGTTTGCAACAAGAAAGAATGTAACAAAGCATAAGAATTTTCTAATCTGCTATTGTGTGCTTATTTTTACAAAATTAAATTTTAAATACCAAATGTCAGAAATTTTAAGTAAATTTAAGTTTAAAAAACATTAAGTAAAACTTAAACATTATGAATTTTAGTTTAAGTTAGGAAGAACTGCAAAAAAATAAAATGACTAGTTGTTGAATTATACTCAAGAGCGGTAGGAGTAACTAGACAATATGTTTTCGTTTTGTAAATAGTATTTTTGTGATTGTTCTTGCGATCAACATGGAATATCAGTGCAATGCTTATTCATTTCGTGTAGTAGTTGGGGAATATTTAATGGGACAAAGAGATTTTCATGATGGTGCTGCCCTGAAATCTTCCATAACAGATTTCAATTCGGGCGTTTTATAAACAGAAAACGTTATCCGGCCGCTCATATTAATTCAGAACGTTAGGTCATACGTCAGTTTATCATATTTCAGTATGCATGTCCCAGCTTTCAGCATCATTACACGCTATCTCACGCACTCCATCCAACTAACACAAGATTTGACCACTATTATTACAAGAGATGAAAGTTTCCGTAGGCATTCGGGGATGTATATGTATATATGTATATACATTTAAATGCAAAAATATATATGCGAATTTAAATACATACTCGTATGTATTCATTTCAAAATCAAAAGAAAGTGTGTAAACAATCCAAAATAAGTTTTACTTTTATTTGTGGGGATTATCAAAATTAATATATATTGGATATTTGAATTGCACTAAACTCGAATGTTACATTGAATTGTTATATTGTATGCGATGTGGTACCGTCTTAAAGCACATGTTAATCAAAGGTGTGCTGCTAAAAAGTGTTCAATCATATCACGATATCGTTCTCCATTCACAGTTACCGTTACGCCACATCAGTTTCAAAGAATGACATGGTACTGTAGCGTACGAATGTAATTGTGGTTCTAATTAAGTAAAAATAGAAAATATAATATAAAAACTGAAATTTCATATAAATTATATGTAAATTTTGTACAAATTGGAAATAAAAGGTGGAATATTAATTATAATTATAAAGAATAAGTAGAAGACGATTAATGGAAGTAGGATGACTGAATGCAGCAGTAAATGCAAATCAGAGATTAGAGGTGAAAGTGGTATGCGATGTTGTGAGGGTGCGTGTGTTAAGATTTACCACATCACAAAAAAATGTGCGGATAACGATCAATATTCCGCAAAAATTTTGGAAGAGAGTAGCTTTTTAAAATATATATGCGATGACTGCATCCAGTATATACAAAATGTTGATTTGATATTAAAAGGAATGCAGGATAAAAGGCAAGCAAACATTGATGGAATATAAAAATGAATTTGGAATTTCACTGAAGCAAAATGAAAATGAGATAAAACATTATTAGAGGCTATTGAAAGGATATATGATTCCAAATTAAAAAAATGGATAATATTAGTAGTAGTAGTAAAAGATTTATTATTAATATGATAACATATTTTATGTTTCACAAAACAAATTAAGATTTTCTTAAAAAGTATAATGTTTAAAAATTATTTATAAATTATTTTAACGAGTATTCAAAGAATTTAGTAACAAAAAAGAAAGAAAAGTTATTTTCATCTCAAACAGACATAAAGTAATATTATACTTTATAATTTTAAATTTTTTACAAACGATAAACATAGTTTTTTAAATTGCCGTATATTATTTTCTGCTTTCGCGGCAGCTGGTAACGAGTTGAAAAGGCTCTTATACATTAAGGTGTGTTGCGCCTTATTTGTCCTTTGGAACTCCAATCTAAAATCGTCCTCGTTCCTAACGGGGTATTGATGTGTATTTTTAACATACTGTACACTATTCGCAAGATATCTCGGTGCTAGGTTGTGCTTGATTTTAAAAATCGTCCTTAAAACGTTTAGCTTTAGTTTTTGATCAATATATAACTATCTTAATGCTTCTAGCATGAAATTTACAGGGGTGTAGAGATTGCATTTGATGATACATCGCATAGCTTTATTTTGCAATTTCTGTAACCTTTCGATCTGTGATTGATTACAACACGTATATAATACCGTAGAGCAGTATTCAAAATGGGGTTTCACAATTGTGTTGTAGATCTGTATGGCTGTTAGAGTATCAACTTTATTTCTTATTCTTCTCAAAAAACTAATTTTTTTTTTGCATTTTTTTTTTGCATATATAACCTATGTGTTGTTTAAATATTACTTCATTGTCTATTATTACACCTAAGTATTTAATTTTTTGTACTTGTTCGATTTTGTTTTGGTTTATGATTAGATTTAGTTCACTATTACAATTTATTAACATCACTTTTGTCTATTTTTCATTTAGTTTTATCCTGTTCATTTTCAACCAATTATTTATATTCTGTATGTCGCATTCTAACAACTGTTTGCATTCGTCAATTGTGTCTCCTACTGTATATAATAGCGTATCATCTGCATACATTACAATTTTTGATTTTTTTATTACTTTTACGATGTCGTTTATATATATTACAAAGAGAAGTGCACCAAGAATTGATCCTTGAGGCACCCCCGTTTTCACATACACGTAACTTGATTTTGAACACTTAACTTTATGCTACCCATACACGATACGACCGTCGGCAAAACACGTTTAGTAATCAAGTCGTGTGTTGTGCCCACATACGATAAGACCTCTTCTTACGACTTCATTTTGTAAAAAATTTACAGCTGGAAACAACAAATAATAAACACGCATGCCATGAAGCAAAACAAATTAGGCTTAAATTTTGTGAAGCAATAAAACAATTGAAAGGTCTTTAAATAAATTAAATATTTATTGACATTCAAATTTTTTTTAATCTAAAAGATTTTTCAAAAATAAAAAAAAAAATAAAAAATACAAAAAAAAAAAATATAAAAAATAAAATAAAACTTATATAATTTACTAATATTGGCTATCATTAAATAATTCATCGTAGAACTGTGCTCTAGTTTCATTTGAGCTGTCTTCGATTTTGAATTACTTTTTTTATTATTTTCTTTTACACTTCTTTCTTTTATTTTCTTCGCTCAAAAACCAAATTAACCGACGACACGTCTCTCTCCCTTAAAATTTAAAATGAGAATGAGGTACAAATTCGCACGACAGACCCACAAACTATACGACGCGTTGGCACGACCTGCCAAAAAATCAAAAAATTTTGGTTTTTCATACGACCGAGACACAACTTCATACGACAGGCCCACTAACGTTACGACCTTGATTACGACCTGCCGAAGTTTTGCCAACGGTCGTATCGTGTATGGGTTGCTTTAGGTTGTTGCCTGCGATTTAAGAGGTATGTTCTAAACATTTGTAATTCTTTTCCTCTTACTCCATACATGTATAATTTTTTAATAAGAATTTCTAAATCAACAGTTTCAAATGCTCTTTTAAGGTCAAGAAATAATGCCGTAATGTTTGTTTTTCGTGAACAATTTTTCCATTCGCCTATGATATAATTTATCGTACTTTCACACGAGTGGCTTTTCCGAAAACCTGATTGATTTATAAATAATAACTGATTCACTTCTAAATAGTTTTCTAACTGTTTTTTAACCACACATTCTAATATTTTTTCAAATGTTTTTAATGTGTTTATTGGGCGAAATTCATCACACAATTTCGTATTGGCTACCTTTACTACAGGAGTTATTAACGAATCCTTCCATATCTCAGGAAATATTCTATATGTCATTGATTGTATAATGTTTAGTGTGTTTTAGTATATATTTAGGATGTCTATTGCACTTGCATAGACGCGGCAAAGTGGAATAGGTGTCTTGGATTTTAAAGCTAGACACGACAGCTCGGCAGGCAAGCACGCGAAATGCCCTAAGTTGAGAAGCAAAAATAAACACAAGTGGTTTGAGTTCAAGATTGATTCTGATTTGTTTATTAAAATTTGTCTCCTTATATACTATTTTACAATTCTTCTATGGTCTAAATGACACATTTGAATTTCATTACATGTGTTCAGCATGCCCAGTGCAATGTGGGTTTTTGCTCACATTGCATTATGCATTTCCTCGTTCACTAATCGTTTACACATGTTATTTCTTAATAAATTTTAAAAAGAAATTTGACTTACAATTATTGTTTTATAATTGCGGTCAAGCACCTTAACAATGAAGTGGAGTAAGTGAGGATGCTCAAATTTCACATCGCTGTACTTCCTTGTGTATGCGATTGAAATGTGCTTATGTGTGTGTTATGAATTTAATGTGTGTCATTGAATTTAATGTGTGTCATAGAATTTGATGTGTGTCATTGAATTAGTAAATTGGGTTATTCTTATTCAAACAGTGTGAGTTGCTTGAATAAGGTAAAGTGTACATCACACCCTTAGCCTTAAGATAAAATTTATGAGATTTTGAATAAATTTTTAAATTTGGATACAAATTAATAGTAATATTAGGTAGTTACAAATTAATTATTATTTTCATTCTTTTTGTACAATTTTAATGAGTTGTTGTGGAATAGTTTTTCCTTATTATTAATTTCTAATAGAGAATTACAATTTTGTCTTTTTAATATTCTATATGGACCAATGTATGGGCTCTGATTTTTCTTCCTATTTTCTACTTTTACTAGTACTAAGTCTCCTATATCAAAAGAACTTTTTATAATTTTCTTATCATATATTAATTTGTATTTTTCTTTAGCTATATTTATTAAATTTTTAGCGTTATTTAACGCCCTTTTAATTCTAGTCCTAAATTCATTAGCATAATTTTCTAAATCATAAACCTTAGTATTAGTGCTTATTGAGTCTGTAGGCAGAGTTGGTAATTTGCCAAAAATCAACTGGTATGGAGAATAATTGTTGTTTACATGAGGTGTGGTAGTAAACGCAAATGTATAATAATATATATATAATATATATCCACTTGTCCCATTCTATATCTTTAACAAAGTTCAACAAATATTCACTTGTCCCATTCTATATCTTTAACAAAGTTCAACAAATATTCATTCAGTACTCTGTGATTTTTTTCTAGCGTACCCATATTTGCCAGTTTGCATATTTCATTCATTAACTCGTTTTTGAATTCAGTGCCTCTATCCGATTTTAATACTTTAAAGCATCCATATTTTAAAATAAACTGTTCTACAAGAGTTTTAGGTATATTTTTCGCTTCTTTTGTTTCCATAGGGTATGCTACGACATATTTTGTTAATTCGCACTGCATTGTTAATATATACCTATAATTATTGGATATTTTTAGTGGCCCTACTGTATCTATTTCTATTGCCTCGAAACTAGTACTTGGGGTGTTGGTGATATTCATTTCTTCTTTAATATGTTTAGTTTGTTTGTTTCTCAAACATTTATCGCAATTTACATCGTAGTCTCTAACCATTTTTCTCACATTTTTCCAAACGTATCTTTGTTTGAGTCTTAGTACAGTCTTTCCAATGCCTAAGTGTCCTGATAATGGTGAGTTGTGGAATTCTTCAATCAATTTATTTTGTAATTTTTTTTTTTATGTACTGCAAGGGTTTATACAAGATGATATTCAAGTTATAGTTTTTATATTTCTTAGATTTTATTAATCTTTGGTATACCTCATCATAAATTCTTTTCATATATTCTACTGATATCAGTTTAAAAATTTCATCATCGCTTGCTAATGCGAGGTCTTTAATATTCTGCTTATACATATAGATTATCAGATTCTCTAGGAACAAAACGTATTTTGCAAGATCATCACTAATATTCATATGATAGCTATTATTTATATAATCAATGGTACCATTCAATTCATTTATATATTTATCATTATTCACACATTTTATATTTTTTATACCGGATTTAACTTTAAATTTCAATTTGTGCACATTCTTAATATCTTGTAATGACGTACATTTCCATATGTTTGTATATTTTTGTTATTGGGATACGTCTTTTTTATCTAAGCTGTTTTAAGCTGTTTTACCCTTTGCGTTCATTCCATGCGTAATTGCTAAGATTTTTGTTGGTTTCGTATGGTCGTCTTCTGTTGGAATCATGTTCTTTAGTATATCGGAATCTATTTTAATTCTTGATAATGCATCAGCATTTGTATTAATTTTTCCTTTTTTACATACGATTTCAAAATCATAATCTGATAAATCAATTCGTACTCTAGTCAGTTTGGAAGAAGGGTTCTTATGTGTAAAAAGTGAAACAAGAGGTCTGTGGTCAGTTACTACTATAAATCGTTTACCATGTAAATATGGCCTAAAGAATTCAATTCCCCAATGTATAGCAAGTAGTTCTTTTTCTATCACGGGTTTATTACGTTCGTGTTTATTCAGAGTTCTGCTATTATTGGTAAGTCAGTTCCTATTTCTCCTTGGGATAAGATTGCACCTAAAGCACAATCTGAAGCATTTGTTGTCAAAATGAAAGGTTTCTCAAAATCTGGATATTGCAATTTTGGTGAACTAATTAATTTTTGTCTCAATATATCAAAAGTTTGTTGATATTCGTTCGTCCATTCAAATATTTTTCCTTTTTTTGTTTGGTCATTCAGACATTTAGTTAATTTAGCGAAATTTTCAATGAAACGTCTATAGTAGTTACAAAAACTACAAATCGTTTTACTTCGTCAGCATTTTTAGGTGTTGGATAATTTTGAATTGCATTGTGCTTTGCTGGATCTGTTTTAATACCTTCTTTCGTAATGAGATGACCTAAATAAACAACTTCTGATTTTAAAAATACTCATTTGTTAGCGTTTAATTTTAAATTATATTCTGATAAACGTTCAAAGACCTGTCTCAGATTATCATTGTGATGTTTCAAACTACAACCAAAAATGATAATGTCGTCTACATATAAAAATGCTTTACTATCGAGACCTGAAAGTGCTATTGTTAACATAGGTTGGAAACTATTTGATGAAATTTTAAGACCAAAAGGTAGTCGCTTAAATTGATAGTGTCCGTTTGATGTAGAAAATGCAGTTGCTTTTCTTGATTCCTTATCTAAGTCAATTTGATGAAACGAACTTGTCATATCTAGAGTTGAAAAATACTTTGCTCTTCCTAATCTATCTAATACATCTTCAATTCTTGAAAGTGGAAATTTATCATTAACTATTTTCTTATTCAATTGTCTGAAAGTCGCCATTTCTCTTTGTCTCCTTTGCTCTTTTTTGGTACTACAAGTCTGTTTGTGTATAATTCAAAACATTTGATACCGATTCCGAGATATACAATATGCGACCTCGATCACAACCAACCACAAAAAGAAACCCTTCTGCCGCTTGCAATATCAGCATTTTTAATTCTTGATCTGATAAAAATGTTGGCTTGCAATCACCACCGCTGTAAGCATGCAACGCGCCACGTATACTCCGCAAATGCTGCACTGCCAATCGTAAAACTGTTAATTTATCCAATTTACGATGCATTGCATAACACATCGGTATCATAGAGGACAATTCATTAATGTAGGTATTCATTTTGTCCCGCCGTCGTTTTTCAATTTCACTATGATTTTGTTTTCGATTTTCGTCTGAAGTTCTGGTCATCGCAAAATTCTTCCAATGTCTCGCCAACTTCCATAAGTTGATTGATGGGATGCGTTCAACCCTTTAGCCGTGCTGTTTTTTATAAACTTTTTTTTAATTATTTGCTTATCGGAAAAATGAAATTTCCACAAGTCATTTAATTTAAAAGTTAATTTCCAATGTTTTGCTGCTTTTATTATTCATATTCTGCGATACACTTTGTGTTTTGCAATGCAAAAATATAAGCGATTCAGTCGAAAATGTGCAATACAAATTTAAATATATGAAAAAAATTGTATATTTTGGTTTCGTAGAATAACCATCGTAGAATTAAGAAACATTTTCAAGAATATGAACAACAATCGTGATTACACTAAAATCAGAAAAAACATAATATTGGATGCATGGGACATAACAGGCAATATGCTATTGAACATAATCAATAAAGCAATGGAAATAGGAGAATTCCCCGATAATTGGAAAGAATCCATGGTCACAGCAGTGGAAAAAATTAAAAATACAAATAAATGTGAAGAATTTCGTCCAATAAAGAGTTTAAAAATATGTGAAACAGCTTTGGAGAAAATAGTAAAAAATCAATTAGAACAATACGCAGTTCTGAACATAAATTCATTATTAACTAAACATCAGTCAGCATTCAGGAAGAAACACTCATGTGAATCAACAATAACTATTCAATGAACATATGGAAAAGTGTGAAAAAAATAACAAGATAGGGGCAACTTTTCTTGATTTCAAAAGAGCTTTTGAAGCGGTAGATAGAAACATTCTGTCACAAAAACTTCATATATATGGTATACAAGACAAAGAGTTAAAATGGTTTAAAATGTACCTAACTAACGGCGTTTTCTTTTCTACAAAAAGAGACAACACTACACGCAGGGAGGGCAATTTTGTGTTCTTTTCTCGAAAATGCGTTGCCCTGTGAAAGGGTTGCGTGTTCTTTTCTAAAAAATGTTGCCCTTTCGCAGTGCAAAAGGCATTGCACTTTTGCCCTAAACAAATCAACAGGGCAGAAATTGCCTTGTAAAACACATGGTCTTTATTCTTGCACAGCGTTACCAGAAAATGTTCAAAAAAAGTCTTTTGAGTTGAAAGAGTCAGAAAATTAGATT
Source organism: Ormia ochracea (assembly GCA_963402855.1). Classification (NCBI taxonomy): domain Eukaryota; kingdom Metazoa; phylum Arthropoda; class Insecta; order Diptera; family Tachinidae; genus Ormia; species Ormia ochracea. The sequence goes on along the minus strand of OY727110.1, from coordinate 3,986,969 downwards.
TTAATAATTATTTTTATATTTTGTATCATATAAAAAAAACAAAAGAACACTATGCGGCTGCTTATTTGTATGAGATATTAAAAAAAAATATATTTGTTTTCTCAAGCAGATGAATTAGCAATCTGGCAACTGATAATTTTTGTATACACATTTCATAAAATATACAGAAAATGTTTGTTTTTCAGCTGTAAAAAAAAGGCATTGCACTTTTTCTAATTTGTGTTCTTTTCTCGTTGTATAAAAAATTGCACTTTCACAGGACGGGCAATGCATTTTAAAAAGGCACCTTTTCACAGTGCGACATTTTTAATGTAGAAAAGAAAACGCCGTAACTGTAAGCATAAAACAAAAGTAAATAACACAGAATCTGATGCGATAGCAAATAAATACAGTGTTCCACAAAGTTCAATACTGGGAAATAAATAAATAGCTCTACTATTTATACTTCATGTTATTGACATGGAAAAAATACTAAAAAACTAAAAACTGAAGCGCAAACCGAAGAAATGTGCTATAATAACATAACAATAGACATATCCAATAGAAATAAATGGTAAAATATGAATAAACTAAAACTAAATGAAAATAAAGTAAAATAATGGAAATTAATATAAACAGTAACGGAGAGTTTCGAATAAACAACATTACGATACAAAAAGTAAACAATATTAAATATCTCGGCTTCATAATAAACAAAAATCTAAAGTTTAATAAATATATAGAGTATATTTGTAAGAAAATAGGAAAAAAATCGGGTTTTTTATAAAATTAAGAAATACGGTATCTAAGATGACGTTAATAAATATGTACAACGCAATTATTAAACCACATTTTGAATACTGGCCAACAATTCTATACTACAGCTGATCAACAAACTTCAATGCTACAGAATACGCAAAATAAAGCAATTAGGGTAATACTAAAATGCAATAGATTTACATGAATTAATTATATGTTTAATACATTAAAGTGGTTCAATATTAAACAACGATTGAAATTGAATACAATAAATTTCATTAAGAAATTAAAAATGGGAGATGCACCTGATTATTTGATGGAACAGACAAGATATGTAAGAGAAACTCAGTCATATAACCTCAGAAATAGTAATGACTTCAGACCACAGCAAGTTAGCAAGCACGTTACTCTATAAAAGGCTGAAGTTATACTATACAACCAGATGCCGATTGACACAAAAAATGAACAAAATATTATATTATTTAGAAAAAGAGTAGTAAACATTGGGGGCTATTCTGCGTTTCGATTTGAATCGAAATTTTCTCCGTCTGGCAATTTTGGTATTCTGCGTTTCGATTCCGCTCAGTTTCTTTCGATTGTAGGTATTCTGCATTACGATCGTAGCTCCGTTTTTCTCAGTTGTGTTTTTGTTAACGGAGAAGTTTTTTTATCTGTGTTTTTTAGTTAAAAACTTTAAAATTGGAAAAAACTCAAGTAGAAAATGAAATAAAATGCTCAGAAGCGATTAAAAAAAACACTTAAAAATATTTTTAATTAATTTATTTAATTAAATTAAATTATAAATTTAAGTCAATAATGGTACAGGTCAAAAACAACAACACCAGAGCAGTATGAAGTAAGAAGTCATAGAATTTTGCTGCATCTCACGAGAAAAACTGTCTATCAACCTGTTTATAGACAACTTACTCTGTTTATCAACAACTTATTTTTATTATGTATAAATAAACTTTTTGCATTAAATTTGACATTTGTTTATGAAAATGATAACAAACTTGTCTATTTTCCTATTTCATTTCCACATTCCACAGTGATGCTATTACTTTTGTAAGCATTGTTGTCTTCCTCTTTTTCTTTCGATTCCGTTTTTCTGCAGAATACCAATTTACGATTGCAACGGAACTGAATGCGGAGACATAATCGAAACGTAGAATAGGGGTGATTATTAAAAATAATTCATTTCAGAACAGTTAAAACAATTACTTGAAATGTATTTTATATGAACGGTTAAAATTAAAGTATGAATACTACTTGATATTAAAACAAAATTGTAAATAATTGTAATTGTAATAATAATAATTAATAAGGTTATTACGGATGGCCAGTTTCTAAAAAGTTGGGTTGCCTTTCATGCAAGGCAACCATTTTGCCATTATGTATGGCAACTTGAACAGGCAAGTGATTTTTTCGTTGCCTTATGGCGTTTTCTTTTCTACATTAAAAATGTCGCCCTGTGAAAAGGTGCCTTTTTAAAATGCAAATGCCCGCCCTGTGAAAGTGCAATTTTTTATACAACGAGAAAAGAACACAAATTAGAAAAAAGTGCAATGCCTTTTTTTACAGCTTATAAACAAACATTTTCTGTATATTTTATGAAATGTGTATACAAAAATTATCAGTTGCCAGATTGCTAATTCATCTGCTTGAGAAAACAAATATATTTTTTTTAATATCTCATACAAATAAGCAGCCGCATAGTGCTCTTTTATTTGTTTTATATGATACAAAATATAAAAATAATTATTAAAATCTAATTTTCTGACTCTTTCAACTCAAAAGACTTTTTTTGAACATTTTCTGGTAACGCTGTGCAAGAATAAAAACCATGTGTTTTACAAGGCAATTTCTGCCCTGTTGATTTGTTCAGGGCAAAAGTGCAATGCCTTTTGCACTGCGAAAGGGCAAAATTTTTTAGAAAATAACATGCAACCCTTTCACAGAGCAACGCATTTTCGAGAAAACAACACAAAATTGCCCTCCCTGCGGGTAGTGTTGCCTTTTTTTGTAGAAAAGAAAACGCCATTAATAGTCGAGTTGCCTTAGAGGCAACGCAACTTTTATCGGTTGCCATACATAATCAAAAAAAAATCAAGAAAGGTAAGATAGTAGATTTCTCCTTGCCAAATTGAACACGAGACTGCCACTTTAATGGATGCAAAAGGGACTGATGAATAATTTGTCGGTTTCCCATTGCAAAGAATCGACTGTTCTGTTTATTCACATTTCCATTCAAATGAAAGTGTATTGGTATAAATGTGCGGCAGCGTAAATGATATCTTGGAAGAAGCTCTTGTGCCAACTAAATCTTAAATGGAAATAAATGCAAATCGTTATGCAAAATTATGGGCAAAGTTGTTCTTTGAAGACCAATCACCTGCACACGACACCCAATTGAGGTTGATGGATTGTCTAGAACACTTTCTTGAGCAGCAATAATATACTCAGACTAATTGCAGAACATATGACCCTTCCTTGTCGTTTTAGCATATTATTTCTTTCAAAAATTTCCCGTAACTTTCTCATCGTCACATTAATTAATAATTGATGTTAATAAAATTTTTTAACGATTAAAACAATGGTTTACCGAATATTTTTCCATAATAAATTTGTCACGTCTCTACTTCACGGCTGCCAAATGCGAACTGTCAAAACTAATGTTTACCGAAATGGCGGCAAAACAGATTAGTATACATTCATGGCGAACTCCCTGTGTTAAGAAACGTAGGTTTTGATTGAGAAACACTTGTAGTTATGGAATACCATTTACCATTATATTTTAGTATGTTTGCTAACGATGTTTAACATTTCCCTAAGTAATTTGCCGAAATTATTAAAGGAAAAATTGTGCTCTATTGAAAAAGCTCTAAAGTTTTTTACCTTGGAAATAACTGGATGTAGGTATGTAAACAATGTTAAATTTTTACACAGAGTGTCCACTCAAAGTACTACAAACCATTTGAAGACTTCAACTGTGCTTCTAATTTATTGTTACTACATAAATGAATAAAAAAATATTTTCGTGTAAATCTAAACAACTTCCATTTGTTTCGTTCGCAATAGACACGTTTTAATTAGAAACTATTCGTATCGGATATTTCGTTAATAAGTTTAAGAATTTTATTAACGAGCTAGTGTATGTTGATTTTCTCTTCAATATTTTAGCAACTACATCAAGAGAGATATTAAACCATATGAGAAAAATACATGAGTATTTTTTATGAATCTCGGACTTACGGAAACCAACTATGGTCGCACGAAAACTATCATTGTATGAAAATTTTTATAAACTTTTGAAAATGGTATGACGTCAAACAAAATGGCAAATTTTTATGCCAAAATATTGTACTTTTTCAGCATATATGCCCAATGTGACAAATTGTACGCCAATGTAGGATAGTGAAGCGAGGCCTCTAGTAGCACACTTCAGTTTCACATAAGCAACCTTATTATTTAAAAATAATAAAAAAATTTTTTGGTAGTATTTATCCTAAACGCGAAAAGTTATAAGCAATTGAAATAAATGAAGTATTACAATGACATTTTGTATCTAATCTTTTATCATAGTATATGATCTGGAAATCGATTCGATCTGAAAAGTTTTTTCACATTTTCATACAGCTTCTGATTTTTCTTTACTGAAAAAGCGGTGTACAAATTCAAAAGTTTTTATATGAAAAGAAGATGCGGCACAAATGACACAATTTGTTTTCACAATTTCACGGTAATATGATTTTTGTTCTATGTAAACGTGGAAAAAAGTGTAAAAAGTTTTAATTGTGACATATTTTTACCCTTTCATTTTTACGATGAAAATGGAAAGCAACAAGAGGAAAACGCATAAGGGAATATCAAAAAATTCTTAATGAATTATGTGGAGGAAATATGAAATAATTTTTGTAATTTACAGTTCCGTAGAACAAGAATCTATTCCTACGTTATAAAAATTTTTATTCAGAGACAAGTCGCAATGGGTACGCCATGAGTAAGACTTAAAGTTCATATTCTAAAAATAGTAGCATCTATTTTACTTAAAGTTTCGTTTTCACCTCAATCCTATCTATCCGCTAAAAAAAATTACCTTGTGTTTTTTTGGGAAGAAACTTTGACACACTATTTTCAAACTTTTACTTTTTAGCGCAAGTCATATGGTTTTCTGTAATAGCTTAAACTCCCAATTTTTTGAGGTTAAAAACGGTTTAAATTTTTGTTATGACATGTCAGCTTGGTTTGGCAGAAGTTTCAATTAAACATAGAATTTGGGCTAGAAATGACCTCTTTGATGAGAAATTTTGTTATTTCTTTAGCAAACAGAATTACTGCATCTTGGGGTTGAAAAATTTGTATACCATTTTCAAGAGTGATATGTGATTTGATATAGTTGTGGAAGTGTCAACGGTTCATATTTCATGCAGAGGGCATTTGTACGACTTTGCATTTCATATGTAATACCATCGATAGGTTTTTTATCCAAATAAAAAATTTCATTAATATCTCACACACACTCTTAATCACTGCGTTGCATGAATTATTTTACTAAACATTTCCCTAAATGTCTTTAACTTTTAGTGCGGCATTGAAGGGATTAAAATTTAAGAGAAACATTAACTATTAATTGCTGCTGAAAATGTTACATTTACAATAAATTTCTTTTTTCCTTCAATGACGATATTAAATATTCAACATTTCAACTAGAAGGTATAATTCATCTATTACAAGAAAAAATTCCATATCAAAAATTTTATAAGAAAATTAGAAAAAGTACATGATGAAAAAACAAAATTAATAAGGAAACCTGAACTATCCCGTCTTTAAATTTTCTAAAGCGGCATTATCAACGCGAAAAGCATGACCTTTATTATGGCTTTATTAGAGAAAATTTGCTGTACATGCAGGAAAATGTAAATTTCTTCACTCTGCGCTTGGATATACATATATTCAAAAAAAATTTTTTAGGCAGCATCTGAGAAATTTAAAGGGGTTAAAATAATAAATAAAATAAAGCCCTGATTATATATGACAACTATAATAAAACTAGTTGTAATTTTGCTGACTACTTGTCAGTTCAATATTATAATTTACAACCAACACAGCAACTAGTTAGTTTTCAGTTGTGTTGTAAATATTTGACTATTATGGATTACAACGAATGTAATTACTGGTTGTGAGAATTGACAAATTTTTACAACTAATCATTTGCAATTGTCTTGCCGCCGAATTTGCATCGAAATGTAGAAAAAATTGTAAGTTTAATCTTTCTGAAATATGGAACAAAAATAAATGCATAAACATTTTATAGAAATGTAGCAACTAAAATGCAGTTGGATAAGCTAATGCCTCTATGCAAGAAAATCTGGATATTGCAAGGGTGATGCTCACGTTGCTCGTATATTTTTTTATTTCATTTAACAAATAGCAAAATACATCTTAAATGCATTAATGTTCTATTATGTTCAAAAAAACATTTCTTACTTTGAGTCCGCTAGATCTAAAGGATTTGAGGAATCGCAGAGCCTTCTTCGCAAGCGTGCAACATCGATACTATCATCTTCCTCACCTCCACCAATATAAAGTAGATCCACATTTATATCCATTTTATATTATACTTATGCACACTTTATTTATGTTTATTCATATTTTTTAATCGCCAAGTCCTTCATGAAACGTCAAAAAGTGATAAATTGACTGTCAAATTTCCATTTAGTAAACGAAAGGAACGAGTTAAGTATAACGAGTAGATTGAAGACTATACTAGTTTTGGTTGTAAAACATAATAGTAAAATGAAGTTTTGTTGTGTTGTCTTGAATATAAAATAAACTGGTTGTCAATGCATAATCTAATCTAAAAAAACTAATGCTTGTAATGCTTAATGATTGTACACTAATACCGTATTCCAGCAGAAAAACAGTTATTAGCAAATATCTACTGTATAATTGTCAATTGCTTATGTCCAAGAACATATACTTAAGCCTTTGACTTAGGCCATTTTGTGCTTTCCAAACGGGGAAAGAATTAAAATAATATTTCATAATAACTGCATGAATATGTACTTCTTCAGCGTTTACAATTTAGTTACTCTAACGTGAGGTACAGCCTTTAATGTGTCTGTCCCAAACTAATAGGGCTTAATATGAATAAAAGCATGGCAATGGTATAGGAAAAGGGCCATTCTGCTGTCATCTCATTCTCCTGTATGATTGTAAATACATCGAGTCACATCTAATAATTTTGGATATTATTTTTTAATAAGTTCAATTGTGTAATTAGAATCACCCAATTCTAAAATAAATAGTGTTAAAAAGTGCTAAAAAATAAATAGTATTTTCTGCTACATGCATATTCATTACATACATTTCCGAATTATAATTGTTACGCTTATTCGCTTGTTTCTAGACGCGGCTCAATTGAGTAACACCTTTTTTTAGCAGTTTGTCAATCCTTATTTACAATAATATCAAAATACAGTGGTGAAAGTAAAAGGTAAAATTAAGAATCGACGTAATCGGCTTTAAAAAATTTTTAGTGTTAACACGAGTTCGAGTTCAAGTAAATTCAGAATGCCCTTTTTTTCTTCTCTCATTACAAGACAAACGGAGTTATGACTACCTACATATGTATGTATATGCATTTAATGTACCGCTATAGCGGATTTCTTTAAAAATATAAAAAAATCATGTACTTGTAGAACATTACAAATCCATAAGAGATCAGGTACTGACGATTTTACTTTTTATACCGCCGGCGATGTCCAGTATAGCAATTTTTGATGCAAGCCTCTACAACACCGTTGAGGCTGCCTTTACTTTTACTCTTCTTACTTGCCCATCTTTGGCGGCTGTAGTTTCTACTATAATACCCTTAGGCCAACTGTTTTTGGGAAGATCCTCGTCCACCAGCACCACTACGTCCCCGACAGTCACAGGATTTTGTTTGGTGTACCATTTATTACCTCTTCTTAATAAGTTAGGGGAATATTCCTTAACCCATCTTCGCCAGAAAAGGTCAGCGAATTTTTGCGTTTGTCTTCAACGTTCACGTAGATCAGGATTGTGACATATATAGGTTTGTAACCCGTCGAAGAACCTAGTAAGAGATGATTTGGAGTTGAAGGATCATCATCGAATTTTATGGAGACAAACGTCAACGGACTGGAATTTATAATGAATTCTGCTTCGTATAACACGCTTCTGAAGCCTTCGTCGTTCAATTTGAAGTTTGGACAGATGACTTGCAATACTGTTTTAATAGATTTTACCAGTCGTTCCCACGCTCCCCCCATGTGCAGCGGGAGGGTTGAATATCCATTTAATGTCATCAAACTTATTGGATAGTTGATTCAGATTTAACGATTGTTATTCTTCTTTGAACACTCTAGTGGTGGCTTTAAAGTTCGTTCCGCTGTCCGTAAATATTTCTATTGACATACCTCTATGATAGATGAAATTAGCAAATTAGGAACTGCTATCCAAGCTGTAGGCTCAATCTCAATGTGTACGGTTCGCACCATCAGACATGTGAAAACTACGCTCACCTTTTCTCATGTCGAACAACGATCACCGAATATGGGCCAAAAAAATCAATACTAACGTAGGTGAATAGGCGCTCAAAAGTGGCTACTCTTGCTTTTGGAAGGATCGCCATTTGTGGTGCTAGTGGTGAGGTAGAATTGTTTCGACAATATTGACAACTTTTTCGCACGGTGTTGTATAATACTCGAAGGCGTGGTATATAAAATCTTGTTTTGATGCGGCTTATAATTGCCTCATGAAAGCAGTGATGAAACTTCATTTTAGTAGCGCACAATAATAAAAGACAAGTAGTGTTTAGTGAGTAATATTATTGGATTATTACAATTTAGCATTGGAATTCTTCCTTCAGCTCGGAGTACACCATCATCGTCGATGTAGGGATTTAGAGAAATAATTTTGCTATTTCTGCTTACTCTTTTGTTTCGGTTTATATCATATATTTCATCTTGATATTCGGAATATTGAGCGTGTTTATATAAAAGAAGCTAGTTCCTTTATTTTTGGCTTTGATTCGCTCGATGTAAAGTATAAATATAGCGAGTGGTCGGTATAAACGTCTCCAGCTCGAAAAATATTCAACGTTGAACTTGGTCGGCTTGCTGATGTGTGTCTGAATTCGGTTTCATCATCGTGTGTTGTGAAGACTGAGCATGTTCTGTTCTGTTTTTAAAAATTCTGGGCCGGAGAACCATAGTACTGAGTTAAAGCTTGAAGTCTTAGTGGCAGCATCGGCCGCGTTATTTTTTGTTAGCCCACATCCACTGACTTATCCACTGTCGCAGGTGGCACACTGCACCATCCTATCTGTATCCACAGACGTACATTTTTTACAACTATTTTCCAACATTTGATTATATTTTGATTTAATTTTTTTTTTTTTATTTAACATTTTTTTAAGGTTTGTTACACTTAATCGCTTGTTTCCGGACGCGGCTCAATTGAGTAATACCTTTTTTTAGCAGTTTGTCAATCTTTATTTACAAATACGTACGGTTTACGTCTAGTATTCGGATTGCGAGCTATAAAAATCTGTAAATACCATACAAGATTTGAGCATGATTTAATTATGACAACTCATATTTTCCTGGCATGACCTTTAGTGACCAATTTATTAATTCCATTTTGTAGTGCAGCTTTTAATTATGTGTCCTTAGTAAATTTCTTTTGCAGGCATTGCAGTCTGTGTAGCGCAGAGTTGTAACTAATCTTTTGTAAGATAATAACAATCTTTTTTGTGGCGATGATTCAATTAATAAATAATATTTTATTTGCTCGTGAAGTTCTTGATATTTTTTTTCACAATCACGTGAATTATCATAACATATTTATGATAATTCACGTATGGCGGTGTCATCGTGTCTGCCAATGGGCTCTGTAGCGTCCAACGCAATCGAGTTTTTGAAGCGATAGTTTGTGAAAAGTTGCCTTCTCGAATTTTTAGTGGTACCGCTAAATTCCAGTTATTAAGGCCGATTAAAATTTTTGGTCTTACCTGGGAGTAAATAATTGGGATACCTCTCAAAAATTTGTATTCACTAGTTAATTTTACAATGTCGAGCGATTGTGTTGGTAGCCCAAAATTTTTTACTGTCTTTACATCTCTCAGCAAGAACTTTATTCTATATCAGAGATAGTTATAGACAGGCACCTATTATGGTTCACAACACCTAAATGTTGTGTTGCAGAGCTGACAACACAACACTTACACTTTTTCTGATTATGGTTTACAACATCTATATGTTGTGTATTTCACAGGGTTGTTCTTCAAAAAATGCATCTGACAACAACATTTAAAAAGAACAGTTGTAAACCATAATCGCAAATTCAAAAATACATCAAATTTACAACTGTTGTGAACTATAACAGGGGCCACAATCTAATGGAATATATTTCCTCCCGTGTAGTTTCATCAGTCCAGATTAGCGTTAACGGCTCGATTTCCCCTTTTACACTAAGGCTTTCGAACAAATTGTCTTCAATAATGGTAATCGAAGACCCTTCATCTAGGAACGCAAAGGTGTCTGTAACTTTGTTTTTGACGTGCAATAGTACATGCACGTATCTGAATAATGTACTTATTTTACCCTTAATACCTTCGTGAACATTAACGTCTGCTGTGTTGCCTTGAGCTGGTTAGCTGTTGTTGTTGTTTGTATGCCTGTGTATTAATGGATGATGCTTCGCTAGGCAACTCTTTATTCCGCAAATTCTATTTATTAAACAGTTATGCCGATGATTATTTAAACACGTATGACATAGTTTTTTTCGTTAACTATAGACCAATTTTCGTCTAAGGAAGCGTCTCTAAACTTCTCGCAACTCTGGATTTAGTGGGACTCAGGTTTGCAAAATAAGCACAGGTGTTTTATGTGATAGGTTTTGTTTAGATTGCTGTTGGAAGTATGTGCTTGTATAGGCGTGTTACGCCTGCTAACGGTTGGCGGCGATACAATTTGGCTCGCGGCGGTGGCAATATTGTAAATCCAATTACTAAATTTTTTTACAATTGGGATTTTATTGTCTTTTGTATAGGTAGCCCACCTCAATTATTGACTGTTAGGTAATTTCTCTACAAACTCCCTTGCCAACATCGGGTTATTGAGATGTGCGGCCATTGAGCAAGCCTCCATAGTGGAGCAAATATTTTGTATTATAATTGCGTACTCTATTAAGCTTTCTATTTTTCTTTTGGAGCAGGGAGTTTTTGTGTCTTTTCTATTAGACTTTCAATTATGTATTTCGGTCTTCTGCAGCAGATTTCTAAAGTCTGCAAGATTTCGCTCACCATTGCGGGTAAGAGCAGTTGACTCTTTACCAATTCTCTGGCCTTTCTCCGTACACAAGCATGCAAACGCATGAAACTTTCAGCATCCGTATAACCAGCTACGTGTGTGCTCTTTTTAAAGCTGTTAAGAAATAAGGGTCAGTCTTCGGGGTTTACCATCAAAATATGGTAACTCCTTTGGTATCACCTGTCATGCAGCCTGTTGTGACTGGGATGGTTGGCTTAAAAAGGAACTATTAGTCGAACTATTGTTGTAATCTGGTTCACAGGCTGCTTGGGCCAAGATTTGGTATTTCTTTTTAGGTATTCTTTTTTTAATTCTGGTGAATTATTTGCGTTTTCAAATTGTTGGCTTTGACTCAGTTGGTTTACAGATGGTGTTATTTGGCGGCTAAGCGGGTTTTGGCTTGTCGAACTTTTGGTTGCTGCAGCTTGCTGATGACTGCACGAGTCACAATTCCAGCTAATCTCGGCTACATTGCTGCTAACGTCGACACACTCGAAGTGGAACCATTTGTCGCAGGTGTCGCACTGTACCATGCTATCTGTATCCACCGACGTACTTTTCTTACAATTGTTTTCCAACATTATGATTATATTTTAATTAAATTTTTTTTTGATTTAAATACTTTTTTTAAAGATTTGTTACGATTAATCGCTTGTTTCTGGACGCGGCTCAATTGAGTGACACCTTTTTTAGCAGTTTGTCAATCTTTATTTACAATTATATCTAAATACAGTGGTGAAAGTAAAAGGTAAAATTAAGAATCGACGTAATCGGCTTTCAATATTTTTAGTGTTAACACGAGTTCAAGTAAATCCAGAATGCCGTTTTTTTCTTCTCTCATTACAAGACAAACGGAGTTATGACTACCTACATATGTATGTATATGCATTTAATGTACCGCTATAGCGGATTTCTTTTAAAATATATAAAAAAATTGCTTGTAGAACATTACAAATCCATAAGCGTATATGGATACATATGTAACATAAATAACCGAGGGCACAACTTAGTACGTTTGTACAGTGGCGGCGACAATAATATTATATTATTATTTCTATAATGATATAAATATAGTTTTATATATTAAATCAATTATAATTTTTATTTTATCCTTTCCTGAAATAATTTTATATATATATATATATATATATAATATATATACAGAGGTCTTTCGCCTGCGGCGGTTAAACATGAAAACCAGGATGACGGGTATGAAACTAGTGCCGGCGACATTCTTACACCTAACTCACACGCATCATCTACTCATTCGTTGACACCTCAACATCACATGCAGCATGGCGGAGTGGTGGCAAATGTTATTAAGTGTGATGATCACCAGCAGCAGCATAATATGCGACTACAGCAAACGCAACTTAACACTCATCTTATAAATGAACCGAATCAAACTATCCAGCAAGAGATGGCCCCAAATGAATCAACACCAAATATGACAAATAGAGATCATTATCACTTTATGGATGATGATATTAACTCAACCTCAAACAATAGTTTACGTAACATCTTGACCCCACCGCATTCTCACACACGTATTAATCAAGAAGGAGGTGCTCTTAACGGATTTATGGTGATTCAATCGGCATCGGAAACATCAGCATCATCTAACATAAACTCAACTAATGAAATGTACAGTCTCACAAACTCATCGGTACATCATCATCAATCACAAAAACAACCCTGTTTGGATATTAATCCAAACAAGCCAGTTACGAGTACCAAAAATCAACATTATACTGAGGTATCTTCAGAAACTAGCGGTAAAGAACAGAATTCTATTTTGAACCTACAAACCAAATCTGTGCAAAAGAGACGCGGGCGTAAAAAGAAAATACTAGAGAATGGATTACAACCAATTCTAGACAGGTAGTTTTAATATAGGATAGTAATATTAACATATTTTGATTTCGTTTTTTTTTTATATTTTAAAGGTCAAATACAAATGACGGTAATTCCATTACCGGGTTTTCAAAAACGAAAGAACGAAAAAAACATGACCGGTTTAACGGTATGTCTGAAGAGGAAGTAGTAAAACGTGTATTGCCTGACCATTTGTGCGATAATTTAGATATTGTCATAGTGAGTGTAAATTTCATTTTAAAAAATTTAATTTTTTCTGTGTTTGAAAATATTTCAATCGGTTGTTTAATTAATTTCAGCTTAAATTTGCAACAACTAATCTTAAATCGTTTTCCTTATTAATAACTTTCTATATATTATTTCAAAGTTTTTAGTTAAATAAAAACTATAATTTTTAAAAACAAATTATTTATTACCTGAATTTCAAACCTAAAAAGACGCCGGGAGGCAAACAACAACGTTAGTGTTTTTAATGTTCCAAGTAACTAACCCAATATTAACTGTGACACATTCCTTTAGGTTTGCAAATTATATGTACAGGGTGGCTGATGAATTTTGCTACATTAAGAAACTGAAATAATTTTTTTTCCAGTGTATGGAATTCATTTTTCTTTTATTCATGGTTAAGCTTATTAAATTTTATTAGATATAGCTTAATTAGTTTTAAAAATAATGGAATTTAAATATCTCCCTGCTCGTTGATGCATGTGCGGCATCTTACCAAAAAGTTGTTCATTACTGCTTGGAGAGTTGAGACAGGAATAGCCGCAATTGTTTCTCGAATGGATTGCCTTAGTTCATTCAAATTTGTTGGTTTTGCTTTGTAGACTTCCTGTTTGCAATAACTCCACAACAAAAAGTCAGGTGCAGTAAGGTCAGGCGACGTGGATGGCCAACGGAATGTGGAGTTTCTGCTTATCAGCTTATTGGGAAATTTTCGTCGCAATTCTGTCATAACAGGTTAGGCTATGGTGAGGAGCTGCACCATCTTGCTGAAACCACACTGAGTTGAAAGAAATTCTCATTTGGCGTAATTCTGGATAGAAAAACTCTGAACATGCTCAAGTAACGGTCTCCAGTAACCGTAACGGTGTGATCGTTTTCTTCGAAGAACTAGGGCCCGACAATGCAGCGTGGTGAAAGTGCGTGTGACACGAAGTGGATGCAATTTCGTCTCATGGAGTATCTGTGGGTTGGAAGCACTCCATATTCGACAATTTTGTTTGTTTATGTTGCCGTTTAAATCGAGATGGGCCTCGTCAGACATGAAAAGACAGTCCAACATGTTTCCATCCTCTTCCACCATTTGAAGCATCTTCTGGTAAAATTCCAAGCGAATCGGAAAGTCTGCAGCGTTCAGTTTGTTGGCTAATTGAATTTTATATGGGAATAAGTCCAAATCCTTGTGCATAATTGACTGTAATGACTGTCTGCTTATACCCATTTGAACAGATAAGCTTCTTGTCGAAACACGTGGATTGTTTTGTATGGCAGCAGCTACAGCAGCGATTGTTTCCTCCGTTCGAACTGAAGGGTTTCGATGGTAAGGTCTTCTGTGGACTGTCCCATGCTCGGCAAAATTGTTTACAAGTCTCATTATGTTGCATCTGCTCGGAGGATTGCCGCCAAATGTGCGTCTATGCTCTCTTTAAACCGAAACTACGTACTCCAGTGCGTGATAGCGGCGAACAATCCAAATTCTTGTTTCAGTGTCCCAGTTATCCATTTTTGTTAAATGTAAAAGTCAATCTGCAAAATAAAAATAAAATTAATAAGATTCATTAAATAGAAAAAAAGTTATTCAATTTTTTTTGGTAGCGGCTTTCATCAGCCAGCCTGTTTATAATTTAAAGATTAAAAATACTTTATGCTATTATATTGTATGTTTGACTGCTCCAGTATCGTTTATGCGTTCATTTCATTTTGAGACCACATTACAAAGGCTGTTAGTTATATAGTGTTGATAAAGTGTGGAAAGTGATATCTGCAAGTTGGAATAAATAAAATTTTTTTATAGTTTGCAAATTTTTGCTAAGCGTTTTACTCTCAACCACTAGTTCTTATTAATGACCTTATTCTACTTTGTGGTTGTAAGCTATTTTGGACTGTGTATATATAGTTTTTGTTTGAGTGTATATAATAATAATCCGATCGAGCGTGCCGACAAACTTCGCATACTATTTTATACTTTCTAGAATTATTTAGTGTATTGCCATGTTATGTGTATATACTTGGTAAATTTGGTATGAAAACTGCTAGACCATTCGATTACAACCATTAAAATTATTAAACAGCATTTTACTGAATAAGTTATTATATAATATTTCGGCTCAAAGGTCTTTTTTTTTTAATATTGTGTGGTAACTCTGTGTAAGCATAAAAGCCATCTGTTTTACCGGGCCTTTTGTGTCCTGTTAACTTGTCAGGACAAAAAGTGCAATACCTTTCGCACTGCGAAAGGGCAACATTTTTACAAAAGAACACGCAACCCTCTAGGAGAGCAAAATTTTTTTGAGAAAAGAACACTAAATTGCCCTTTTTGAGGGTAATGTTGCCTTTTCTTTATAGAAAAGTCAACACCATTAGTCTTTAAGCCAAAAATGGACTTGTGGACATCTTCTGTCATGCATTTCAAATCTCTAATTTTCATGCATGTTCTCAACTGGCACATTTAGTAATTTGGCAAATATAAGAGGAGTTGTGAAATTTCTTTCTGGCAATGTTATATTTAAAAAATGGTCTTTCAAGGTCTACTTATGAGTATAATTTTAGCACGCAGTGAAATGCTGACTGCTAGGGTAGTTTAACCATATAATAAAAAAAATTAAATAACAATAAGTTATACAAATAATATTTTTCATTATTTTTATGATAATTATTTTTTTATTCATGATATTTATTTATGGGTTATAATTTCCGGTATATGGCCGCATCTGTTACGAGTTACATCGTCCATTCCATAAGTATAATTTTTAAATACTTTTGCCAGTAAATCTAGAAATATTTAAATAAGTAAAAATAAAATATAAGAAATATAAATATAATAAATCTGTTGATTTGAATATAGGGTTCCAAGGTTTTAAGAGTTGTTGGTTTGTCAGCATAAGGTAATAACACATACCCTTACAAAGTAATCAGGATCCATTAATTGCCACTACCGATAAGGCCAGTCAACAAGAAATAAAGTTTTCAGTAAATTGGTTGTTCAAAAAATCGATTTTAGGCGTGCTGTATGATATCGTTGGTGTTTAAATTATTAATTTTTGGAAGCAAAAGTTCCGTCCGCATGGCTAATTAACGCTTAGATTTCGCCTTAGCAGTAGCTCTTTTGTCATTTCGAAAGGTGATTCCGCCACCTTGTCACTTACACTAAACAGTAAATTTTAGTGAAATGCATGTAAAGGACTTGTTTCACTACCCCTCACAGTATTAACACATGACAAATTTGGCATGGATTATGAAAAAGTATTATAATGTAACCTAAAACCGTATAATTTGTTTGACAGTCGAATACAACTTGCAAAAGGTTTTGAAAATTTTTATAAAATGGTGGATTTTGTCTGATCAGGGTTAATTTTACTTCAAGAGACAAAAAAGTGCAAAAAGTATATTATTATTAAAGTTTTGTTTATAGTTTAAATTAGTATTGTGATCATCACTTTTCTACAGCACCAAATGGAATAAATTACTTTATTTGTATGTGACAAACTTAAAATATATGTTTTCGTAATACATGGATAATATGGTGTACCACCATATACTCCATATTTGATCCATTTTATAACGTTTAAGGCTATGACTTGATATCACTTTCGTGCGAATAGCTCGATTTGTGTATATACATACGGCATCATTTTGACTTGCAGCATCATTTTGAAGTAATTATACAAATGTTCGAAAACATCCATTCAAATTTTTTTACAATAAATTTATCACGGTTTTAGTGGAAATAGAGTGGCATCTTCGTACATTTTTTCCAAATTTTTATTTACAATCTCTTTACAATAAAACATTAAGCAAGTTAAATAGATATTCATAAGTCGCCAAACTTCATTTAACTTGGAGTATATACGCCAATAAACAAAACATTTATATATAATGACAATGAAAAGAAAATAAATATAATTAGTTTTACATTGCCTAAATGTGGTTTTATTATTATTTTATTGTAAAAATGGCAGATCTATTATATACAGTCTTTTCAGTATTTTAACTTAACCTCTCTCATCACCAACGTTATGGCTGGTATATTTGTGTGACAACTCAATCGTTCGAAATAATTGGTATTAATCTTTTTTATTTCACTTCTTATCCTTGGAATACCAAGATCATTGTAAATAGTGTCATTTGTCACAAACCAAGGCGCGTTAGATTATAAACCTTAGGGTTTTGGATTGCTACCACGGTAAAATTTCTCTGTATTGGATTTGTTTTGCGTGGCACATATGTCCATATAGGCTTCAAAATTGTATTATACAAAAAATTTTATTTGATAGGCTTAGCTGAGATCGTAGACCAAGAATCTAATGGCGTTTTCTTTTCTGCAAAAAAAGGCAACACTACCCACAGGGAGGGCAATGTTGTGTTCTTTTCTCAAAAATGTATTACCCTGTGAAATGGTTGCGAGTTCTTTTCTAAAAAATGTTGCCCTTTCGCAGCAAATCAACAGGGCAGAAATTTCCCTGTAAATTGTTTTTATACAAGATTTTATACATGGTTTTTATACAAGAACACAGTGCTCAGTGAAACTTTTAAGTAAAACAAATTAAGCACGAAAGAAAAGTAGTTCTTATAATGTCCAATGGAGAATCACGATGTATGATGCATTTTTAAATAGTCATGCTTGGTAATAATTCCTTTCCAATTTATTCGATACGTTTTGGTTCCATATTCATTGAGTCACTTTAACTCGTGTTTTTTTTTTTGTTTGTTTCATTTTTGTTACCTTTAGTACGAAGTTTTTCATTAACTAAAAATAAGAAAATAAAAAAATTAGGTTGTTATTTGAGTTTCTTATCAGTACAACAGAGTGCTTACATTGTTCACTTGCAATCTGATGCTTGTTTCCATTCCAGTAAATGCTTTGCTAAGCTGTCGCTGTTATTGACATGCCTGCATGATCGCAAGATTTTATCTGCCATAGGGTTATCCTTACAGGATTATATTTTTTTATGTTTCATATCATTCGCCATCGTATTATGTTTTACCACTTTCAAACTTAGTTCTTTTATTTTTTTAGTCAGTAAATTTTCAACAACATGACGGACGTTCGATCATTACATTGTGTGTAGTAAATTAAAAATGTTATTTACTTTGTTAATATTTGTTCTCATTTGATTGCAATTCTTTTTCCTTTATTTCCAATTTTATATTTTTTTTTGCTTTTCACTTTCATGGAGTTTTTCGTGCCTTTGTTCCTGTTTCTCCATCATTTTATTTATTTTTTCTTCTACTTCAAACAGTTTTCTCTGGCATCGGCTTATTTGCTTTAAAACTATCTTTATTTCTTCCAAATTTTTTTTATCATCATATATTTTTTTCTGATATTCACTTTTTTTTTCATTGCAAAAGTAGTTCTTAAGTCTTAAGGCCCAACTATAATGTGCATATGCAACCAGAAGTCAGCTTCTGCAACCGTGCAAATGCATATAAAACATATGGGATAAACTATAATGTGCATAAGCAAACTTTTCGTTAAGTTTTGCCAACTGACATTTGCTTAAGGAAAGTGCGGAATCTGCTGTTTTTGGTTTTGATATAGGGTAAAAGATTTAATTTGTTTCATTTGCCTTTTTTTCTTTACTTTACCTTCTTAAAATTTGTTTTATTATTTTATTGTTAAAAAAAATGGAAAACGACGAACTAAATTTTATTTTAACTTTAATTCAAACCAGTCAGCAGTCTTCTGCAAGATCTGTCTGAGACGTCAAAGGAAGAGTTCCTAGCCCGTACAACTTTTTTCATTATATTAGTAGATTTAATAGAATAAAAATATAATAACTTTTTTTATTTCATTTATTATGGAAAGAATTTTCAAATTTTAGTTTCAATCTATTCAATTATTTGAAAGGAAATAACATAAATTGTTCCTTATTTCTGTAGAAATTTTTCCACCGTAATGACAATTCGCAGATTGTGCAATCGATGGAATATTGTTTTCAATAGTAGACCGCCATATTCCGTCTTGTAAGTCTCCATTACTATCCTCCCAATCAACATAATTTGTGGGGACGTAGGAAGATAGATCATTAAGCATAATGAAGTTATGCAAGCCAGCGCAGGCCAATACAATTTTTTCAGCATTTTCTGGAAATAAGTGCAGGGTAGTAAACAAAACTCGCCATCGAGACACTAAAATTCCAAATGAGTTTTCGATTGTGCGAAGAGCTCTCGATAAGCTTTTATTAAACATATCCTTATCATTCGGTAGCAGGACGCCAGGGTAAGGACGCATTAAATTTGTTCCTAAAGGAAATGCAGCATCACCAACAAAAAAAATTTGGAATTGTTATATCCGTATTTGGCAAATTTTTATGAGGAGGAATTGGAAGGCTCTTATTTAGCAGTCTTACCAAATCGACTCAGTTGAAAAATTCTTATTTGCAAAATAAAGTAAAATTTATATTATAGATTTACTTTTTTTGTCAATATTTACTTACCTCTGGCTTCCATAGGCTCCAATATCTACGTGCGTGAACCGATATCGGGCATCACATGCCGCTAACAAAACTATGGAGAAATGTCAGTTGTTTCTAGGACAATCTGCCGGACAGTTTTCTTTCCCAACTTAAATGACCACGCCAATGATTGGAATGAGTTTGCTTGCGACAAAAATCTGTTTCCAATATAAAAGGAAAAATGTTTATTGTTTTGCATACATTTACAACACGAAACTTACAGCAACGTTGCGGCCAACCGACATTAAGGCTGCACGGGTTCTCGTAATGAGTTCTTGTCAAGGTATGGCTTAACCAGATTTAATAAAATAAATAATAATAAAGGAGGCCTCCTTCGTGTATATATAAAAAATTGTTGGTGGTCTATCTCCTTCGTCCTTAGAAATGTCAGCACTAAGAACCCATTCTTCTTCCGGTCACGATTTATTTCTCTGACAGAACAGGAGCGTATTCTTCTGTTTTCCAATTCACTAATATTTGTTAATGTGCATTTGTTAGTGCTAGTTTTATTAAATTCAGATTCTTCAATTGTTTTAACTTTTTGTTCATTTTTACACACAAATGCAACTCGAACAAAAATTCACTTAAGTTTATTATAGCCACTTAAAAGTTTCATTAAGTTTGCTGCTGTATTTGATAGGCTTTTCGTTCAATTTCGACAGTTGCTTAAGTTTGCATATGCACTATAGTTGGGCCTTTACAGTCACGGTTGAAAATTTGCATTGAGTCGTTAACAAGGTTTTTGTCGACAAAAGAAAACTAAGATAATGTTGTCGTTTTGTTACCTCTCATGTCAAAATGTTATGTGTTTTTATCGAAAGTTTTCAATGTCGCCTACGGCAATGCCGTTAATAGCGCCATCGACATCACTTTTGTCGCCGTTGACATTCCCAATATACACGATATAACCGTTGGTACAACTCGCTTAGTAATCAAGTTGTGTGTTGTGCCCACAGACGATAAAACTTCTTCGTACAATTTCATTTTGCAAACAATTTACAGCTGGAACCAACAAATAATAAACACGCATTCCACGGAGCAAAACAAATTAGGCTTAAATTTTGTGAAGCAATAAAACAATTGAAAGCTCTTTAAGTAAATTAAATATTTGTTGACAATAAAATTTTTTTTTAACTAAAAGATTTTTAATAAACTTTAAAAAATAAAACTTCAATGAACTGTTTTTAATTGCATATAATTTACTAATATTGGCTATCATTAAATAATTCATCGTAGAATTGTGCTCTAGTTTCATTTCAACTACGTCTTCCATTTTTAATTAGTATTCATTTAGTTTTCTTTGCTTTCAAAAACTAAATTAACCGACGACACGTCTTTCTCTTGCAAAATTAAAATGAGAATGATGTACGAAGTCGCATGACTAACCCACAAACGTTGCAACGCGTTGGCACAACTTGCCAAAAGATTAAAAAATTTTGATTTTTCATACAACCGAGACACAACTTCATACAACAAGCCCACACACGTTACAATCTTGATTACAACCTGCTCAAGTTGTACCAATGTTTGTATCGTGTATGGGTTGCATAACTACAATTTTGTAGTCATTTCTTCAAGAATATTTTTTTTTTTTTCTTTTTTTTTTGGCGTGAGAAAAGGTAATTTTATAATAGATGTACGTTTGTATGTACTATGTATGCATGTATGCAAGTATGCTCTGCCAACAATTATGTGCCTATGATGTGTTTGTGATTATCAATTTGCATGCTTTTCTATATACAACATGTTCTGTTCTAATTTTTTTGTTTGAGAAGAATTAAGAAGGAGTTTTATATGTATTGTTGTGCTAGATTTATTAAAGACATTTTGTGAGATTTTATGAGATTATTGACTTCATTGAAGTGGAAAACTATTGTTTTTTAATATATTTGTAATTTTTTGTACAGTTCTTAATTGAAATTTCTCATCACTACTATTCTCACGTTGTATTTATATTGCAATTTCTATTTTATTGACATACTCGTATACCGAGATAGGACTTGCTACTTACTCTACAATTTGCTTACGGAGAAAAAATAATACAACTATAATTATGATTTTTAATTACAACAGTAATCGCAAATATTCAGCACATTAAAAATGTTTATGAATATTAATTATGATTGTTAAATCTCAATACGAAACTAAAGTCAATAAATAATAAAAATAACATCCACTTTGCCCCCAACAATTATAATAAAGCCCCGAAATTATATATTTTTCATACACATTATACAGCTCGTAAGAGGAGTGCCACAAAAACTTATTAAATCTAACTTTCGGTATTTATTGTGCCACCAAATTGAATTAATTAGGCAAATGTTTTATATAATATATAAAATAAATTTGATTTTTATGTGTGGTATATAATAATATTTTAGATTGGGATCAATCCAGGCTTATTTGCGGCTTACAAGGGTCATCATTATGCAGGTCCTGGTAATCATTTCTGGAAATGTTTATATTTGTCTGGTTTGACTCAGGAACAAATGAATGCTGATGAAGATTTTAAACTAATGAAATATGGAATAGGATTTACAAATATGGTGCAAAGAGCTACTAAGGGATCAGCCGATTTAACCAGAAAAGAAATAAAAGAAGGAAGCCGAATTCTATTAGAAAAATTGCAGAGGTTTCGTCCTAAAATTGCAGTTTTTAATGGTAAACTAATATTTGAAGTGTTCTCGGGGAAAAAGGATTTTAATTTCGGTCGGCAACCAGAATGTGTAGAAGGAACAGATACCGTAAGTATATTTATTTATTGTCATTCAGTTATTTAAAGAGTTAAATTTGAATAATTTTCTTTAAATTAGATATTGACAGATTTATGCCCCTGTTATGGTTCACAACACCTAAATGTTGTGTTGTAGAGGAGACAACACAACATTTATACTTTTTCTGATTATGGTTTACAACATCTAGATGTTGTGCATGTTACAGGGTTGTTTCTCAATGTTGGTATACTTTCCGTAAAAAATACATCTTTGAGTACACCAAACAGACAGTTGAAAACAAAATTAATACGTTTCAATAAATTTAGACGTGAAGTTATTTTTATTAATATACAAAACATAAATAACTAATATATATATATGTAATATATTTTTAAGTAATATAAATAAATAAAAAGTTACAAAAAAATTTTAAATAATGGACATCGTCGGGTTATTCTTTGATATTGATGAGGACACAAAGAAAACGCACGCATTCGAAAAGGAATTCTATAAAATAGAATAAAATAATAATAATAATAAAATTGTTTCAAATTAAAAAAAAAAATTTATTAAACCTAAATAAATATGAAGAATCTTTAAAATCAAAAATAGGGACACATAAAAAATAAAAAAGAAATCTAAAATAAATAAAAAAAAATCGCTAAATTAAAAGTTTTTGAAAATAGTAAGCGGAAAAATTTGTCAACGAATAATTTCAGAAACAATTTTCTATTCTTATAGTGAATTATATTGAGAAGAAATTCTTTTTTTTAACGACACAACACGTACTGAGCTGTTTTAAATTTTTGACTGAACTGACAACACTTCAAACAACTGGTGTAACCCATAATCGCAATTTCAAAAAGACAACATCAAATTTACAACTGTTGTGATGATAGGGGCCTTAATCATTTTTTGGCAATTAAGAATGTAATAAAATGATTTTGTTTTATGTTATAAAGGTAAATAAAATCAGTTGTGCAATTAAAATTTAATAACAATAGTAAAATAAAAATTTTTAATAGGAATTTGCAATTACATACAAAATTCAAATTCTATAGACTGTAGACCGCCATCGTGTGTTTCCATTTTTATCTAATTATTCAAATGCATAAAAAAAATTTTATATGCGTTTCTTTTCAGAAAAGGAATAATATTTCCACATTGAAAGTAATATATTTAATATTGTTTTATAACAAACATTTAATTTCATATCTTTCAGTTCATTTGGGTCATGCCATCTTCCTCAGCTCGTTGTGCTCAGTTGCCTAGAGCTGCGGATAAGGTGCCATTTTACTCAGCCCTTAAGAAATTTCGAGACTACATAAACGGCTTAATATCACACATCGATCAGTCTGAATGTGTTTTTACAGAGGAACGGATAAAACAACAATGCGAACAAGAAAACTATAAAAACCAACAAAATAATACTACGGATGTAAATTGTTCTAATTTTCAGACTTCGGTAGGAATTGCGAATACAAATAATTCATTGCAGAATTCTATAGGCTATCCATTTGATCCTGAAGTGAATCCGCATGGTGCTGGCGAGGGCCCTGGACCACCGGCACCAAGTGTAACTAACAGTGCAAATAATAGTTTTATGATGTCATCTCTGGTCGCAACTCAGCACGAGAAGAAAAAACGAGGGCGACCCAAAAAGGTGAAAGGTGATGAAATTATCGACCCTGTCACGGGCAATAAGATACAAGTAAATAGGCAATTAATGGGAGCCAATAATGGGGAATATGCAAATATATTAAACTTATCCGTTGTACAAGCGTCCAGTTCCGAAATGCCAAAGAAAAAGCGAGGAAGACCTAAAAAGGTGAAGCCTCATACAAATATGCTTCAACATGATATTGCACAGTCAAATTCAGTGTTGAACCAAAAACCGAACGTTATGTCTATACAGTCTCTTACAAATGATATAACGCAGGGGTCACCGCATCCTATTCAGGGACTGCAGACAAATCATCAACACGTAGCTTTATACTCTACTCCACCTCCACATCGAATAAGCATTTATTCACCAATGGCTTCGCCAATGGTTTCACCATCTCTTAACTGCTCCTATTCTACTAATACACCTCCTTCTCAGCCGCATCACGATAAGTTAGGCTTACCTAGAAGTGGAGGAGGAGAGTCGTCCAAAACAGCTTCCGCAAATCTAATGCCCACTACACAGCAGCAACATCCTGTGCCGGATCAAAACTTTGGGGAATCACCACCTCCAAGCTCTCCTAACATGTGTACTGTTGATTTTGATACACCGGCGAGTTCAACTGCAACTTCGGCGATTCTAACCGATAATGTTAATTCCGATTTAAATACAATACATCATAGGCTACGCAGTACCCATCAAAGATCACGTTTTAGTAGTCCCATTAATGGCGAAGTCACACCTGACCATAATGCAAATGAACACTTCCAACAATGGCTTTCACCGCAACCCAGTCATAACATTCATTCTCCAGCAGCTGCACCAACAATGTTTTTGAACTCACCCCAGCAGCCCTCTCTCACTTATCATGATCAACAACACCAGCAAATGCAACCGATACCGCAACCACAACATCATGACCTGCATCCACAGTGGTCACTAAGGCATCAAAATCGTTATGAAGATCTTTCAAAAAGCCCGTATTTGTTGACTTCTCAAGGCCATCAAACGCATTCACATAACCAAGGAAATCATAATAATCAAAGTCAACATGGTAATAGTGATGTTGCGCGCAAAAGTTTATCTGGTCTTGAATCGTTGGTTGACCAAATTCCCACTATTTCAGAAAGTGAATCCATTGTACTCTCTTCAGCAGCTGCGGTAAATGCGCAGATGGCAGCCGCAGCCGCGGTTGAAAGTAGACTTCAGGGTATGCAAAATTCATCTCTTGCCGATCCGCAAGTAGGGGACGAATCTCATTTTTCCTCAGTAACAGGACCTCAGAATCTTTTAACAGCCAGTAACAGTCCATCTTCTGCACGTACAAACACCAATCAAGTCCAACAGTCAAACAACACAACAAGCTTGCTAAATAGCAATTTTTCTGTTAGTAATTTAGCTGCATCTTCTACTACAACTAATAACAGCAGCAACAGTCATGAAAGCTATGGTTTAACGCCAAACACAGGACATCTGGCCAATGCTAACGCTTATCATCACTCAAATTTAATGGCTGCTGCAGTTTTAGCTGCTGCTGCAGCTAATACAACATCTAATATCTCAACAACTGCTGCTGCAGGTGTTAATAATCATCATGCGTCAATGTACATGGATCCACATGCTCATTTAACAACACATGTACCTGCCAATTCTATTTACACTTCAGCAGCACCTCCAACTCAGCATCATCATCATAATTCGACTGTAGCGGCGCATCATCATCATCATGCAGCAACACACTATGGAAGTACTCAACATTCGGCACCCGATTATGCAACTCCTAATAACCCATACGCAGCTACACAAGTTAATGTAACACCTAGCCATACTCTTCATATGCCGAGCCCAAACTATCCGTATGGGTATCCTACAGCATCAACTCAAAGCAATTACTCAGCCTATTCCCACTCCCATCACCCAAATCACCATCATGGACATCCCCATTCTCATCATCACTTGGCAATGTTCGATCGATTGAAACCCTCCGACATTACTGGTTACAGCAGTGGTTTCTGATGGTGATTAAATACAAATACTAGTTCAGGTATAGACAAAAGGCTGAATGGCCCCAGTGTGTAAAATATATAATAACTATTTTTTCATAATTTCTCTAAAAAAATAGTAAATATTTACCTATCACGCTTTGTGAAATTATGTATATGCTGCTTATAAAATCATATTTTTAATATACAAGATATTAAAGATTTGGGTACAAACGCACATAAAGCATACATACATATTAAAACATACAATTCGAAAGTTACATGACTTAAATAACTTAACAACAGCCAACATAAACGATTCTTGAGTTAACTTAGCTAATATTTTTATGAAGGCCTAAGTTAAAATTAATTTGCCAACATTTTGATATAAAAAAAATTAAAGTCCAAATGTGTTTTTAATTAAAAAAAAAAAAAGTTAATTTTTTCATTGCCGCTGAAATCACAAGATTACACAAAACCGTAAAAAATACAATTATTCCTTTATTAGAATAGAAAAACGTCCTATCGGAAGCTTCCTGTGATTTCTATACTATGTGTGGGGGTACCAATGGTACATCATCTTGGACGTCGGTTCCAAACCCACATGGAGATCGATAGGTGAATCGATTGTAGACTTCGGCTAATAAGTCTAAAGTTATGCATACCAATTTTACCTCGTGAGCAGATGGGCATGACCGCTTCGTGAATCTTCGCACTCTCTGGTAATATAGGCATTAAGATCGATGGGATTTGGCATGGGCAATTAAATGGTTCGGGTATCTTCATAATAGTCCTAATAAGCGCCTGACAGTTAAGCGCCTGACAACAACCTCCGTTGGAGCTGCGCATATTTTGTCGGTGCAATGGGCTTTGTTTCCTCAGAAATCTGGTTTACCAATATCGTTAGAAAAAAGTGGTACATCCAGAGAATTGTTTTTAATGTATGTTTCTCACAAACTGTTTTTTACACACATGCCAACTAAAATGATGGATGTGTTTTTGTACCGTAAAGAAGGTAAGCAAAGCGCTGCAAATCACTAAACCTATGTATATATTTTTTTTTATGAAATACATATCCTCCTACTATTGAATCTCTTACATAAATGAATATTTTTGTCTGGAAGAATGCATGTGAATTTTTAACAAATGAGTTCATTACATTTCATTCTATTTTGTTAAAAGTTGTTGTTTTTTTCTGTTTCTAATGGAAATAAACATACATAGATATGTATGTATTTTTGATTATTGCTATGAAATAATAAAAGCGAAAATTTATTTAATTTTCGCCCAACTAATTAGCTGCAGCAATATTAAATGTTAATGGTAAATACATCCTTAATATAATAAGTATTGCAATAAATACTTAATTACAATGTCAAATAATGAGCATAATTAATAACACATTTATTTATAAGTAGATTTAAAATAAGTGTAAGAAAATAGAGACTCGAAAATGAAATTCTTTTGTATCCATCAGCAAACTCTCTATATACGTACCAAATTTTAAAATTTTGGAAATGGGAATTAACAAAGATTTTACAAAATCTATGTGCTTCAAAATATATTTTTCTTTTTTTATGGTTAGTTAGTTGCAAAGAAGAATATATGAAATTGGACCTGAGTATGACACATCAACAGATGGAATTAGATGCAGAGTCAAGCAAATGTACAATTATTTTAATTTTGAAAGGTTTTTTTCAGTATACCAGACTGATTTATGATTTAGCTTCGCCTCCCGCTAAATTTACTCATGAATTTACTACCATGCAGGATTAAATGCAATGAGATTGACCTATACATATAGATATTTTCCAACTTTGGGTTTTGGATGTTGTCAGCACTAATAAATGGGTTGAGTGTATCGACTAGTTCGATAATAATATCAGTACTACGAAAAATTTTTGCTCGATTGGACTTTCGATATATGTATTTTCTGTACCATTTGTACCTAATGTGGTCCATTGCGTTTGGTTGATGATTTTGCGTTGGATTTCAATAAACATTGCCGGTACCTAAGTCTTTAATGTCAGCACTATTTTCAAGTTTGCTATGGCTTATCATTAAAAATACTTAATGTGCAATTATTTAGATTATGGATTTTACATATGTATATCCACTATATTTTTACAACTTTTCATTGTTTTAAATTCATTGTTGCAGAAGGCTATCCTATCATTTAATGTTAATTTTCCATTTGAATGATACATTTGCCAGGTGACTTAGGTCTATCAATAATGGCGACCAAACATTATTTAGGGTATTCAAAACCGCTATTTGTATTAACGTCGGATGCTCGATATGGTAAGGGAAGAGGAACCGAGCTTGACCACGGGATAGGTTTTTGTCAACTCGATACATTAAACTGCCAACGAGATAGGAAGTAGGTCCGACACATGAAACGCAGATAGTGAGATTATGATGCTCCTCCGATTTCATCAATAGCGCGGAGATTCACTATCCTTTCTGAGAACCAGTGACATTTGTGAGAATTGGCCCGACGTCTAAAGGGAGTACCAGTTGATCGCATATTTTCTTGATGACAATTACAAATTAAATATAAAGTACAGTTTTTTTGTATTTACCATTTAAATATATATTCATATGCACTCCTGTTGGTAGTGAGTGCAATTTTACCTACAATTTTACCTACAATTTTATTATTATGCAAATTTATAATTTATGCCGTGCCCTATCTGCGGTTAAGAATTCATTATGGGCCCTTAACAAACAGGTTGCCCTGACTCGGGATGAAAAGTACTGCACTATTTGCACCGTATAAATCGACAGTGTTTAAAATGCCCTGTAAAAAGACTCATTTTATTCTTATAAAGCGTTACCAGACAGTGGTCCAAAAATGTTTTGGATAAGAAAAGCTAAAAAATTAGATTTTATTAATTATTTTTATATGGGCATTTCCAAGATCACGAACGGGATATTCGTACGCATTCAAGTTTAAAAAAAAATGTATGATAACATACAAAATTTTCTTAGCCCTGTTACAACCCGATTGTATTTCAGTAGCACTATTTTTTGCTGCAGAGTTATACATCTTCAATGTTCTCCATTTTTTTAAGATAAATATGAATTCCCGTACGGGACAAAAAATCAGTTTTGCCAATGTTCTCCATTTTTTTAAGATAAATATGAGTTCCCGTACGGGACAAAAAATCAGTTTTGCCAATCTCTGGAAAAAATTACTAATTCAGCGAATTTTGTCGACATTTTTGAGAATAAATTTTTTTTAACAATACTACAGTAATATCGATTTCCTAATAAAATGATTGATTTGTAAAACCTACAATTGTTAAGTTTTTAAAAATATTTCTATATATTCGCGTACGGGACTTCGCGAACGGGACATAAATTCCAAAAAATTTTTTGTTGCTATTATTTTTTATTTTATGTAAAAAAAAATTAATAAAAGAAAACATACTTCAAGTTTAACATATAAAATATAAAAAAAAAGTTTTTTAAAATAATTGGACTTTTACAGAAATTGCTGTTTCAGCTCCATATATTTTTGAATTTGAGTTGCATGAGATGCAATGACGCTTGAGGATGCCGGTTATATTTGGTATATTGCTCCATTTTTCTGTCAAAGGAGGAGTTTCCTTAATTTGTCTTCATCGACATAGAAAATTCTTATTCCTTTGATGTGTTCCTGTGCACATTGATAAAAATCCAATGCGTCGTTTAAGCAACAATTTTTTGTTTTGGTGAGCTGCCAAATTTTTCGTTTTGTTACGGCTCCTACGCTATTGACTACACCTTTTCCGTGCGATGTTGCGAAAGAGTTCCATTGAATTTGCTAACATACAAATTGATTTTTAAAGTCTGATAGACTGTAAATTATATATTTTATTTTAAATTAAATTTTAAAACTACTGCCATCCGAAAATATGGATATTTTTTTAAACTGTCCGTGTTCTTTTTTGATTTCATACACTAATTGTGTTAAAAATAGGTAAACATCAGTCTTGCTATGTTTTAAATGATTACTAATAATAGCATATGATTCAGATTTATCCGCCGTCCAAGCTACGCAAGTAAATATAGGTACTTGTTTATAGCTAAAGTTTGCGCTTTGTATCTCATTTTGGAAAACAAGTCTATAATTTTCGGCAAAATCTATTTGTAGTACAAGCTTCCCTTCTTTTATATTAGTTTTTGTGTCGTCAAAGTGTTTTTGTTGGGATCGCTTGATAAAGAAATGTTTTTTGAATAGTGGGAGTTGCACTTCTAGCTCATAAATTAAATCAGAAAAAGCAGCAACAGTATTTGATAAAGTTATTCTTTCTTCAACTTTCCTCCAATGTTTCCATTTTACATTTTCATGCAATTGCCGAAAATTAGCGAGAGGTACGAAATCATTTTCCAAGTCAGTTATACACTTTTAGCAAGGGGTAAACATACAATTTTCATTTTCAATGCTGCAACAAACCGAATCCAAAAAAATTTTTATGATCAGCAGGAAATGATTTAATAATTTGGACTAACCATCTAACTGAAAACAAAAATTCGCGTGATAAATGCAAACACACATGTTATGTGGCATTTTATTGGATAATTGAACAAGGCTATGCCGAATTTGGTAGAAGATAGTCTTACTAACAGGTTCTTTTTTATAACTTTCATATGCTTCGCCCACTGTTATTAACATAAAACGCTTTGAAATAACTTCTCCATCTACGATTAGTGTGTCCATTCTGCCAGCAGACTGAATGCTTATGTCACTACGGAGAAAAAATCTTTGACTTATGGCGTTTTCTTTTCTACAAAAAAAAAAAGGCAACACTACCGGCAGGGAGGGCAATTTTGTGTTTGTTTGAGCCTGCAAGCCTTTTTGCAGGCTATCGAAAAACGAAATTAAAATAAACCTTTTCTTTTCAAAGTTCAAAAGCGAATGACAAAAGTATTTATCTGCAAAAAACTGTAATGTACAAAGTGTATACACAAATTCCTATTATAAACAACAATTATAAACAACAATTTGGGACTACAGTTTCTATATACAGTTTATATACATACAGAGTTTATCGAACGAAGAAAGAAAAAGAGACAAAAAAACAACAACCGCAAGTATGTGATGTCCAGTACAAACCATGTATAAAAAATAGCAGCGGCGGGCATTTTGATATGGTTTACACTGACCATCACTTGCACATGGCCTACACCGAACATCCTCCCCCGTTGGAAGGCCCTGTCTTTCAACCGAATTCTTATCGATTGGCAGGACGCTTAATTTGGAAATGGATCTTCGAATTGTGTTGTTAGCAGTTTTTACTATAGCAACTCGAACAACTCCATCACTGCCAGGGATAATATCCACTACACGTCCTAGCGGCCACTTTAAAGGTGGGGTATTTTCATCCTTTATGAGAACCATTGTTCCCTTTGATAAGTTGGCTGATGGTGATCGCCATTTTGATCGTTCCTGTAGTTGTGTTAAGTATGATCTGCTCCATTTTTTCCAGAAGACCTGTTGCAGGTAAGTGACTGCTTGCCATCGGTTTAGATGACTTGGATTGAGATCCGCCAAATCTGGTTCTGGAACTGCTGTTAGCGAGGACCCAATTAAGAAGTGGGCCGGGGTGAGAACTTCAAGATCGTTGGGATTTTCTGTTATTGGGCACAAGGGTCGGGAGTTGAGAATTGCTGATATTTGGCAAATTAATGTTCGCAATTCGTCCAAAGTTAAAATGGATTGCCCAACTGCCCGATAAAAATGATACTTGGCATATTTTACAGTTGATTTACAATCTTGTAAACATTGTTGGTAGATTTTGTTTAAACTCGATTGTTTAAAGAATAGCAGCCGCAGCTCAGCCAGTTCATTCCTTGCCCCTACAAAATTCGTCGCATTATCGGACCATATAGTGTTTGGTATCCCACGGATTGAAATGAAGCGTTATATGAGGATAAAAAAGACGATGTTGACAAATCCGGCACCAACTCCAAATGTACCGCCTTTGTGGAGAAACAAACAAAAATGCAAATATATGATTTCAAAGGTGGACGTCTTCTGATCTCTGACTTGTGATAGAATGGTCCACAAAAATCAATACCTGTGGTATAGAAAACCTTATTTGGCTGTACTCGTTCCCGCGGTAGATTCCCCATTAGATGTTGTGCAATAATAGGTCTTAAACGAAAACATTTTAAACATTTGTTTATGATGGCACTTACTGTTTTTCTACCCCCAATTGGCCAATACTGCATTCTAATGTTTGCTAATAAGCATTGGAATCCAGCATGTAGTAGGGTTTTATGAAAGTGTAAAATTAAAGCTGTTGTAATGGGATGATGATTGGTGTTATGATTGTGTGATTGGTGTTTGTTTTATTTTTAGGTGTGTGTACTTATGTGGGTTTGGAGACCGAAAAGAAAGACAAGTGACGGCTATAGAAGATGATAAGCAACTGTTCTTTATTTATTTTTAATCCTATGTTAGACTTACAACTACTCTATACACAATGACAGCGTTGCCGGCAATGAAGTTATACTTTAGTAGCAAAAGATGAATTAGGGTTACTACGTTAGCAGATTATTAAATTTAGGAATTTATTTCAGGGTATATAACATCTTCCCCCTTAAAATAGGTATATGATAATTCAAAGATATATAATAATTCAAAGATATATGATAATTCAAAAACATATGATAATTCAAATTGGTGATGTTTGAAAAGTATAATTGCAATAAGAATTACAAAGGTTTATAATTAAAATTATTTTAACTTATCTACGGTTTATAACGATCTGGTTCACAACGAATCCGAGCGCTACCTCTTGGGATGTTCTCGGTCACGTGGCCTTGTTCGCTATGGCTGTCCATAGCATGTCTTGCTGAGAGACCTTCTTCTTCAACACAACCGCTTTTGTGCAGATCCAGCATAATTCCATTATGATTTTCGATTGAAAACCCGTAGCGAGCTTTAAGTTGATTCTGATGTCGTCGAACAATGCCTTTTGCAGTACTTGCCGTATACATCATGTTGCCGACTGATTGTACTATTACGCCTTCTATCCACTTTGGACCTCGACTGTAGTTTTTTACAAAAACCTTCTCGTTAGGGGCAAACTTTGTTGAACGATTTTTTGAGACCCCCTGGTTGTCGTTTTTAGAGTCTGACATGATTGCGAGTAAGGTACGAGGAGCGCGGCCGTGAAGTAGCAGAGCCGGAGACTTCCCGTCAGCATTTGGAATGGCACGATACGTTGATAGATACTTTGCCACAGCCATGTTCAACGATAAGCCATCTTGTAAATTTTTTGTAACTGAAATTTTAAATGTGCGAACGAACCGCTCAGCCAGTCCGTTAGAAGCTGGGTGGAATGGTGCAGTTGTGATATGCCTAATTCCATTTTTACTGCAAAACTCAGCAAATTGGTCTGCGGTGAGCTGAGGTCCATTATCACTGACAAGTGTTTCAGGCAGAGATGGTGTCAGCAGTGGTGGTTTTGGCAAGTTGTACGACGAATGGGAATTGGGAGAATGCATCAATTAGAACTAGCCACATTGAGTTGAAAATTGGTCCAGCGAAATCAATGTGGACCCGTTGCTATGGCCGCTCCACTTTAGGCCATGGTTGGTATTGACGGATTGGACTCGAGCCGGCAATTTGACAAGTGTTGCAATTCGCTGCTAACTTCTCAATGTTGTCATCTATGTTGGGCCACCAACAGTGTTGTCTGGCGAGTTGCTTCATTCTCACAATACTCCAATGGCCTTCGTGTAAGAGATTTAGAACCGATTGGTGCAAGGAGGTTGGTATAACGACTCGAGTTGCATCTGTCTGAAAATAGATTAAATTGTTTTCAATGACTAAGGCATACCTACGACGAAAATACGGCATTAGTTCCATGTCATCGTAATTTAGGTGATTTGGCCAGCCCTGGGAGATAAATTTTTTAACTCGGTTGAGTGTTTGATCATTTTTGTAGTGTTGTAGTAGTACTGTGACGTTGATTGGTGAATCCAAAATTTGGATTTGATGGCAATCCTCTCGCTTGTCGAACTCCGTATCTGGTCCGCACGGCAGTCGCGATAGAGCATCAGCGTTTGAATGTTCAGAAGCTTTTCTATATTGAATTTCAAACTGGTAGGCCATCAACAGAATAGCCCAACGTTGTAATCGGTGACTAGACATTGTTGGTAAATTTTTTTGCGGCCAAAAGATTGTAACTAAAGGTTTGTGATCCGTGATTAGAGTCAACCTATGCCCAAATAGATACTGATGAAACCGTTGTACTCCAAAAACGATTGAAAGTGCTTCCTTCTCGATTTGCCTATATTTCTCTTGATGAATGTTTAGTGTTTTGGATGCAAAAGCGATAGGACGTTCTGACCCATCTGGAAGTCGGTGCTAAATAACGGCTCCAATGCCATATGATGAAGCATCTGTTGCTAGAATTATCGGCAAATGTTCTTGAAAATGTGAGAGGTCCGTGGTGCTGATTATGTGTTCCTTCAGAGCTGTGAATGCTTTTTCTTGCCCGGGGCCCCATTCAAATTTGACATTTTTACGACGAAGTTTATTAATAGGTGCTGCCAACTCGGAGAAATTAGGGATGAAGTTATGGTAGTAGTTTACTTTCCCAAGAAAAGCTTCAGCTTCCTTCAAATTTTGAGGAGGGGGTAGGTCCTTGACGGCTTGTACTCCTTTCTTATCTGGTAAAATACCACTCTCACTAATTGTTCGACCCAAATACTCCAACTTGCTCTTGAGAAATTCACACTTTGTTTGTTTACAACGAATACCACTTTCTTCCAGTAGTTGAAATATTTTTTCCAAGCGCCGAACGTGATCGTCGACAGTAGCTGCAGCGACAATGATATCGTCAAGGTAATTTCCGCATCCTTCAATACCTTGTATGAGTTGCTCCAAGTATTTCTGGAATATAGCGGGTGCGTTGGCCACTCCATAGGGTAAGCGTTGATATTGGAATAGCCCCAGGGGCGTGTTGACAACTAAAATTTTCTTGGCTTCTTCGTCTAGCTCCATCTGTAGGTAGGCATCTTTTAAATCTATTTTAGAGAAAAATTTTCCATAGCGTATGGTATGCAATAAACTATCACGCGTTGGTAACGGGTATTGATCCACATCAATTTGTGTATTTACTGTAGTTTTAAAATCACCACAGATCCGGAGTGAACCATCCGGTTTGTTGACTAAAACGATTGGCGAAGCCCATTCGCTGAACTTGACTGGCTTCCAAATTCCATTGTCAGTAAGGCGCTGCACTTCAGATTTAAAATTGTCCATTAGCGCGAAGGGAATCGGACGACTCTTGCAAAATTTTGGAACAGCATCTGATTTCAGTTGAAGATCGGCTTTCACTTGTTTAATAGTGCCTAAAACTGGCTCAAAAATGTTTTTAAACTTATTGATTAACTCGTTTATTTGAGGGCTATCATTTATAGACGCGATTTGACATATTTCGAAACCGAATAAATCAAAAAAATCAGTGCCGAATAAATTATGTCCATTACTCACACGAGCTACAATTAGCATGGCTCTCTTTGTCGTTTTACCGCACTTTAATTCTGCACAAAACTCGCCCATTGTGTTCACTTGATTTTTCCCGTAATCGTATAACTGTCTTTGACACGGGTCTAAAATTAGTTTATTTAATTGTTCATATGTGTCTTGTGTAATGACTGACACTGTAGCACCGGAGTCCATTTAAAATTTAATTTTTATATTGTTAACAAAAATGTCTATAAACAGTTTGTTGTTTTCGCGATGAGGAGTATTTATGCTCAACACTGTATCGACTTGTGACACACTATTATATTGATTGTGCTTAGTTTTGTTTTGATCACTAAAATTGTTATAATATTTGTTTGTTGTAGAGGACATGCAAACAGTAGCAAGATGCCATTTTCTACCACACTTATTACACTTTGAGTTGCGAAATCTACAGTTTTGTCGTGTATGTGTAGTTCCGCAAGTATAACATGATTTTAACACACTTTTTTTTTGTTCTTTGTTTTTAGTATAAGAGTTTTGGGTTTTTGGTTTTGTTTTCAATGCGTTCAGCATAACTGCACTTTCTTTGTCTTTTATTTTTGACATTGTTCTCTCTGTTGCTTCATATGCATCGGCTATTTGCATTACTTCAGCAAGAGAGGGGTTTGTTTTTTGGAGAGCGGCTGCACACACGGCTTCGTGAGGGGTATGCAGAATAATTTTGTCGCGGATCATCTCTTCGGTATAATCGTAGGTACAGTTTTGTCCACTGCAACTAAACTTACAATCACGAGCAATTTTTCTTAACTCCGCCATCCACTCTTTGTATGTATGCCCCGCTTCCATTGTTGCTTTATTAAACTCATGCCGCGCTGCTACGACATGCAGTTTTGACTGGAAAAAATCCGTTAGAGACTGCGTTAACTCTGTGAAGGTTTTTTCTCCGATTTCTTTTACACCGAAATTATTACGTAATATATCATATGTTTCTGTGCCTAGCCAAGTTAAAAAAAAACTTTTGTACTTGTCTGGGCTCACAGAGTACGCGGTAAAATGTTGATGGAGTTGCTCTAAATATGAATCCCACTTATGCACTTGCATGTTAAAAGCATGGTACATGGGAATGCCACCACTTTTTTGTTCACCTTCACTATGTGCTTTTAACACTTTGTCGAAGTACTTTCTTTGTTCTTCCAACATTTTTGTCGTCATTTCTTGACTTTGTTTTAAAATTTTTTCAAGCACTTTTTCATCCATTGTGGTTATTTATAACCCTGGAAAATTTCACAACAATAAATTATTTATTTTGCACTTTAATTTAATTGTTGCAATTGTCAGTTGTTATAATGTTATTTAGTTCTTAAGCACCTTTGTTGTTTTGTAAATTTTTTTTTTTTTTTTTTTTTTTTTTTTTTTTTTTTTTTTTTTTTTTTTTTTTTAATGGCTCACTTATTACTTTTTGTTATTTGTTGAACACTTTTACCGTTTTTTATCCTCGTCGGCAGTTGTTATGTTTGTGCACTGTTTGTTAAATTTGTTTTATTTTTAGGTGTGGGTACTTATGTGGGTTTGGAGATCGAAAAGAAAGACAAGTGACGGCTATAGAAGATGATAAGCAACTGTTCTTTATTTATTTTTAATCCTATGTTAGACTTACAACTACTCTATATACAATGACAGCGTTGCCGGACAATGAAGTTATACTTTAGTAGTAAAAGATGAATTAGGGTTACTACGTTAGCAGATTCTTAAATTTAGGAATTTATTTCAGGGTATATAACAATTGGGAAGTATTATAGGGTGTCGCGCATCGAAATTTAAAAATGAGTTTTGCAAGCGCCCACCTACTCTAATCAGACCTTCCTTATCAATAAATGGCGAGAGCGAAAACAATTTGCTTGATGAATGTATCTTTTCATTATTCTTCAAGTCCTTGTATTCTTTAGCAAAGTGAACATATTGAATGTTGCGCATCAAAAGGTTAGTGCCCGCTTTAATGTCCATCGGTGTTAATTCTTTAGCGAATTTGATTCCCTGTTTGCATTTCAAAAATCTGTTAACGTACGAAAATATTCGCTGTAGCTTTGGAAAGTTGTTGTAGTATTTACTAGTCGAAAAAAGCTCGTATGTAGGTGAAACAGCTAATACTACTCGACGACGTTCAGGAAGTTCGGTGATGAAATGCGTGGTTTCAGGCCATTTGCCTTCGCCTTCCAGTAAAAAATTTGGACCGTGTTTCCAGACATTCGAATTTAAAAGGTCTGCCGGAGTCGCACCTCTCGACAAAATATCTGCGGGATTTAACGAAGTAGGAACATGGTGCCAAAGCATGTTTGCAGTCAAAGTTTGTTTTGTTGTTAATTAGAAAAAGGTTTATTTATGATTAGTGCAAAAAGAAAAAGAAATAAAGCGATAAAAACGTGTTGCACTTGTTTTGGAGTTGTCAAAAGAAGAAGGCGGAAATGCCATGTGAAAAACATTTGACATTTGAGTTGTAGTACTGCCACATTTGTTGAGACTTGGTTTGTGCTGCCATACTCATCAAGTGATCAAGTAGCATAAGAAAGCGTTATACTCAACACTCCCTCTCGCTTTCCTTAGCTACAAATCCGCTGGTCAATTCATACTGTTTAATCAGACCTTGAAATCTTTCCTTGCTGAGTGGTTTGGTTAGTGGATCTGCCAACTGCTTACTACTTTCCACATACTGTATATCTATCTCCCCAGCCGCTTGCATATCGCAGGAATAAAAATATTGTACGTCAACATGCTTAGTACGCTTTGATGATTCAGCATTCTTTACCAATCCAACTGCCTTTTGATTGTCACACTTTAGAGGCGTTGCGTTTATTTCATTATCGTCAACTTCCCTAAGAAGCTTTCTTAGCCATACAACTGCCTTTGTCGAAGCGCAAATTGCTACAAATTCCGCCTCGGTTGTTGAAGTTGCAGTAACGGTTTGGCGTCTGGAACTCCATAATACAGGACCGCCGTTAAGAAAAGCAATATATCCAGAAATGCTTCTACGAGTATCAATATCATTTCCCCAATCAGCATCGCAGTACATTGTGATGTTTGTTTGTCTAGAATTTAGTGAAAATGATATGCCGTAGTGTGTTGTGCCCTTAATATACTTTAGCACACGCTTCACTCCTTGCCAGTGCATTGCAGAAGGGTTTTCGAGATAGCGGCTCAACACTCCAACAATGTAAGCTATGTCAGGTCTAGTACATACCAAGAGATACATCAAGGAACCAATCGCTTCTCTGTATGGAAATTTTGGCTTGGGATTGTTATCATCCGCTTTAGAAAAATGTTCACCGACCTCAGCCGGTGTAGAAACTGCAAAACAATCAGAGTGATTAAAACGTTCCAAAATTTTTAATGCATAAATATTTTGAAATATAATAAGTCTTTGTTGTTTGGTATCTAACTTCATTTGCATGCCAACAAAGTATTCGGCATCTTTGTAAGTTATCTCGAACTCAGTATGTAACTTATCGAGTAGCTGTTTTATAAGGTTGCAATTATTGCCGCAAATTAAACCGTCGTCTACGTACAATAATAAGTACATTCTCTCATTGCCAGTATCGTATACAAAAACACATGCATCAGCTGAGGCCTGCTCAAAACCAAAATTGAGCAGAAAATCTACGATTCGCCTATTCCATTGCCTGGAAGCCTGCTTTAAGCCATATAAGCCTCTTTTGAGTTTACAAACTCTTTTGTCCTTCTCATACCCATATGGTTGCTCCATATAAATATCCTCAGTTATATAGCCATGTAAAAACGCTGTTTTGACGTCGAATTGAATCATCTTCATATTTTTCGCCGCTGCCACTGCCAAAACAGTTCTTACCGATTCATACCGAACAACAGGTGAATAAACTTCAGTGTAGTCTATACCTCGGATTTGTGAAAATCCTCTTACCACCAGCCTTGCTTTATGTTTTTCAATTTCATTATTGGAATTATATTTTCTCTTAAAAATCCAACGATTTGTCATCACATGCATATTGTTAGAGCGTTCAACTAAGTCCCACGTCTCGTTCTTTTGCAAAGCATTCAATTCGTCTTCAATGGCATCTGCCCATTTCCCTGAATCAACATCTTGCAAAGCCTCTTCTAAATTCGCGGGTTCAAATTGTGCCATACATACCTCAGCATTGATTGGTTCATTTGAGTTTAATATTTGCTTAGCAGCGCTTCTCGTATGATATGGTTGGCGATTTCTTTCCGTTTGTCTTTTAGATGTTGTTTCCAGAAATTTTTCTTCCGCTGCTTTTTCTTCTTCGTCTCGGTGAGCCTCAAGGTTGTCAACGTCAGCCACTTGTTTAGTTGCTTCAATGTACTCACTATAAGATTTCAAATCTTCATCGAACTTTATATCTCGGCGAATGAAAATTTTTCTGCTTTGAGGATCATACACTCTGTAAGCCTTACTCGCATCGTTGTAACCAAGCATTACACATTTGCTTGCATTTTTCTCCCACTTAGTACGTTGTTCCTTTGATATATGAACATATGCATCACACCCGAAGACACGTAAATGTTTCAGCGACGGCTTTTTGCCAAACCATTTTTCATAGGGTGTACTGCCAGATAAAACGTCAGTTGCCGTTCGATTCTTTAGATAAACTGCCGTATTAGTTGCTTCTCCCCACAAGTATAATGGAAGCTCCCTGTCATGCAACATGGCCTTAGCACTTTCAACTACTGTGCGGTTTTGACGCTCAATAAAACCATTTTGTTCTGGAGCTCTTGGTGTTGTGACTTCATGTTTGATACTGTTTTGCAATAAAAACTTACGAACGTCTTCATTACAAAACTCTAAACCACCATCTGTACGTATTCTTCTAATAGTATGGCCATCAGCTCTTACCTCTGCCACAAAATGCTGCAGTTTTTCCAATACTTCAGTTTTGCCTTTTATGAAGTACACAAAACAATATCTGGAATAGTCGTCTTTGACTAGCATAAAATAGTTTGCGCCTCCTATGGATGGTGTGCTCATTTTTCCGCAAAGGTCTACGTGA
Organism: Ormia ochracea; assembly: GCA_963402855.1. Classification (NCBI taxonomy): domain Eukaryota; kingdom Metazoa; phylum Arthropoda; class Insecta; order Diptera; family Tachinidae; genus Ormia; species Ormia ochracea. The sequence goes on along the minus strand of OY727110.1, from coordinate 3,946,475 downwards.
AAAGTTTCACCGGGTTGAGTTGCTCGATGAGCGCCAGCCTTCTGAAAACTTTCTCTATGCAGTTTCCCATAGGCACAACCTCTGCAAAACGGCATTATTTTCGGAATATTTTGCATGTGTAAACCTGAAACTACTTTTTCATTATTCATTCTTTGTAGTGTTCTGTAATTTACATGGCCCAATCTATCATGCCAAAGTTTCATTGGTTCCATACATACGGTATTTAGGTAAGATTCCTTTGTAATTTTTGGCTTCACATTTAACCTGTACAATCCACCGTCTTCGTAGCCTTCAACAAGTATTTTATTCTGTTTCAGAAATAAAACACGGCCAGTAGCCTCCTCAAAATGTACATCCATTGATTTTGCAGCTTTGGAAATAGAAATGAAGTTTCCGTCGAGCTCAGGAACTAGCAAAACGTCATCTATTGTGTACTCAGTCTCGGTATCATCAGAAACTTGCACCCTTATGCTGCCTCTGCCCACAACATTCAGTTTACGTCCATCACCAACTCGTACATGATTTAATCCACCCGATAATTCCTTGTAGTTATGGAATATCTCCCTCTGGAACGTCATGTGGTCTGTTGCGCCGGAGTCTGCATAAAAAACGTTGAAATTCTTTCGTGGTAAATTCGACTTATTTAGAATGAATAGATGAGTATTCTCATTATCAGCTGTGTTTGACGTTTCTGAGTTTACACCTGTTCGTAATGCAAGAGAGTGTCCGCGCCCTCCATTTTTGGCTTTCATGTCCCTTTGCTTTTTGTGACACTCTCTGGCCCAATGCCCTTCAATATGGCAATAATTGCACTTCCCTCTTCGTTTCACATTCACATGGTTCTTGCTGCTGCCACCACTACAGTTGTTGTGGTTTGTCCTGGCAATATAAGCCGTTTTACTTGTATCAGGTTTCTGAGTACCAACTATACGCATGTTAATTAGCGCTTCTTCATTAACTAAGACTTCGGTTAATCTTTCTACCTTCTGCGACTCCCTAGGAACAGCATACCAGGAAGTGCGCACATGATCATATTTAGAAGGTAGACTGCTTAGTATCTTAGCAATTATCATAGGTTCCTTTTGTTCAAGATTCATGTCTCTTAAACGTTGTGTTAGTGAAGTTATTGCTGCAATAAAATCAACAATGCTTTCTTCTTCACTCATCTGACATGTAATAAATTTCTCTAATAGAACCTGCGCAGACATATCACTTTTCTCAGCGTGAACAGCTTGCAATCTAAACCAAATTTGCGCAGCAGTCTCACAATCAGTGACATATTTTAGTTGTTCCAATTCAATGCCTCTCATCAAAAATGCTTGTGCCTCGGCATCTTTCTCCTCCCAAACAGCTGCATTTGTCGCGCCCTTAACTTCTGTGCCAAGAATGTACTTCTTTAATTTATTTTCTGTCATGTAGATCTCCATTTGACGTCGCCAAAGTTGATAATTTTGTCCATTGAAACGATGTATTTGGTAGCTTCTCATACTTTCTGCCATGCTTACCGTAGATTCAGGCGCAGCCTTGACCAAGTAAGTACCAGTATTATGCCTTTCATAAATAAATCTCCACTAATTTCCCAGGAGCTGTGCTAAGCGAAGTCCTGGGCCCATAACCTTTTGTTGTTAATTAGAAAAAGGTTTATTTATGATTAGTGCAAAAAGAAAAAGAAATAAAGCGATAAAAACGTGTTGCACTTGTTTTGGAGTTGTCAAAAGAAGAAGGCGGAAATGCCATGTGAAAAACATTTGACATTTGAGTTGTAGTACTGCCACATTTGTTGAGACTTGGTTTGTGCTGCCATACTCATCAAGTGATCAAGTAGCATAAGAAAGCGTTATACTCAACAGTTTGAATACGACTTACACTGTTGGCAACGAATATGTTGAAGATTGCTGCGTTTTGGCGCAACCATGATAGAACTACCATAGAGTCCGACCAACAGTGGTAATCGTACTTGTCCTCTAAAGATTGGGTAATCGTTGAGAAGCTCTGCTAACAATAATGCAGCCGATAACTCAAGTTTGGGAATAGTGAGAGATTTGGGGGGGCAACTCTTGACTTAGAGCACAACAAATTGATTTCAATTTTTCCATTTACAATAGATTTGACGTATACGCAAGCACCATAGGCAGAGAGACTTGTATCGCAAAAGCCGTGTAATTGTGCAGTAGTGTCTGAACCAAAAACGAATCGAGGAAGTGTAAATTTTTGTATAATGAAAAATGATGACAGAAATTTTAACGAGTAAGAGTGCATATTTTGAGGCAAGCTCTCATCCCAATTTAATTTTTTCTCCCACAAATTTTGCATAAAGATTTTGGCTTTTGTTAGTACAGGTCCAATAAGCCCAAGTGGGTCATAAAAACGGGCGATAATAGATAGAACTGAACGTTTTGAGATGGATATTGTGTCACAAACGTGCATAAAAGTACAAATAAATGCATCTGCATTTGGGTCCCAGGATAGACCTAAAGTCTTTGTGATATTTGTTCCATCATGAAACTTCAAAAAGTTTTCTTTGTCGGCCGGCAATATTTCATTTAAGACATCCGCATCGTTAGAGCACCATTTTCTTATCTGAAAATTTCCTCTTTTTAACAAATTTGTTATCTGTTGCCTAATTTCGGTAACTTCTTCAGCATTTTTTCCACCCGTAATGAGGTCATCAACATAAAAATGATTTCTCACTACGTACGATCCAATTGGAAAGTTGTGTTGCTCGTCTTGAGCAAGCTGTTGCATAGTGCGAATTGCGAGAAAAGCAGCGGGCTTTGTACCATAAGTGACAGTATCCAATTTGTAGACTTTCATCGTCTGATTTGTCGCGCCATAATATACACTGTAAAAAATCATCTGGGTAAGAAACACGAATGCAGCGATACATTTTGCAGATATCTCCAGTTAAAGCAACCTTAAAAAACCGAAATCTTAGAAGTGTTCTGAACATTGTGGGCTGTATAATTGGCCCACATTAAGTGCTACGCCTGTGGTAATTTTGTTGGATGCATCGAAAACAACTCTTAAGTTTTGTTGTGGTACTTTGTGTTATGTTTTGTTATGCCGTTGTTTGTCTTTATTCTTTGACGATCTTTATTAGACTGCTTGAACAATGTAACAATGAAGCTTATTATTTAATTTTGTTATGTACATCTATACGTAATTATCTTTATATATTAATAGAGTTACCATCTTATATTCTAAGTGTTACGATAACTTAGGTACTAAAGTTTATCGATATCACAACATCTTCCTTTTTATAGTATATGAAAAGTTATATATAAAATATATAAATCCATTTATGAGTACATTAATCTTTTAGGTGCAGTCTTTTTTCTTTTACTTTTTTCTCTTGACTCTATTTCATTCAAAAAAATTTTTTTTTCATATTTCCACTTTCTTCCTCTTCTACTGCAATTACTTTTTCTGGAGAGTTCGATTCTGTTGTAATTATTATGTCTGGTTTTTTTAAAATGTGTTGCCTATTTCGTCTGTGTTCAGTTCCGTCTGTATCTTTAATTACAAAAGATCGAGGCTCTTTACAATTTTTTATTATTGTTCCTCGTAGCCATACTGACATTGGGGTTTTTTTTTTAAATATACTTTTTCTCCTAAATCTACCGGCTTGAGTTTCTTAACATTTCTGTTATATTGCCCGCAAGATTTTTCATGATTTTTTAAAATTTTATTTTCATTAATTTTTGGCAATTTAGGTTTAAGACTTTCTGACAGTGACGGTAATTTTGTTCTTAGTTTTCTGGCCATTAAAAGTTCTGCTGGGCTTAATAAATTGTTTTTAGGTGACGCCCTATAGTGAAGCAAAGCAGGTAAACAGGTAGTAATCACTACCTGTTTCTTGACATTTTTTTAACAAATTTTTTATTGTCTGCACCGACCTTTCGGCCAGACCGTTTGATCTTGGTAAATAAGGACTTGATGTTTTATGGTCAATGCCCCAGCGAGCACAAAAGTTTTTAAATTCTTTAGAGTTGAATGGAGACCTGTTATCGGATATTAGTATTGTTGGTATACCCTGACGCGCAAAAATGCTTTTCAGTTTACTTTCAATAGTAACATTTTAGAATCCTGAGTTTAGAATTTCAATTTCTATATATTTTGAAAAATAATCAACGACGAGAAGATATGTCTTTTTGTTAAATTCAAAAAGGTCTGTACCTACTTTGTACCAAGGTATTTTAACTACCTCATGACTAAGAATTTCTTCTTTTGGATTAGAGTTTCGATACTTGATGCATATTTCACAATTGGATACAATGTTGTAAATATCATTATTGATGTTTGGCCAAGAAATAGACTCTCTTGCAAGACTTTGACATCTTTGTATTCCTAGGTGCCCTTCATGTATTCTAGACAGCATTTCTATTCTAGACTTATAAGTATAACGATTCGATTAGTTTTAAGTAACAGCCCATCTATTTCATGTAACTCATCTTTTATTGTAAAATATGGATTAACTTCTTTATCGCATAGATTCTTAGATTTAGGCCACCCATTCTTTAGGTATTCAATTATTTTTTGAAAAGTTGTATCTTTTATCGTTGCTTCCTTTATAAGTGAAATTTCATTTTCTGGCAATGCAATTTGATAAATAATTGAATGACAGTATAAATTTAAATCATTGTTAGTACTTGTAAATGATGTTTCCTTTAAAGGTGCTCTTGACAATGCGTCTGCAATATGCAGACGCATTGTCCAATACTCTCAGGAGTGAGTGATGCCACCTGTTCATAATTACTGTACAAACCTTCCACATAATCCAGATGCACCGAGAGATCAGCTTCATCCAAAGCATTTATTGAATTGGCACTTAAATGTAAATTTATGTCATTCATCTGCTCACCGATTGATTTCATCCTAGTTACTGCCCTTTCATTACCTTGGTCGCTAGGAGACGATGTATTTTCCAGCGACATCATTGTTGAGAGAGTTGACTTATTTACAATTGTTGAAGCACAAAATAAGAAAAAGCAATTTTATTAATATCCGATTTGATATTAATGCCAAAAAATTGTGATAATCACGTCGGGGTCACCAATGTTTGAGCCTGCAAGCCTTTTTGCAGGCTATCGAAAAACGAAAATGGGCAAATCTGATAATGTCCAAGTTTTGTTTGCCTCAAGAGAAGCCATTTCTGTGTCCATAGCAGCCAACCAAAGATCTCTTTCATTAGATGAAACCGCCTCCTTTGTATTCTGGGGAATCCTAATTTCCAGCATACTATTCAACTCATTAAATTGTTTACGAGGTCTTCCAGGTCCTCCATCTCTAACAATTCTTGGCCTACCCTTTCCAATCAGTTTTGGTTTTCTTTCATAATCTTCCTGCCATTCAGGCCGACTATCTTCATTGGCTGCATTAAATTCTTCATCCGCATTCTCTATACAATTTCCGACATGTCCAATATATCGTGGCTCTGAAACATTTCCGCCATTGTCATGACTTTCCACGCAGCTTTCAATACGTTCAATCGGTTGGGTATCTGCAACATTGTCGCAATTAACATCCCCTATACACAATGTTAAATAGTCATCTCTTGCACAAGATTGTTGTTGTTGATCAATCATCGTTCTCGTGGCGTCACTATTCCCGTTTTTGTTGTCAAAAGTTGTCTCATCAAACAATACATCTCTTCGTTCAACTATATGCTGTGCTCTCGTGTCAAACAACCTATACGCCTTTGCTACAGTCGAGTAGCCTACCATTATTAACTGTTTCCCCTTCGGTTCGAACCTTGATTTCTTTTTCTTGTCCAACGCAACCGCCAACGAACCGAACGTACGCAAATGTTCAAAGTTGGGTTGTCTGCCATACCATACTTAATATGGCGATTTAATACCATTTATTTTTGTTGGGCATCTGTTGCGAATATATGCTGCCGCGTTTACAGCCTCTGCCCATAAATTCTGCTGCACACCCGAATGAAACATCATAGATCGGCTCATTTCAACCAGTGTTCTGTTGCAACGCTCAGCTACGCCATTCTGTTGCGGCGTGTATGGTACTGTTAACTGACGCTGTATACCCTGTTGCCGTAGAAATACCTCGAATTCGTTGTTCACATATTCCCTGCCGTTGTCAGTCCGTAATGTCACAATTCTATGCCCAGTCTCATTCTCTACCTGCAGTTTAAATAGCTTGAATTTTTCCAAAGCCTCATTCTTTGCTCTCATAAAGTACACAAAGACTCGCCTTGATTTATCGTCAATAAATGTAATAAAGTATCCAGCACCGCCAATCCACCGAGTCCTAAATGGCCCGCAGACGTCAGAGTGTACCAATTCCAATATGTTCGTTGATGTGTGCTCACTTCCACTCGGAAATGCTAGGGCATGTACCTTGCACATCATAAATGTTCTACATGGTGAGTTCTTGCTGTTAATTCTCACCCCCGGTATGATGCCGGCTTTACTCATATCAACTAAATCTCTGTAATTAAGATGGCCGAACCTATTGTGCCAGAGTTTGTTCGTACTGTACATAGCAAAAGATGTTTCTGGTAGCTTGTTCACAACAAAAAGGTTGTCTTCCCTTTTTGCACGAAACACAAGAGTGACGTCTTGTCTTCTGGCTGTTGCAGCATCAGCATCAAACTTGACCGTAAGACCTCTGTCTACAACTCTAGTAACAGAAATAAAATTACCCTGCAACTCAGGAGAATACAGTACATCTTCGAGCGTAATATCCATATTATTTAATTTCAAGTAAACATCACCTTTTCCTGTAGCCGTAAGAAATTTGTTGCCAGCTAAGGCTACCTCTTCGTTGTGTCGCTCAAACCTTACAAATATACTTCTGTAATTACACATGTGGGCCGTTGCACCACTATCGACACACCAAGTACTCGGCTTCATTCTCCGACCTGCCTCTGCCACCATAGACAACGCTTGTTGCTGTTTCTGTTGCTTCTTCTTCTTATCACATTGGCTGGCAAAATGCCCAACCTCGTTACAGTTGAAACATTTTCCAGCGAAGTGCTTCTTCTTGCCGTTCTGTTTTCTCTGTTTCTGCGTAGAGCGTCCGTTGAATGCCTGTTGTTGACTGTACGTTTCTTCTTCTACCCTTTCTTTTCTTCTTTCCGATTCTTCCAGAAGTTTCTGTTTGAGAAAACTTAAATTAGGAAGACTGTCACGCGTCTCCATTGCGATTACGAAATTTTCAAAATCCTTAGATATACTGCACAATAACATTATGCTTAGAAGCTCCTCCTGCATCTCTATGCCCGCTTCTGCCAGTTTTTCTACAATTTCAGAAAAAATTTTGATGTGTAGCATCACGTTGGTTCCTTCCTTCATTTGAAGACTTAGCAAGCGCCTGTACAGGGACACTTTCTGTATTGGGCCCTTTGGTTGATACGTCGCTTGCAGCTTCTGCCACGCTTCGTTAGACGTCTTGGCATTCTTAACGTAACCCAGTTGAGTTGGTTTCACACTTAGAATAATTTTTTTTTTTTTTTTTTTTTTTTTTTTTTTACGGTGAGGGTATTAGATTTTAGCAGATTAAAATATAGTGCCGTGGATTTGTTAAAGTTGTAAAAACCACCGTAAATAAAACACAAGCTTCTTCGTTGAAAGTTGAAGTCAGAAAGAAGCTTGTGTGTTTTATTTACGGTGGTTTTTACAACTTTAACAAATCCACGGCACTATATTTTAATCTGCTAAAATCTAATAGGTTATGGGCTCAGCACGCTTCCACTGCGCCACTCTGCTGCTTAAATGTGGATGGATCACTTGACAAGAATGCATAAGCAAACGTAGCATAGTTTGGTTTCGGTTTGCCTGCATTTCGTGCTGATTGCCTAACTACTGGCACCTCATCAGCATTTTGATCCATCACTCGCCTTTCAAACGACTCTTCTGGCTCCCATTCACTAGCACCATCATCATCATCTAATTGTTCATTTGACGACTGATCGGCTTTTTCTACTGTATGCAAAGACTCATCGATGTCAAATCGGCTTGATTTTGCTGAAGTCAAATCGTCTTGATTTAACTGATCATTCGGAGAACCACTCGATGAAACATTTTGTTGTACAGTATGTGAATCATTCGACGACAAATCGGCTTGATTTGACTGCACTACCTCCTCTGATTCACTACTTTTATTCTCGTACTCATCACCTTTGTGATATTGCAAACAAAATTGATTAATTTTACTTATTTCAGAATCATTTACCTGAGTTGTTACACTCGATTCCATGAAAATGACATCTCTGCTCGTTAGAATTGATTTTGTTTGCTTGTTGTACAGCCGATACGTTTTGGAATCGCCTGAATATCCGACGAATATACATTCCGTAGATTTATCGTCCAATTTCATCCTTTTTGCCGCTGGAACTTGTGCATATGCTTTGCAACCAAACACTTTCATCGATGACAGATTCGGCTTTTTACCGCACCATATTTCTTCAGGTGATTTATCACCACTGCCTTTGCATGGCACTCGATTGATGATATAGGCCGCTGTTCTCGCTGCTTCTGCCCAAAATGCTTTCGCAACACCTGCATCGATCAACATACATCGCACTTTTTCCAAAATCGTGCGATTCATCCTCTCTGCTACACCGTTTTGCTGCGGTGTATACACTGCCGTTTTCTGCTGCTGAATGCCATTGTTTTTGCAATATTTTTGAAATGCATTACTGAAGTATTCGGCGCCGTTGTCACTGCGCAAAATCTTTATTTTGTGATCGCTTTGCTTTTCAGCCATTGTTTTAAAATCAATAAAACATCTGAACACTTGGCTTTTTCTTTTAATTACATATATGAATAGTTTATGCGAGAAATCGTCAACAAAAGTTAAAATATATTTATTGCCACTGTGAGATTTTACCGGTAAGGGTCCACATAAGTCTGTGTGTACAAGCTCAAGCAGCTGTTTTGCACGATGTCCCGATGCACAGAATGGTGTACGACTGTGTTTGCCCTTTACGCATATTTCACATATACTACTTTTTGGTATTTTTAAATTCCTTATATCCCCTTTTAAAAATTTTATGTAATCAAAACTTGCGTGTCCGAACCGACGATGCCATAAAATCGAATTTTCCTTTGGTTTTTCCGTGACAACCGAATCCTTTTGTTGCTCAACAATCAATGTCTTTTCATTACGTGCGACATCTAATTTAAACAAATCATTTACTAAAGTTGCTGTGGCAAGCAGATTCCAATCCGAATCAAAAATTTTACAACCGCCCATGTTAAAAATCACTGTGTGGCCTTTCCTTACCATCTCACTAACCGATAAAAGATTAGCACAAATATTTGGTACATAATGAACATTCGAAATAATTATATTTTCTCTTTTTCCGTTTACCACAATATTTTGATTTATATCACCGACACAATCGATTGCCATTTTCTCATTGTTCGCGACGGTCACTTCTTTTCGATCGATCTTCCTTTGATTGTTTATTAACGAGATGTTGTTTGACATTGTGCCCGTTGCTCCACTATCCACAAACCAATCGTCGGAATTGGGAGGCCCGTTTCTATCGATAATAAACGATGTAAACAACGCCTTAGGTTTATTGAATTTGTTTTTATTTTTATTTGTATTCCTATTTTTCTCATTTACTTTAGAGCAATTCTGAATAAAATGTTCACTGGAACCGCAACCATAACAAACCTTTACATTTTTCTTATGCTGTTGCTGCTTCTGGTATTTGTTTCTGTATTTGACAGCTAATGCAGCTTCACTGACGTCATCGTCATCTCCAAATGCAAAACCTTGCAACAGCATATTCTTGACTTTGTCGAAGCTTATTTTCTCCTTGGCGGTTTCCAGACCTATAACCATCGCTTCGTACTTGGATGGCAAACCTACTAACATCAATGAACCTGCTACTTCATCATCAATGTTAAAACCAGCACGTTTAACTTGTGACCACAATTGATTCATCTTATTCACATACGTTTCCATTGAGCCGCAATTCTCTTGTTTAAGTGATACCATTTGTTGCAGCAATTTTACTTTTCGGCTGGTACCCGTATCATCAAACGCAGCCGTAATACTGTCCCACGCCATCTTAGCAGTTGTGGCTGATTCAATATACGTGTAATTGGACGGCTCAAGCAATAGCGTAATTTCTGCTATAGCTTTTTGATCTTTAGTTTTCTCTGCTGTCGATGCATTAGCTGCCACTGCTGTTTCACAACAACTCCACAAATCTTTTATAATTAAATGAGATTTAGCACCAACTTTCCATTCGCCAAAGTTTTCACGGCCTTTTAACCTATCAAACGGAATTGAACTATTCATGTTTGTATAGTATTATGGATTTTCCGTATCGAACTTAAAATCTTCCTGGTCCAAAAACTTTCCAATGTTTCGTCGGCTTCTGCTGCTAAACTGGTGTCGTATTTTTCCATTCGCTGTACATGCGATCATGCACACTTCACGATTTTATTAAAGATACCGACTTTTTTTTATTTAATTAGTAAAAAATATTTATTTGAGCAAAATTGTCGTTCTATTTACTTCGAGTTTTAACTGAAATTAACCGCGGATGGCCCATAACCTATTAGATTTTAGCAGATTAAAATATAGTGCCGTGGATTTGTTAAAGTTGTAAAAACCACCGTAAATAAAACACACAAGCTTCTTCGTTGAAAGTTGAAGTCAAAAAGAAGCTTGTGTGTTTTATTTACGGTGGTTTTTACAACTTTAACAAATCCACGGCACTATATTTTAATCTGCTAAAATCTAATAGAGGGGGTTAAAAAAATCCCTTCGGACTTTCCAGTGTCAGCTGTTTCGTGTGGTGATGCCACTAAAAAACAATCCCCCTCTTTCCTACGCAAAACTTCTTCCCGGAACTGCTTCCTATATTACTTCGGGAAGAAGATGACTGATATTCCCTTGCAGGAAACTACCTTGCGCCCGTCGGGTCGGCCCATCATTCTAGTAGCGTACCATCGGTTGGCTAGATCTAAGTGTTATAGGAGCTCAGGATTTATAGGTTAGTAATATTGCCTAAACCTTATAATTTGATGTTGTTAGTACTCCCATCCCATCTCCTTAAGGTCCAATTTGCTGTGTTGCATCGAGGTCTTTCTTTTTTCTCCGCAATATACGCTCTATGTAATTTCTAACCTCCCTCCAGTGGTCTTCACACTCTAGCATTTTATTGACAATGTCTTCAGGAGTGAAGTCACCAATATGATCTCTTAAATCGCTTCTATGTGCAATCCACCTAGCGCAATCAAAAAATGTGTGCTCTGCATCGTCGTTCATAGTCCCGCAATATATACAACCGGGATCATTTACCTTTCCCATGCGGTATAGGTATTTCCGGAAATATCCGTGGCCTGAGAGAAATTGGGTGAGAAAGTAGTTAACCTCTCCAAACTTCCTTTCAATCCATGCTCCGATATTGGGTATAAGCTTAGCTGTCCACCTACCATATGTTTCTGCATTCCATCTGGTCTGGCATCGCTGAATGGTTTGGGATCTTCGATCTGCGTTCCTTGTAGCGTTCGTTTCCCTCAGATCCCATGCTTCTTTGCGCTCAAACGCTAGTAGGTCAACGGGTATTTCACCGCTTATCACAAGGACTGCTGCTGCTGACACCGTCCGGTAGGCCGAGGCTACCCTGAGTGCGGCTGTACGCTGTACCGACTCCAGAATTCGGCGCTTACTTTTTGATTTCAGCGCGTCTCCCCAGATTTCACTACCGTATAATAGAATTGAGTTCGTAGCTGCCATAATCAACTTTCTCTTGCTCTGTGTTGGGCCGCCGGTATTTGCCATTAATCTACTTAGCATGCCCGTAACCTTTGCTGCTTTGTTTGCCGCGTATTGTATCTGTGCCCAGTAGGTGAGTCTACAATCAAGTTTCACTCCTAAATACTTCACCGCCCTTTGTGTGGTGATGGACACGTCTCCTATCTGTGCAGTCACCTCCAGTGGTGAATGAGCCCGTGTCAGTAGAATGACTTTCGTCTTCTCCTTTGCAAGGGCTAGGTTATGGTCCTCAAGCCAGGTTTGAGTTCTTATCATAACCTGGTTCAGCTTTCTTCTGGCATCGTCCATGTCTCTCGCCGAGATGACTGCCGCTATATCGTCTGCGTATGCTACGAGATGTGCGTCTTCTGGCATTTCTACACTTAAAATCTCATCGTAGGTCAGATTCCAAAGATCGGGACCAAGAATAGATCCCTGGGCTGCTCCAGATGTTATTGACATAGTTCTTTGCCCCTCCGGAGTGTCGTAGAGGAGCTCGCGGTCCCTCAGGTAGTTCTGTAAAATTGCCAGCAGGTACCTGGGGATATGGAACTTATCCCGCAGTGCTTTCACGATGTCCGCCCACCGTAAACTATTGAAAGCATTACGTACATCAAGGATAGCCATAACTACTACTCGCTTTGGGTAGGAGCGTCGGCATTGTGCGAGCTCAAAATGTCTTATCACATCAGTAATGGCTCCAAAAGTCATTCTACCTCTTCGGAATCCATGTTGCATTTCCGATAGTCCTCCAGCCACATCAATGGAATCTGCCAGCCTCCGCTGCAATAGCTTTTCCAATAGTTTACCTGCACTATCCAGCATGCATAGTGGACGGTATGTTGACGGTTGTGCTGGGTCACCCCTTCCTTTGCTAATGAGCGTAAGCTTCTGTATTTTCCAGCGATTGGGAAAGATTCCTTGAGCTAGACAAGCATTGTATACTTCTAGCAAATATCTCGGCCGGGTTTCAGCTAAAAGTTTAAATACTTCAGCTGGTACTCCATCAGGTCCAAGGGCTTTATTTGTTTTGAGGCTCCTCGCTGCAGTCCTTAGCTCCTCTTCAGTGAAAGGCGTAGGTATGTCTCCGACGTGGGGTTCCCATTCCAGAGATAGTGGAGGGTGTGTGGGAAACAAATTTGTCACAATGCTATTTATATTTTCACTGTCCAAGTGTGGGATAGCCGAGTTTGCTCCCAGCTTTCTCTTAACGATCTTGTAGCCCATACCCCAAGGGTTGTTATTTAGATCGGTTCTAAGTTCCTCCCATTTCAGTTTCTTACTTTTTATAATACCCTCTTTTAGTGCCCTTCGGGATTGCTTGAAAGCATCTGCTTCCTGTAGTGCACTACCGCTTCGCCTAGCTCTGGTATATATTCGCCGGTTACGGAGGCAATTCCTCCTGAGTTCAGCAATATCAGGTGTCCACCAATAAACCGGATGTTTCTTTGGGTGTTGACTCACACGGGGCATAGATGTGTCACAGCTGCGAAATATGCGCTGCATCATTTTATCTGCCATGGAACATGCATCATTTGAAGTATATGCTTCTAGGACCCCATCGAAAGCAGACAGAAATATTCCAGTATCCAGTGTGGCGATATTCCATTTCCGCGTGCCCCTTGTTCTTGCAATTGGAGCACGATTTCTTGCTGCTATTATACTGTAGGAAATATACTGGTGGTCACTTCCAGTATAATCCTCTAGTATCTCCCATCCTTCTAACGTACCTGCTGCGCTTTCTGACACCAAGGTAATATCCGGCGTGGTATGCTCGCAACCTGGCCTTCTGAAAGTCGTGCCACCGCCAGTATTGCACACTACTAAGTCTAACCGAGCTGCCATGTTCAGGATACACCTTCCTCGCGTATTCGTGGTAGATGCGCCCCATTCTACAGCCTTGGCATTAAAATCCCCTGCCACTATAAAGGGTCCGCCAATTTCATGTATTTTGTCTTCGATAAGGTCCAGCTTCGTTGTAAACTGCTCTATGCTGTCACTGGGAGTGAGGTAACAGCCCATTATCGTAAAATGTCCATTTCGAACATATGTATAGCAGTAACCGACTCCGCATTGCTTCACCACGAGGTTACTTCCACTGGGTAACCATATTGCAGCGGTACCCGTCTCATTCTGAAGCCAAGACCCGCGACGTATGGGACCATACTGTTCACTGATAATGACTACATCTGCTTTCTTTTCTATGGCTATTTGCTCAAGCAAAGCGTCTGCCACACGACTTCTATGCATGTTTGCTTGGAGCACTCTCAACATTTTGTAATTATCGGGCATCTCTTTGAACCTACCAGATGATCACTTAGTGGACGCGAGTGCCTTCTCGTCATCTTCGTCCCACTTTTCTCTCTCCTGATCACCTACAGCAGACTCCCTTTTCACTTTGCCGGATACCATGTGCCAAAAACCGCCATGTATTAGCACACTTTTCATTTGCACCGACCAGCTCTCATAGTTGGAGTCGTCCAACTTTTCGATCTGGAAAACGTTACTCATTTTTCTATTCCTATCCTGCAACAACTCATGAAATACTTCCTTCTTTTTTTTTCCTATTTCTAATTCAAAGTTATGCCGTCTGGGCCCATAACCTGTTGTAGCTTTATTTAATATAAACACGTATTGACGCTTCAGTGGTCTGATAAGGAATAATAACACAAAGCAAAAAAAAAAAAAGAAATGACACACCAATAATAGAGAAAAACAAAACGGAATAGAAACATACACGTTGTGTGGTTGCCATATTTTCATCAGTATCATATAAAACAAACAAAAGAACACAGGGCGACGTTTTTAATGTAGAAAAGAAAACGCCATTAATTTTTTGCCGTTTTCGATCCATGGTTTTCAATTAGCGGTTTATCAAAATTTGGTGACTGAGTACATATTTTTAAAAATAAAGCTTTAGCAATGTATGCTCTTTTATTAGCTCTCCGCGGCAATGCATTTTCTGCCTCCTGCAGAGCTTTACTAATGGCGTTTTCTTTTCTACATTAAAAATGCCGCCCTGTGAAAAGGTGCCTTTTTAAAATGCATTGCCCGCCCTGTGAAAGTGCAATTTTTTATACAACGAGAAAAGAACACAAATTAGAAAAAAGTGCAATGCCTTTTTTTTACAGCTGATAAACAAACATTTTCTGCATATTTTATGAAATGTGTATACAAAAATGATCAGTTGCCAGATTGCTGATTCATCTGCTTGAGAAAACAAATATTTTTTTTTAATATCTCATGTAAATAAGCAGCCGCATAGTGTTCTTTTGTTTGTTTTATATGATACAAAATATAAAAATAATTATTAAAATCTAATTTTCTGACTCTTTCAACTCAAAAGACTTTTTTTGAACATTTTCTGGTAACGCTGTGCAAGAATAAAAACCATGTGTTTTACAAGGCAATTTCTGCCCTGTTGATTTGCTCAGGCCAAAAGTGCAATGCCTTTTGCACTGCGAAAGGGCAACATTTTTTAGAAAAGAACACGCAACCCTTTCACAGGGCAACGCATTTTCGAGAAAAGAACACAAAATTGCCCTACCTGCGGGTAGTGTTGCCTTTTTTTGCAGAAAAGAAAACGCCATAAAAGTTTGCTTGCATGGATCTTCGTTTTTCTTCATTTGCTTTACTTTTTTTTTTCTCACGCCACTTTTGTTTCTTTACGCGTTCTTTTTCGAGTATGATTTGGAGCAGCTTTCCATTATTCTCTGCCATATGTCTGAGTTTTGCACAACGTTTTTTCATCTTCTCTGCCTCTTTCTGTAGGTATTCCTTGTTCTTGACTGAGTTACTTTTAATTCTATTTATGTACCTCTTTTGGCCACTTTCTTGGCCTGCACAACTTCTATTCTCCATCTGTATAAAAATTTTTAAGGTTATGCACAACATTCCATATTGCTAGAAAAATTAAGACTTAGATTCGCGAACGGGACACAATTCGAATATTAATAAATAAAAAGCTTGTCTTTGAAAAAGTTTGCCCTATAGAATTTTTAATTGACTGATATTTTTAGCTTTAAATTTTAATTTGCATACCATTCCAATCAATGACCACAGAGAATTGATACCAAATGTTTATTTTGGTTCGCGAACGGGACACAGGAAGAGCAAGTAAAAGAATTTTAAAATTCTACCGTTATTAGGTCTCTGATCGATCTTTTCTATTTTCTTTTCTACTATTTGTTGTTCGTACAATAACACCATACAAAGAGCGCAGTCTCAATCCTGATTCCTAATCTAAAGTTGTAAATACTTTAGCTTTTCCTAAATTTTAGATTGTCTGCATTCATTCCATTCAACAATTGACTCGCTTATGAGCGAAGCACAACACTTTCGCACAAACTCAAACATCGCGGTCACTTTGAGATATGCCGTCTTTCCTCGTGGCCTCTCTTGAAATCGCTAATCCACTCAATGTCAGCAGAGCTCATTGAGTCAGTATGTGTAGAGCTCCCCTCTCAACATACATAACTCAATTCATGACTGGCATCAATTAAACGGAGCTGTTCTGTACGACTTCCTTGTGTTGAACGTCCCCGATAGGTACAACCTCCATCGAACTTCTGTGTCTGGCTCGCAGTTCAGATGGATCATGTCCATCCTCATCGTCTGAATTATTATACTCTGTGGAAACGCAGCATACTGGGCTCATGAACTGGCATGTCGATCTGCTGTTATTGCTGGGGAATCTTCATCATTCGTGTCCCAGCGTAGGCGATCTTCAGGGATGGACTCTTGAGCAGAATCTCTACACTCAATGTTTTCGTAGAAAAATTTTCGAACAGGTACTTGAACTTAATCCTGTCCATCGAATACTTCTTACCATCTTCAGGGAGATCAAATGAGAGAAAATGATTTTTAAACTTCATTGTTATTGCTGGCGTTACGTGATCGACCAGACGGTTGTTCTTTTTTTTTTTTTTAACCAACTCTATCTGCAAAGCTTTTGGATTGTTCGCAGGAAAGCACCCAGGGTCTAGGCAGGAATCGTACCCGCGACCTTCGGTTCATTAGGCAGAGCATTATTCACTCGCCTACGCAGGCACCCAAGGCGAGGACCCGCCCGCTCCCGCTCAAAAGAGCACTTTTGGACGAGGCTACCAGCAATCGACACACTGCCGACGCCGGGTCTCACGTCATCCATCAGGGCCACGATGCACTAGAAGTGCCCCGCTATCATGGTGGTGACCTGCGGGGGGAAGTCCGACCCGCCCATGTTTCTGCAGCTGTATTAGGTATTCATGGGACCGCTCCAGAAATAAGAATCCAGGTGCGCAGCAATATACGGCAGGGCTCCCCTGTTTCGGAGGAACCCAGATCGAAGTGCAGTTCCTGACAGTGGGCCCCCGTATTATGTTTCCGAGGGCCGATGACGCGGACTGCTCCTGGAGTCGGACCCGCATGGCCGCCAGCAGCCCGGAGTCGGGCCTGGGGACTGAGCGCTCGCAGCGCGTTTGATAGGCAATCACCGCCACCTCCTGGGCGGGAACACGGGCGGGCCAGTACTGGTCGCGGGCTGGTGGTGGGTGAGGGGTTGGTGTCAAGGAAGCGGGGAGACTCGAGGCCATCGCCAGACGGGGAGCCATGCGGCGATTTGGTGGGCGGGTTCGTGAATTAAAAGTTCCAACGGCACTCGGGAATGTTGAGCAGGGAGAGCACGAAAGAGAGGCATGCTGTAATGGAGGCCGTGGCCGGCTCAGGCACCGCGCCGAGGGCAACCCCGACTTTGGAACCCAGGGTCACGAGTGTTAGGCCAAAGGCGAGGGCGATGGTGTGCCACGTCTGTGGCTCCGCGCGGAATGAAGCAAAGCAACGCTCGCTCAATCGCGCGACGTCCACCGTGCCGGGAAGGCGGGGACCAGCCGCGCCCAGGGAGCTCTCGTGTCGGGCCCCGATCACAGTCGCGAAGTCCTCGGTGCATGTGAGGTCGGTGACCAGGGACACCGCCGAGATGGCGTCCCTAGACAAGATCAGTGAGTCTGTTCCAATCAATAGGAGCAGCGCTTTCCTCCGGTATGCGGCCAGCTGGAAGGTGCTCACGGAGCCGCCCAGCACGCGGGAGATTCCCGCCGGAAGGGGGCTCGTCCACCGCCGTTTCCAGCGTCTCCATTGTATCCGCGTGGGCTCCCATAGATGTAATAGCACGCAGCCCCGCGGCAACTGCCAGTAGCACACAACAAACCAAAGCGACTGCGTGTTGTGCGATAAAAGCGATGATTTTCGCCCACCAGCATGGGCGATGTAGTCCAATGGACTGTGTAGGGTTGCCAGGAGCGCAGTCCTGTTGCCAACCATGGGCAGGGGGTTGTGGAACCACTGCCTCAGGACTGAGCCGGGAGTACTCTCCTTCGAGCTCATACAGGGATAGTTCAGAGTCGGAGTCTTCACTAGTTAGGTAGTGGGCAATGTTTATTTGCCTTTAACGAGAGCAGACCTGAAAGAGAGCGTGTGGTATGGTCGCGTATATAATCTGGAAGGTCAGGTTTAGTAATCACTATCGCAAGCTGACTCTTGCGGGATCCTGGGGTTTGTGATCAACAGTACACCAGGAAGCACTGAGGGACACTAAGGCTTCGTTATCTTTGCTTTCAAAGACTGATACGAGATATAAAACGCGAAGGCGGTGAAATCCATATATCGTCCATCAACTTTGATAATCCCTACGTGTGGTCTTCGGTGTGGTCTACGCTCCATTGTCAGCTTATACAGCTTCACTCGGCGTTCGATTGCTTTTTGGACTCTTTGACGATCATTTTGTCTTCTTCCTTCCAGGGGTCGAAGTGACAGAATTTAGCTCCTGGCAATCTATAACCATACGTCTTTTTGGTTTGCCAGCATCGTTGGTGCTTTTTTAGCGGTTGTCAATGACTTACTACATCATGTAAAAGGTCCAGCATTTCTTGTTTAATAAATTTATTATTAGAGTATGGATATTGTTTAATCTATATTGGTTCTTCTAATTTGTTCTAATTGTACCTTCTGTAATTGTTGCGTAAGGTAATTTTTATTTAATGAAAGAATTTCTATTCATAATATCTTCTATTTATTTCTATATTTCTTTTATTATTAATCGCACAATTTATTTTGTGGGTGTTTTCTTGGTCCCAATATTTCATTTCATTGATTACTAAATTTATGGTTACACTTCTCTCAATCCTTGTGATCTTAGAATTATGTCGAAACTAGTTAGTGGGTTATTCTCGAAGAACGTGAAGTCATAATTTAATAAATATATAGATTTTATACTTTTAACGTATCAATATCCATGTAAAGATTTTACTTTCATTTTATTTTCTAATTTAATACTTACAACACTTAACACTTGGAGGTTATGTAGTGTCTACTTTTTGCTTTGGTGGTACTATATATATTTTGTTGGTAACGATTCTCTTGGAAATGTATCGTTCTTTTTGGCTATGTTGATGACTCATTTACTGTGCTCGATGACTTGGTTAATCAAACTGTAGGTGTTTATTGTCGTAGTATATGGTACTGGCTGTAGAATACGCTATCTCAAGTCACTTGGATTTTGGCATTAAGAGTGCCAATCATGTATTTGGAATTAAAATTTATTGTTTCGTCTCCTACCATTTCAATTCTTGAAAGTATGATATTAAGAATTGCAGAATGATACTCTGCCAATTCTCTTTTCCCTTGAGTAATTTTTTTCATTTCTTCAAAGAGTACATATATTGGGCGTTGGTCAACGTATCTAAAATCTAGACGATTTATCATTGAATAAAAATTAAAAATCGTGTTATGGTTTATTGAGATGTATGATGCTACTCTTTGATTCCTTTTGTGTAATAGATGGGTGTGCTTTCGAACCTCTTTATAGTTTCCCTGTGAGTCCATGCTGCGGATCTCCATGCTCTGTATTTTCTCTTATTACCATCAAAATTGGTTAGAATTTTGAATACTTTTAGGATAATCTATGATTTTGTTTTTACTCCATTTCAACATAATAAGAGTTGACATTAACACGATTGACACTGTACTTTGGCCTAAATTAACTGTAAAATTTGTTCCTATTGACATATGATAATATAGTTCGATCAGAAATCGCAATGTCGCGGCTATGTGAATAGCACAGGAAATATTTGATGGAGGCAAGGGAAGCTCAACATTGCTCATCAACGTTTGGAATGCCTTTTTATTCGCTCGAGACTGACTTATATATCTTAAATAAATTTTTAAACAATTACAACTTTTCGCTTTTTGTTTTAACGCCTACTTATGCAAGTTTCAGAAGATTCGTATAACCTCTCAATGCCTTCGATTTTTTTTATTAGACATAATGATTCTGTTGTATATAAAAAAAGGGAAAGAGCGACCAGTCTATTCGCATTCTAAATAAAAAATAATTCCGCAAAATTCATTATATGTATGTAAACCCTGCACATTTGTGTTGCCACTTAAGTCTTATTCTTCAACTAAAAACAACACTACTCCTCAATTCACAACTTAATTTTATTTTACATATCTATTCATATATACTAAACCCATAAAAATTAGAATTTTTCATGTGATACCTTACTTAAATACTTAGTAAATATGTCTGCAATATTTTCACAACAACAACAATATTTTAAATCAATTAATCCATTTTCGTAAACATTTCTTATGTGATGATATTTTAAATATATTTGTTTAGTCCCGTTGTGGTGAATAGTATTTTTTACTATTACTAAATGCAATGAACCCTGATTGTCACCATTCATCTCTATTTTCTCAAACCATGCAACCTGATCTAATCCAGGAGGTTTCTCAAATAAACGGTGTCTTTTGCTGCAGACAAAAAACACGCCCCGCAAAAATAATACTATATCCAGTATACGACTTCCTACAGTCCGTGTCACCCTCCTAATCTGCATCCACATAAGTGTCCAGTGGTTTCCCTATCTTAAAGTATCTCAACCACACATTCCTAGTCTTACTAATATACTTTAAAATTCATCTGACAGCTCTTATGTGCTCCACATGGGTATCAATATCCTTTGCGACAGCTTTAACAAAGAATACAGTATGTCTGGACGTGTGCATACACTAAGTACATCAATGAACCAATCAATGATTTGTATTCTTTTCGACAAATCTTTTCGCATGTAGTTTATTTACATGTAACCTGATACTTATGTTCCAATAGTTTTTAAATTGGTCTACATTCCCCAAAAATCTTTTCTATTAATCTCCAAACTTAAAAAATGTTTCACGGGACCCTTATCGACAACATCAAATCTGTTTGCAATCTGAGCCCTTATACGATTCAATTCATGCAATCGGATGATACCAAAAGTATAGCTATGAAATTTATCTTCTTACCACTTACCAAATGATCTAAAACCAGTTTTAAGCAAAATTTCGTTCAATTTCCGATTCCCCTCCCGACATGATTGTTTCAAGTCGTATAAGGCTTTCTTTAATTTCAAAACTTTACTTGAATTATCCTTATCCACAACACTTCTGGTTGAGAGATAAAAACTTCATCAGCCAGTTTAGTTAATTTATACCATACGTTTGAGAATACCCCTTTACTGCAAATATTGCTTTAAATCTTTCAATATTCCTACTTTCTTCTCTATTAATCGCAATACCCATTTAGTGGCAATAACATTCGTTCCCTCTGTCAAATCTACTAATTCCCAAGTCCCATTTCCAATCAAAGACCTATACTTCTCCTACATAGCATACCACCAAATATCATCATATTTACCACTCAAAGCCACGTAGACCGTATCTGGTACCTTAACATAATTTCGTATATTATTTACCCCTTGAATCATATTGATCACACTATACACTTTTTTAGGTTTTTCTGGTAGCCCTGTCTACCTGCTCTATTTTTGTCCTCTTCTTCATTTATTTCTTGGTCTTCTAGGGACTCAGAATTAGACGGACTCCTCATTTGAACTGTAATGTGAAGAGTCTCGTTGAGATTTATGTTTTCAATAAAAGAAATGTATCGGCTTAAAATAACATTTTTAGTTTTTTCATCATACAAACGAAGTGCTTTAAAAGTAGTTGAATAACCAACAACCATGTATTCTTTTCCTTTTGCTTCAACTTCTGTTGTTGTTCTTGTTATTTAAAGCAATTGCTAATGTTCCAAGTATTTTTAAATTACATATATTTGGCGTCATATTCGATGCTCTCGTTGGTGCTCTATTGCGTAAATCACAACTCCCGCCCATAAAAATTCCCTCAAATTTTCCGATACTAACATAGCTCTTGTCATTTCAGTTAAATTTATGTTGCCACACCATTCTGCTGCGGTGTGAAGGGTACAGTCAATTTCCTAACTGTACCATATTTTTTTAAATAGGCATCAAAAATATTGTTCTTAAATTCTGTACCGTTGTCAGAACGCATAATTTTAAATTTTCTATTCCTCTGACGTTCCAATCTTAAAAAATTTTAAATGAGTCGCTTAATTTTTAGTTTAAAAATTAGACGCTTTTAAAAAATTAAAGTTTTTCCATTTTTTGAAATTGTTATTTTTTAATTCTATTGTTCTCAAAAGAAATAAAATTGCATGGACACATAGAGCACATTGTTTAGTTGAACGTTACATTTCTTTATTCTCACTTTGCCTATGCCTACTGATTTGATCTTATTTTGTACAGCGAGAGATATGAATTCTCATTCTTCAAACACCAGCCAATTTTATTCAATATGTTGTTGTCCGCAGCCGTTAAAACTGATTGGGCAAAAGTATTTGAGTTTCGCTGCTCAGCTCTTTTTTCCATTTCTCCCTAGTAGTCCTGTTCGTGGCATTAAACATTTTGTTGTTATGTGTTGTAAAACGGGAACTATTAAAATTTGAAATATTGTGGATGCTTGTGTTTTTCTCAGCTTTGGCATTCCTGTAAATTTTTTACTATGCATATCCTTGTTGTTTCTCTTTGTATGTGTGATAAATGCCTAAGTAGTATTTTCACTGTTGCTTCCTGACCCTCCGTTTTCAATAATCTTAATTTTTAAAACGTTTAAGCCTAATACCTTATCTCTTGTTTCCAATGCCATCACAAAGTTCTCGAAGGATGTAAGCTTGGCAAGATCATAATTAGCAACAAATCCTGATGTAATTCAATTCTAATTTCTCGCAGATTTTCTACGATAGGCATGAACATGAACTAATATATGTACTCTTGGATACAGTCAACTTCACTCATGCGCATTCCAATGAGGTTCCTAAAAAGACTTACTTTCCTCACGGGTCCTTGTGGGTGATGACGGTTTTTTAATGTGTTTCATGCCTCATTAGATGTTCTGCAATATTTTATATATGATATCTGAATGGATGTGATTGTCAAAATTATTGTCGACAATGCTTTTTCATCTTTATCCAAATATCATCTTCCTTTTTGGTCTCATCCGGAGCAACTACCCGCAAATCTTGGTGAAGCAAAATTGGATTTATTTGCAGAGACCACGTATCATAATTTGCCTCAGTTACCTTTTTATATCGAACATATAATTAATTTTTTTTCAGTAAGCAGTTAATCTTTAATTACCCTCGGTGTAAATCATCTCGACCAATTCTAACTCCTCATGCGTTAAGATATGGTTGTTCTTCTTCTGCTAGCACAAAGCCCTGGTCCAAGCGAAAACGACGACGTAATAGCTGTACATACTGAGATATATTGACCTCATAATATTAAGAGAATGTGCACAGAAGTTTTCATAAGTCTCATTTATCAGAGTCGTAAGGCTTTCAAACGCCGTGAAATGATTTATTTCCTCCCCCTTTGGAACCAATTCTTGAGATGCGTACGGACAAAAAGCCTCAAGATAGAGAGGGGGCGTTTTTCAAGTCGAAAGAGGTGTTCCACAAATGCTCACCACTTGGAGGCTCTCCAGCTACGACTGGGTTGCGAGCATTCTAGAGTTTTTGGAGATGCCACCTCGTCTAAAGGTGAGTGCACTCCGGTTCCTTTCTCCATTCCTGCTTGTCGGTTGTACCTCTGGTCGTTTTCATAATGTCGACACTCGTTTCCATTATTTCGACTGCCATTGCCGTTATCATTGTTTCCTCTATAGTAGTTTTGACAACTGTAACCAAAGGAGACATGTTCATTAAGTCGGCTCCTGAGGTTTTCTGTCGCTATTATAGCTCATTCCTAAATTTCAAATTATTTTATCTCTAAAATATATGTACCTTTCAGAGGATTTTGATTTTGTTTTTGCAAATTTGGGCGATCAATGTTTTTTGAAAGCAAAACCCACTATAATAAAGTATATCTTGGCAATGTTTGTAGAAGTTCCTGAAGAAGGGTTGGATTAAAGAAATAATAGTCCAATTTAGATGCACGTATGGTATGGTGTTTTAATGCAAAGGCAGAGTGTCAAGTGTGCATTTTGAAAAAAAAAAATTTAGTACCTTATCGAATAAATTACATTATGGAATTTACATTACCGAATAAATACATTCCGCCTGCCAAAATGCATCTTTAATGATGTAATAAATCATTTCAAAAACAATTCCGTACACTTTCTCTGGCCGTTCTTTCTCCATGCACTCATTTTTTCATTCTATAGAGCTTTTATTGATTACTGTTTCCACCGGCAGTTCATATATTAAACTAATAAATATTACTCACTCCTTTAGTGCCCAACACAACCCTTATTTCTTCAGTGAATTACTCAATGCTGTACAATTCACAATATTGTCTGTCACTTATCAACATAATAACAAGTTATTTCTTATACAAAATATTAAATATTTTTACAAGAAAGAAACAACTTAAATTCAAATGAAACTCTAAATAAATAATTAAAATAAATTTTCTTTTCCATCTTGTTGAAAATTTATAAGTTAAAATTATTTAATAGGACGGTTAAAGTCAACAAAGTTTTTAGTGTGTTGTAAAAATACGAAAGCAAGAATTTATTGTTTTAAAAAACCATCAAAATGAATTGTTTTTGTTGTTTTGTTTTTCAACAAAATCAAAACTTTGCAAAGTATAAAACTTTGTAAATTCTGTATTTGTTCATTATTTGCTTTTTATAATTCACCCAAATAAAAACTAGTATTTATTTTAGTTTTGCTAACTCCATGATTATTTTACTTAATTTTTTTACTTTTCATATAGAAGTTGATGTTCTCAGTGTTGTATGTGTTGTAAGTAATAATATCCGATAATTCACACTGACGAAGTATATAACTCTATCAGTTAAAACATGCATTAACTACGAAAAAGAGTTTTCAAAATAAATATCTTTAACAATAAATAATTAATTTTTTATTGAAAAAATCAGTTAATATATAAATCAAAGCAATTTTCATATTCTTTATATTTAATCGACGTGATATCAGTATATCATATTGTCGTTAACAGTAGAAAGTGTCGTGAAAATATTATATACCTAAAAACTTTTTTGCTTTTGGACTCATTGGTTTACTTTGAAAAATATATAAATGCTTAATATCACATTGTTGTTAAACGCCATATTCGGATAATTATTTATCCGCCATTATTTACTTCGCTTGGCACCTATTATGGAGCAGTTCTATCAAATTGTTGAACAGCTAACTTTTGGTGCTTTAATATCGTTCATAATTACAGACTAGTGAAATTGACACTGCTTGAAATGCTTGGAAAATGTAGTTCAATGTAGTCACAATTTTGAAGCGGAATATTCGCTTAATATAACCGATTTCGACATCCCTCTGTAATCTTATCAAATTTTCTATATTTGACAATGAGCAAACTACTTAGAAGTTATGTTACTGTGCAGTAAACCAAAAAATGTATTATATACTTTTATATGTATGTATGCATGTATGTATGGATGTTTAGAATAAAAAAGTATTTTCTTAAAATTTTTTAAAATTTTCAAATTATGAATTATTTATATTATGAACAATGCGGTTGTGAAAAAAAACGAATAAAATAACTAACTAAATTCGAGGTTTTTTGCAATATAATTAAACTGTTTTTTTTGTATATTTGATTTTGCGCGATCGGTAAATCCTTTTAGACATTTATATACATATTTTTTAAAAATATGATTAGCTGTCAAAAATAACACATACAACGTAACTATTCCATACAAAAACGAGAAAAAAAAAATAATTAATAATAAGAATCGGAAAAATTCAAAAAGGATTAATTAAATTTTTTAACTATCTTGCAGCAATCGTACTTATAACAATTTTTAAGTTTCACAGTATATAAGTACTCCACTTAAAAAAATGTCAGATTTAATTATTGGCATATTTAATCCCATTAACAGCCCAGAGTGTAAAGACTCTGGGTCCTTGATATGTATTTTTTTTACTTTTGCTTTGTTTACTTGTTGATGTTTTTCTTTAAAACTATTTTAGAGCATATTTTACAAAGTCAAAAATATTGCTTTTTACTAAATTTTGTGGAAAAAGTATAAATTAAATAATTCTTTAAATATTATTAGTAAATTTAAATAATTTATAAATTAAATCTTATTATTTACATATGGATGTATATTTAGAGCAGAAAATATTGTTCATGAAGCAAAAAATTTATTTAATTAGTATTATATTAAGTAATTCAGATCTAAATAAATTGACCATTATTATCGTTTTAGTTTTTCTTTTCTTTGATCAATCATGCAGCAAATCGTTTCATTCGTGGCCAAATTAATTTGTACTAAATTTTACCGAATAAATAAGTTGTATTTATTTTTATACTCAGCTTAAATTGAAAACAAAAAAATATATGCATGCCCATCAGCTTTATGAATTAACGTTTTGTTATTTAGGATTCTATTATATTTCTTCTATTTCATACGAATCATACTTTTCTATTTTACACCGAAATGAAACTATTTATTTTCTTATAATTTTACATAAATCTTGAATTGAAGGATGCTGCAAAATTTCAATCGTGTATGCGCGACGATTTGATTCAGATTAGTGCTGGCTACTTGTCAACTTACTTATGTATGCATAGTTATCTTGTGTTACAATCATGATCTCTGAAATGACGTTCACTTATAGTAATTGCATATGGCAAGTCAAGTCTTCCTAACATTTCTTGGTTTTGAATGCTGTGCTCATAAGCGATTATCTCCTGCTGTTATATTTTGCCGCTTCTAGACTATTGCTCAGCTAATGTCAGGTACATCCATTACCTTAATCTCAAAATAATAAAGAAAACACATTTTTTAACGTTTACGAAAACTAAAAAAGTTGACATAACCTTTGCTCTCTAAGCTAACGAGGGTTGGTCGTTTTTGGCGCCACCGCAATAAAGGAAAACTTCCAAGTTAAAAGTAGTTAATTATTCTTTTTATGCAGTTTCCTTTAATACAACAGAAGTAAAAAATTATTTAAAAACTGATTCTAAAAATATTACAAAAAAATGTCTAATTTTTTATAGTTCCAATGCCAATTTGATACAATTAGTGCAAGACCATTTTGTAATTAACTAATTATAAATACCGAAAATTTATATATAAAACTAAAGAAAACATTAATTGTGATTATGTTAACCAGAAGAAATAATTATAGAACTTTTATTTCTTCTGCTGCTTACGAATTTAATTAAGTAAATTAATCTATTGTCATATAATTGTGAGATCAAGAAACGTCAAATAAAATATGTTGTAGTTCAAATTATGGATAAATTAATAATTAATTACACGTATTAAATTGAAAATATAATACATATACATAATATAAACAAAAGACAATGTCATTTAAAAATAAATTCGAAAAAATCTATACTCTAAGACTTTTAAAGCCTTCATACACAATATAGTATATTTCAAAAACATGTTTAAAACAAAATAACTTGAAAGCTATTACAATTGTAATGTAAAATATTAGAAATTTTCTATATGAATGTGCAATTTTTTTTAAAAAATAAAATTAAATATAAAATTAAATGTGTTAATGTGTTTCAATGGAGTTTTAGATAAAACTAATCGTAGATGAACTATAATCTATATATTTAGATAAACTATAATCGTGTAACTTGGTTACTATCGTCTAAGAGCATTGCTGCTAGAATGCTTTCTCTCTATCTGTTTAAAGGCCTAGTTAATAATGCCTACATATGCATTGAACTCTTTAAACTGGTTTGTTCACGTGTATGAAATCTGGTGTTTTTAAACTTAAAATCAAGAACCAAGAACAAACCTTATCAAGACGCTGAATTGAAATGTAGTAAGAACCTTATGTATGACCCTTGTCAAAGTGCGAGTGAGAAACTTTTCTCCATAATTTTATAACACTTTTTATATAGAATTAATCTTCCTTTTTATGATTCGGCTGCAACGTTTCATATAACAAATGACATTTTTTTTACAAAATTTAAGTATAAGTGTAAGTAAGGAAGTATTATATCTTTAAACAGGTATTTTTGTTCAAAGTATTTTCAACCACGGCCCGTCAATATAAATCCATATGTAGGGAAAAACTAATCACCCTTATTCACTTGGCAATGTCAATATCGACGGCAAGCAATATCAATTTAACAGAACGTCAATACCAATTTGCCATTCCCTAAAAGTGTTGTGACGATGTTGCCAGTTTATCGATACATATAATACACATATGTAATGTTTGAGTACCCTGTTTCATTTTGCTTACTACTTTTGTAAAAGTGTTTTTCTATGAATAAAAATTGTGTGAATAAATTAAAATAAAAGTTTTTATTCTTTTTGTTTCGGACTGAAGTGACGAAGAAAATAAAAAAAAATGACAGTGGAAAGAAGACTTCTTCGACAGAAATCGGACAAAAAGTAAGTAACAAATTTGAAGCAATATTTTTCCAATTAATAGATTTCTTATCCTATTTTAATTTGAGTTATTTTCGCTCAAATAAGCATCTTTTAACTATGTGCTTGAAGCAATAGAGCCTTGTTTAAAATAAGGTATGAAGTCTTCCTAATACCATAAAATGGGTAGCGACATTGCGATTTTTAGTTCAGATGTGGTATCAGCTCAGGATTAGTACTAGGACTGACTGAGGCAGTCGTTTCATATTTTTTTCCAAGAATCTACTTGGGAGATGGAAGTTTATTCAGAATGGATAAAGACGCAATTTGTCATTAATTCGTGGCTTTTAGGTAATCTTTTAATGTATATTTAGATGTACCATGTATATTAATTTAGGTTTTTGAATCAGGGGATGTTTGAAATTCTAAACATGCGAAGAGGCGTAATTTAATAAATAAGGTGCTTTTTCGGCGCACCTTAACTTCACTACAGACGAAGAAAAGCAAGCGAAATTATAATATATGTGGCGCAGTTCAAAACTTTTGTGCAGAATATGGGTTAGATATCACAAATGAAGAAACGGAAAATTACACAAATGACGTGGAAGCGACTGATGGCCACGAAACTGCACAAAGTACTGGAGCGTATCAAAAAGAACAAAAAATAAAAACCATCTTCCAATAGTTCTAAATTTGTCTTTTCGAGTTATTTTTATTATATTAGTTTATCTAATTTACTTTACTTTTTGCGATTCAATACCAGTTCTTATTGGTGGATCCAGCGGATTTATGGCAGCGCAATGCTCCAAGACAGCTTAAAACGTCCCCAACAATTACGCAACCTCAATCCCATTGGGTACCTCTAGGATTTTTTGGAAAAAAAAATTCGCCAGCAGGTTATTGGCTGTAATTTCTTTGTATTTATGTTTTTAATTGCAAAATTTTCACAACTGATCATTTGCAGTTGTCTTGCGGTTGTCTTGCCGCCGAATTTGCATCGAAATGGAGAAAAAATTGTAAGGTTAATCAGGTATGTGATGAAAAACGATTAAGACATAAGAACGATTTAAAATCAATCAAAGATGTGATGCATATGGCAACATCGTTTTGTCTTATTGATTTCAAATTCCATTTTGTTCAAAGTAAAACGCAATTGTTTTGGTATGTGATGAAAAACAATTGAATCAGTTTAAAATTGTTTTTAAATCAAGATTGTGGCAATAGTCTGTTTTCTTTTTTATATTATAAAATGTAAGTAGTTTTTTTAAAAAAAAAAAATGTTACAATTTTTTATACGTATTTAAGGAGAATGCACAAAAATTCAAAACAAGAAAATGCATTAATAGAATTTATACAAAATCATTTGGATTTGGCCAGAGAATTCACACGAAGTGATAAAATAGGTGTGGAGAATTTGTGGAAGGATTTAGTGGAGGAACCGAATAGTTTAGGTCCGCCAATACATGATTTGACTGGATGGAAAAAGGTAGCTTAAAATTTTTTTTTTATAAATATGGATAAGTGAACTAAATTTAATGATTTGAAGATATGGATATGTTGAAAAGCAGCTGTAAAGAAGAAAATGCCACTAAACAAGAAAGAAGTCATGGCAACGGGCGGTGGTCCCTTTAACCAACTTGTGCAAGACGGACACCTGTGGAAAAAGAAAGAGAGAAGAATCCGAAGATATAGATGGGAATCCTGGTACGTCTAAAATGTACAAACAGGGGCTTCAAAATACGTCTGTTAACATAATATAGCGAATGAAACAGTACATTAAAAATGATACGAAGAGAGGGGAAGAATTCTCCGAATCATTAAAAAAGTTTTCCGAAATTTTAGAGAAAACTAATGAAAATATTAATTTAATAGGAAGCAACGTTAGACGTGTCTACAAATCGGTAGAAAGTTTGTCCACGAATCTCAACGAGCTTAAACTTCACCACAAAGAAATGGAAAACGCAGCAGTAGAAAAAAACAAACTAAAAAAATAGACCTAGAAATTAGACAAAAGCAATTAGAACTAGACCAATTAAAATATAGGTTATAAGACTATGTAAATTTAAAATTATAGAATTATTTTATTTTACCTTTTTTTATGAATGAGTTAATTTTTTTGTTACTATTATACCATTAACAAAAGTGAATTGTTTTGTGTTTAAAATAGTGTTTTATATTTTTATTATGAAGATAAACTATTCGCAATATTATTTCTTACTAGAACGATATTTCCTTGAATAGTTTCATCGTGATGTTCATTATTTTCCTCATGTGCTGCGGTGTCATCGTCATCTATTTCTTGCGCAATTTCAGCAACATTTTCAAGTTTTAAGAAGTTACACATATTATGCAAGGCATAACAGATATTAATAATTTGAACAACATTTGATGGCGAATACCAAAGAGTGCGAGACAACCATCTAAACCTACTCTTTAATATTCCAATGGTCCTTTCCACAACATTTCTTGCTGAGGCATGTTTTCTATTAAAAGTTTGGTGGTTAATTGTGTTTGGAGACCTGTAAGGCTTCATAACAAATGCTTCGAGGGCATATTCGGAATCAGCTAATAACCACGGCCCAATTTCACCATTTTCTATTCTGGATTATAATAGTTTCGAGCTTTGCTCTTATTCCATACAAATGAATCGTGGCTTGATCCAGGCCTGTGGCATCAACACTCTTAATATTTGTTTTATAATCACATATCTAAATGTAAATATTTTAATCGAAATTGTATCCACCTAATAAAACCAAATACTTACAATCATGGCATTTATGCTGTAAAAGCTCTTTCTATTAAAGCAAAGGTATTCCTCATTGGTTGGCCTTTTAATTGAAATATGTGTTCCGTCTATGCATCCAAAAATACCTGGTATACCATGCTTTTCATAAAAAAACTTTTTTGATGTTTTCAAATCTTCACCTGTTGATTTTATTTTAATCAGTTTTTTACAAAGTTTTTTTTCTAAGCAAGGTAGAAGTGTTGTCAGTAGTTTTGAAACTGATGCATTGAAATACTCGCATCATTTCCAACAGATCTCTGGAAGGAGCCTTCTGCAAAAAATCTTAAAGCAGCCGCCAATTGCAGTGTAAGTGGTATTGATATCTTCATATAGCTCTGTCCAATTAAATTCAAAATCATTATAAACCCTTCTTTATTTAGTCGGTAGCATCCAATAAATCTATATAAAAATAAGAAAAGAAAATATTCATATTTAAAATATCAAAAACTTTACTTACATATCTTCAGGAAGGTCCAAAGGGTTCGATTTGTTTTGTTTGCAGTTGTTTTGTTTGTATGTTTTCAATTCTGTGCTCTTCATCCATTATAACTAAAGCTGCTGCAATAGCAAACGCCATTTACCTTTATTTTATTTCAAACACTTTTATTTAAAAATAATTATAAAATGTAAATTTTTATGTGTTTGAATTTGTCGTTAAAACAAATGCAGACAAGTATTTCTTTGGTATTGTTGTAGTCTTTTTTTTAAATAAAATGGAATGAAACAAAAATTGGAATATGAAACCAATTAAAATTCATTACATCTATATCGTTTTTAGAATTGATTTGCGTTTTCAAAACGATCGTTTTCCATCACATACCTGAATATTTATGTAATATGGAAACCAAAATAACGAATAAATGATATCTGTCTTCAGCAAAAAAACGCAATGCGCAGCATAGTTTTAATATAGGAGGAATCGCATTGCCTCGAATAGTTGGTCTCATACTGTTTTTTATTTCATTTAACAAATAGCAAAATGCATTTTTATTCAGGCGAAAAAAGGTGATGAATCTGAATAATTAAGTTATTTTTTTTGTAATAAATGTTCCATGATGTTCAAAAAACATTTTTTACTTTGAGTCTGGTAGATCTGAAGGATTTGATGAATCGCGCAAGCGTGCAACACCAATACTATCTTCTTCCTCATCTCCATCATTATAAAAT
The DNA here is from genome assembly GCA_963402855.1 of Ormia ochracea. NCBI lineage: Eukaryota > Metazoa > Arthropoda > Insecta > Diptera > Tachinidae > Ormia > Ormia ochracea. Next base: position 3,914,074 of record OY727110.1, on the reverse strand, counting down.
AGATCCACATTTATATCCAATTTATATTATACTTATGTACACTTTATTTTTATTTATATTTATATTTTTTAATCGCCAAGTCCTTCTTGAAACGGCAATGAGTGACAAAATGGCTGTGAAATTTTTATTTAGTAAAGGAAAGCAACGAGTTAAATATAACGAGTAGGTTGAAGACTATACTAGTTTTGGTTGTAAAACATAATAGTAAAATGAAGTTTAGTTGTGTTGTCTTGAAGTAGACTAGACTAAACTGGTTGTCAATGTATAATAAGGGGGCAAGCCAACATATTAACGAAAATGTTTTTTTTATTTTTCTCTACTTCTAAGTGCGTAGAATGAAGTTGTATTAAAACATTATATCATACGTTGTTCAGTATTATAACACGATAATTTTTAAATCTTTCCTCTGCGTCAATTATATTTTTAAATGATTATAAACATTCACATTCGGTTTGTCATGTGCAGAAATTCTTGTAAGCCACTAATTTATGGTGTTTTTTTTAATTATAATCGCGAAAAATAAAATCAGCAATATAAGGAAGAATCTCTGGGAACCTGAACCAAATTTATATAGTGTTAAAACAAACTTAATTTTAATTTTTGTAGTCTTGAAACGTTTTTCTGGTTAAGCTTGCCTAAGTTCAGTCAACTCGTTTTTTGAGCCTACAAAATTTGTAGCATTATCAGACCATATGGTTTGAGGTTTGCCCCGAATGCTGATAAACCGCTTAAGAGCAGCTAAAAATCCTTGAGTTGACAGGTCCTTCACAAGCTCTAGGTGCACCGCCTTTGTGCTAAAACATATAAAAAGGCAAATATAAGTTTTAATTGGAGGTCTTGAACGAATCTCTGAACAATGATATATTGGGCCACAAACATCCACGCTTGTGATGATTAACGCGCGATGAACATGAAATCTATCTTTAGGAAGATTACCCATGATATGCTCCACTATACGAGGACGTACACGCAAATACCGAAAGCATTTATTAATAACACGACTTAATTCTTTTCTGCCCCCTATAGGCCAGTACTGCAACCTTATGGTTGCCAATAACGATTATATGGGCCAGCATGAAGATTTTTTTTTGTGAAAGTATGCTATCATGGAATTTGTTAATGTGTGCTGTTTTGGAAAAATAATAGGATGCCTGGCACTGAAGTTAAGATGTGAATTTTTGAGCCGACCACAGATTCTTAATAAACCAAAATCGTCTATAAAAGGGTTTAACGATATAAGGGAACTCTTTGATGGAACTGAATTTGTTTTGCTCACAGCCTTAAATTCTGCAGAAAAACTGCACCTTTGAGCCGCACGAATTAGAAGTATTATTTTTTTCTGATTAGAAACAAAAACTTGATAATTCGACGACTCCTCTTTAATCCATGATAAAACAATTGTTGAGTCCGACCAACAATACATTTTTCCCTCGAAAATGTTTAAATTTGAAATTGAATGCATAAGTTTTGCTAACAAAAAAGCAGCAGATAATTCCAGTTGCGGAATAGTAATGGCCTTTGCGGGTGCAACGCGAGATTTTGAACAAAGTAGATTTGAGGAGAAAATGGCATTTAATTCGTTCCGCAAATAAACACACGCGCAATATGCTGAAAGACTTGCGTCACAAAATGCGTGAATTTTATGTTGACCACCTGATATTAAAACCCTTCTTGGAAATTTACACCGTTCAATTCTCAATAATTCAGAGCTCAAATCAAACCATGCGGAACTGAGAGCTTGCGGGAGGATGTTGTCCCAAGAAATTTTTTCTTTCCATAAACGCTGAAAAAATATTTTTGCCCTCACAATAATTGGGCCAACAAGTCCAAGCGGATCATAACATCTGGCAATAGTTGACAAGAGCATTCTTATTGTAACTTCCTTTAAAGGAAGGGATGGCGTAAAAGAAAATATAAATTGATCGCGTTTCGGCTCCCATACTAAACCTAGCGTCTTTTTGATGTCACTACCATCATAAAATTTCAAAAGCCTTTCCTTGCATTCATAATGTATTTCGCTAAGAATACGAAGTCACTCGAAAACCATTTTCGAATTTTGAAATTTTCTTTATTAAGCAATTTTTTTGTTTCTTCAAGGATTTGATGTACCTCATTTACAGAGTCTCCTCCTGATATCATATCGTCGACGTAAAAATCTCGCAACAAAATTTTTGAACCCAAAGGGTACAACTTGCCTTCCTCCTCTGCTAACTGTTGCATAGCGCGAACCGCAAGAAAGGAGGCAGATTTTGTGCCATATGTAACGGTTTCTAGTTTATATGCCTGTATTGATTCATTTATATGATCACGGCATAAAATGCACTGCAAAAATTTGTCCGGATCTGCAACTTTAATACACCGGTATATTTTACATATATCTCCAGTAAGATCAATATTAAAAAAGCGAAAGCGTATCAAAATATCGAAAAGGTTTGATTGAATAGTGGGCCATGCATTGGGATATCGTTAAGAAAAAGTCCTGACGTTGTTTTGACTGAACCGTCGAATACTACGCGCAATTTCGTAGTTGAGCTATCCGCCTTCATAGCACAATGATGAGGAAGGAATTTTATTTCAACGTTTTCTGGAAACCTTTCTACCAACGACATGTGTTTCAAATCGATATATTCCTTCATAAAGGCGCAATATTGACTTTTAATCTGAGGATACATGATTCTCTATTTCTCAGAAACGACGCAAAAGCTCATCTAAATTATTTTCACAATTGACCATTTCATTTGCATGAACACCTACAAGGCAAATTTTTCTTTTCTGTATTTGTAAACCACTGCCAGCCACAACCCAGCTGAAACCAGTATTTTGAAAAAATGGCAACTCTTGTCCAATTCTAACCTTTCCGCTACACAGCGACTCAAAAAATATATCGCCGCCTATCAATAGGTCAACTTGTTGTGTTTTGAAAAATAACGGATCGGCTAATTTCATGTTTTGGGGTATTTCACAGCTTGAAACGTCTGTTGAAAATGGAGGTTGATGATCTACAATAGTTGGTACAACAACAGGTGATATCCATGCTGATAAGTTTGAAAATGACTGTTTCAAACATGGAGAAGAAATCAGGCCAATCTGTGTAAACTCCATTAAATGTCAGTATTTGTATGATTGGTAAACGTGTTTTTTGCAATCGTAACACAAATGATGGCTGCGATTCATTAATGGTAGACTGTCTTACGACTGTTCGATTTGCCTTCATTTGAAATGCCAAAATTTTCCGCAAAAGTGCCGCCTTAATTGAATAGTATATGTCTGAAACCTTTTTTGGCAAACTACTTTCCATTTCATTAAAGTTTTCTCTTTTTCTGCATACAATTTTTCCAATAATTCTTGTTTCACCGTTAAGGCAGCCTCATCTAGGGCATCAAAGCTAGAATGTTATAGCTGCTGCTGCATTTTAGACAAAGGCTCATTTAAATGGTTTGCCTTCCGTTTATTAAATGATTCCTCCTCTTGTTCGCCAATCATTTTTAAAGCTTATCGAATCACGTCGGGGTCACCAATAAATGTTGAATTTCAATGACTTAATTTGCAAAATTTTCCAGTGAAATTTTAATATTCATTTACATATGTATGTATGTATTCAATGAATTTTATTTTCGGCTTGTAAAACATAAAGCAAAGTTCTTTTTTAATATTGAATGTTTTTGTAATAAGAGAAACGGTAAATTTACAAAATATCATAAACTGCAATAAATACACATTTTAAGTGTTGAAACCATAAGCGCTTTTTCGTCTGCCTTTTGGCTTCTGACCTTAACATAAACAAAAGCTGCAAAATCCATGCACTCATTCAAAAACTATGCTTTGGTTGCTCTGCCTCTATCATATCAAATGAGAAAAATATTAGAAGTCCGTATTGTGTCATTGTGATCATAACCAATTCCTCCTGTTGTTCGCCAATCATTTTTAAAACTTATCGAATCAAGTCGGGGTCACCAAAAAATGTTGGATTTCAAATTGAATATCCAATTTGGAATGTATTATGAAAAAGTATTATAGTGTAACCTAAAACTGTATTATTTTTTTTACAGTCGAATACCACAATAGAGTTTTAATCGTCCAGTTTTACAGCGCCAAATAGAATAAATTACTTTGTTTGTATATAACAAGCATAAAACACATATTTTCGTAATACAGGGATATTATGGTGTACCACCTTATACGCCATTTTTATTTGATTTCATAAAGTATAAGGCATATAAGGTATACACTTTCGTGTGAAAGAGTCGGATTGTGAAACAAGACCTTTACCGTGAATATTTTTTACTAAAAATATTTTATCTTTTTCCTTTGATTTCTGCACTGCATGTAAATATTAATTTCTTTTAGTTAGAATATTAAAGCCTATATTTAGATTTATTAAAATTCCCAAGGACAAATTGACAGAAATGTAAATGTAATTCTCTTAGAGAAGAGTTGGATAGGAAAAAAATTATAATATTTTTTTCTCTATATACATATATTCTGAAATATATGTTATCACCAACAGATGTGAAGAGATCAAGAAAGAAATGTTTATCAAAATGTTGCTTCGACAAATGCGCAGTGCATATACGAGTATAAGTCTGTTGGCTTGAAGGCATCTATAGAGTGTTTGCAAGAGTCTTTATATCAAAAATTTGTATTTTTTTATTATTAAACATAATAACTTTAACTTTTAACCGATAAATAAATATTTAAATGAATGTTGTCATATATTCACTGTATACTGATAGCGGCAAAAATATTTCATCTAAATCTAACGATTGCAATTTTCTCTTGGTTTGAAATTAATATTAATACCATTTCCCATTTTACTCACGATAGTGCTAGTCCTTTACATAAACAACATTAATTTAATATTGAAATTAGAATATTTTTAAATTATTTAGACTATTTTAATTGTCCAAATAATGAAGAAGTATGTGTACGCCTGTAATAGTGTTTTCACACCTAAAGTTAAAACCTGGTTTTAACTTAAAACCTACAAACAGCTGATTTGTGTTCACATACAATTTTGATAAAATCAGGTTTTATAATACAGTTTGTCAAATAAATTTGTTAATGATAAAATAAATTTTTTGTGGAAATAGGTGTGTTTGTTGTAATTATTCTTGCCACATTTTTTTGACAAACTGTACGACAGCTGTTATTATTTATATAAAAAATAAGAAATTTTAAAAATGTCTTCTAAAATTGAAATGATTTTACATTTTGTGAATGAATATTTGTGAATGTGAATAAATTATCAGCTGTTTTCAATCTTTCTAACTTGGTAGCACTGAATATGTACTGTACAAAACAAGGTTGTATTTCATAAAATCTACTCAAAACCAATTCAAAAAAGGTTTTAAGATGGTTTTATGAGAATTATTTTGTATGTTAAAACCAGGTTTTAAGGGTTGGTTTTAAAGTTAAAACCAAATTTTGTTTTAAAACGAGGTTTTATCCTCAGTGTGAAAACACAATAATTGAATTATTTAAAAAAACCTTTCTGATAATAATTTTCCCAATTTACAAAGTACTGCATTACGTACATACTTCATTTTCCGCTTTTCACACAATTGTTCTTGATATCATATTACATGAAAATGTAATAATATATATATATATATATATATATATATATAATATATAAAATATGCATGTCATATTACATGAAAATGTAATATGAGAACAGAAAATTTTTACCTAATATGTACTCATTGCCATACACTCACTTGCTTTTTAAATTTTTACTATTGTACTACATTACTACCATATGCTAATCTCTTGAAATAAATATACTTCTGTATGCATATATATAAAATGATATATTAGCAACTTTACAAGCTAAATAGAAATATTTGTACAAGGATATGATATATAACTAAAACATATATGATGGATAAGTAAATCTTACAAGCTGTGAAATTTAGAAGGGGACATCCATATGAAATTTGTTTTGTTGTCAGAAGCCTAAAAATATATATATGTTAATATATACAAATGTGATTTATTAGAACAAAAGTTTTGTTTGCAAATTCAGGGGAACATCAAGAGAAGAAAGCATTTTCTCACAGATTTATCACATTTGCTACTTGTAGGTTTCTATATATATATATATGTACAAAAGATCTATGTAGTATTACTATAGCATATAAAACAATTACCTTCATCCCTTATGAAATGCGTATGCATCTAATGCCCTTCTCCATAAAACGTCTGCCCCTACAACATTACCATGATATCATTCGTGAGAATTTGATGCAGTTTTTGTTCTAATCATGAAACTAAAGTTTTTTTTTAAATATAATATCTCTAGCAGAATATCTGCTGTATGATGACTTCTTTGGCGATTGTCGGAATGAAGAAGAGTAATTGTGAAGCTGTCTAACATTAAGAAATTCAATATTTTTAAATATAATTTTTAATCTAAATAATTGAAGAAAAACAATAATTTTTTCAATTACCAAATAAATCCAAATCTTGGCCCGTATTTGTATATGTACATACATACATATGTATGTATATTCCATAATACGAGTATACTTAATTGTAAATGAAGATTAAAGTTTACGATTGTTCGATTGTTATTATTATTTAATGAACACATTAAGTTGCTTTTTTATTTGCAGGGTATAACATATTCCATATGTCCAAAAATAACATCAATTATCGCATTTAGTAATGTTTTATTGCGAATATTATGCTTTATAGAAGTATGTGTTATGCACATTAGGGTTCCAAAGAAAATATATGTTTGCGTAGTCGATCTATGAAAACTAATAAGGAAAAAATAAGGAAATTTGAAATTTCCGCTCTGCCTAAAATTAGTTGCCAATGTGCTTCAAATATGTATTGAAATGTAACACTACACCAACAAACAATTAAATCCACAATTATTTTGCCTGTTGAATTTCTGTATATGAACCATGGCGATTCTTAAGGGAAATATGATATTTATATGTATATATTGTTAAGATGGTTCTTTTCAAATACTAAATTTCTAGAATATAATGTTATATAAAGTAGCTTTTATGCTAAAATGCGATGTTGCAATAAGTGCAACGATTGTTAGCAGATGGAACCCGCAATTATAAATTGGACGAGTAAAAGATATCCCTAATGTTTTTATTTTACTACGAGTTGGCTGCTATTTAAATTGTACTGAAATCCCAAAAATAAATATTCGTTGAAATTAATTATTTCGGTGCATCTGCTAGTTTCTATGCGCATTTCACGGCATACTTAAGGAGATCTTTATTAATTTTCAACAATTTATCTAATATACATACATATTTAAATCTATATTTCATTTTATAGTCTTTTTAATTACCAGCATTTAAATTTATATATATATAAATTTTTATAAATGGAACGGAACGTTACTTGATGTGATACATTTTATACGGGCCATTAAAAGTACCTTTGATGAATTAATAGTACAAATGAAAATGGGAGAAAGGATTTCCTCAGCTAATAACTTTTTTTCAAAGAATTTTTTTTTAACTATTTAACTGTTTTTTTATGGAAAATTAGAGGACATCCCTAATATGCAAAAACGAACTGATGAACTGACCCAGTGTTCTTTAATTCACTAAACCATTTTTACTTCCACACTTTCAGTGGCAACATTGTTAAATCTGATTTATAATAATTAATTTAAATCAAAAAGACATTGCGTCAAAAAGTCCAAAAAGATGTTTAAAGTCGTGTCAATTTAGAAGGATTATTTTACACAAAACAAATAAAAAACATCAACAATAATTTATATAAAGAACACTACAATAAACTATGTTGCTTTAGTCATCATAATCTATAATTAAATCTTTTTAATTTAATTTGTGCTTGAGATTTGCGCAGTGAGTAATAAAATGTTTTTAAAAGTATACGTATACTTATTTATATACTTATATATTTAACGTTGGCGTAATGCTGGATTCATATTGCGCAAAAAGTCATAATAATTAGAATACAGTGTACAGCGATATATGCGGCAATTTACATACTGATTAGAATCGAAATTAAATTTACTTGCCGCACTTACGCCAAAAAACACACACACATTCACACACATCGCAGTACTATCTATCTCACCACCTCAGGAAGTAACACTTAGCTGTAGTGGTAGTGCAATGCTTGCATCAAAACAGGCATGGACTACCAATTTCCTTCTATGATTCCTCATCATATATATCTTTAAAGAACCTACGAACTATTCAGATTGCGGTTTCCAATGTGTAAATGAAAAACAGTAGCAATACATTAATAAAAATTTTGATAATATCTAAGAAAAAGAATAAAATAATAGTATTCGTTATTTATTCAATTTAAAAATCCTCGGTTTAAAATAAATTTCATAATGCTTTGCTTGTTATAAAATTCTGATGTTTGTAGGCTACACTATTCTTTTTTTTCAGCACCGATGCCATATTATCAAATCGTCGGACAGTGTATGAGGGTCACAAATACCAGGATAACTTAATATTATAATTTAAATGAATAATTTTTCTTGCCACTAAAATCAATATTCTATTAAATATAAGTATATTTGTGAATTTTCTGTTTTTTGCTGTCAAATAAAACAATTTTTTCAATATCACAAAAATTAGAAAAAATATTATTTTTAATTTGTAGAAAGATAACTTGGTGTTTTAAAAACACCGAATTTTCCTAACGCTGTTAGGTTGAATAATCTTGTTCTAAATCTATTTACGAGAAAATAAAGTAAATCTTTTCACTGCAAAAGAAGAGGCCCAATCCCATCCTCGTTTTCAATGTATGTCGTGTGTTAAAAATTTCCTGATAAATCCACTTGGTAGCATGTACATTAAAATTCCCTGCTTAGAACCTTTACATATAATAGACTTCAGTTTTATTAAATTTGAGCACATTTAGCATATGCTAGGATTTCTAGCTATCGTGGAATACCATGATAGCTATTTTGCATTCAGCTATCCGGCAAGATATATCTGCTGTCTGCATATATGCATTGAAGATTCCCATTATCTAGAATATTCTGGCGAATATCATAAATGTATTATTTCGTAATCGAAACTTTTCGGAAATTGTAACCTTAATTTTTCTGGTGAAATGGTATATTTCGCATTTCTCAGGTTAATATTCGTAGTTCTAAAAGTTATGATAACGCCTTTATCGGCCACGATTCTCAGAGGACCATGTAAACTGATAACTTATAACATTGTACATTACATCTGCTCCTTATGTAATACAAGCCATAGTTAATATATATTTTCTTTTACATCATTTCGATCTGGTTTACAACAGGTTATGGTCTGGAACTCGTGAAGTGGTTTTACTGGGAAACCGCACTATATGATTCCTTAATAGATTTTCGTATTACAACTAATCCATTAGGGATTCTTTACGGAAACTTATTAGGGTAAGATGTTTTGCAATCTAAACGTCCCAGTACTGGATTGGAATTTTAAAGTCATGCGATAATGAAAGTATATAAGACTTCCTTTCTGATGTTATTAGCAAAATCAATTCGGATGCCAATATTAAGTGCTAAAAGTTCGTTGGTATTGAAAAATTCTACGAGTACAAAAGCTACTTTTGTAACTAATATTGAAACCAGCTGCATTTCACTATTTCCCTATCACATAAATCTTTTAACATGAGTCCAGCGTTCCTGGGGACAACATAATATATTCCCTATTTTTGGTCAGTTTGCTCATTAGGGTATTTGTCATTTACTTGGAGATCATTGAAGTATTCTTCTCTTTATTTTCTAACAGCGTATTTCTAATTTTTTGTCTACAGTTTTAGATCCTGGTTTGCTATATCTGGTTTCCGTATCAATTTGTGTGTTGATGATTTGAAGCATACAGCATTGTTTGCAATCCAATCCAATTTGTGTGTTGAACTAACGGATCGAAATTCTCCTTAACTGTAGAAGTTGCAGAGCAGGAGGCACACATTCTTAATAAATGTGACAAATCTGCTTGTTAACAAATCCACTGGGGTAAAATTGACTCACAATTTACATTGTGAGCTGCGGTTTATGCGCCCTTCATTTAAAAATTCCAAATTTCCGATTTATTTTTACAGTGCTTCTACATCTGCACTGGATTATAAATAATATGAAATAAGCTACATTAATAAAATTCTTTTTATATCTACGAAAGTATTTATTAGTAATTCTCTTCCTATATTCAGGTCTTATGCTAAGGACAGAAAAAATTTTTAATGTCTGAGGGGCTTCAGAACAATCAACATTTACAAAATAAAAACAAATACAAATATGGCACGACTATCCTTTGCAAGTGAGAATTTGTTACAACTTTCAACTAATTTGCTTCTCTTCTGTGTGTTGCTTATATATCTATTAAATATAAAAGGAATCTCGTCGTCCACGGTGGATACAACAGTTAACAATGAGAGTAATATTCGAATGGAAGTCCTTAATAATCGCATTAAAGATTACACTAGAAAAATATTTAATATTACAACCACTACACGTGATATTAGAATGATTGGAAGAAAGCTCTTTTTGAGAAATGTGTTTCCAACGTCATTTATTTTTTATACAGATGAAATTAGTTTGAACCTATTAAATCACGGAGAGATCTTCGAAAGACACTATATTTTTAAAATGCATCAAAGTACGAACATCACCAAGGCACAAATAAACCATAACAAAATGCCTACAACACTTGCATCAGCAGCTTCCGATGAAGATTACTTTTTCGAGTACGATGACAACTTAACTGGAACATACAAAAGTAATATCTCGTCCAAGGTAACAACAGGATCAAGCTGCTCATCGTGCCAATATCACGAAAAAGCAAAAAAAGATAGTTTGGAATCGATAAAGAAACACATACTAATGCGCTTACATCTAACACAACCACCTAATATAACAATGCCACCACCAGTTGTCCCAAAAAAAATTTTGGACTTGTTCTATAAAAATTTCAATCATTCAAGGATAACATCAACCTCGGTCCTTAAGCAGCATTTGAACAATAAAATCCACAAACGTAAAACCAACATGTCACCTTTAAATATGGAGGACGTATTGAAGCATGAAACGGACTCAAAAATCAACATTAAAGAAGGTGATGATCCCGAAATAATGATTAGTGACAACACATATGATAATATTGATGATGAATTCCCAAATCCACCATTAACACCAGATGATTTTTACTCGCATCTTCATAGCATTTACGTATTTCCAACCAGTAAGTATAAATAATTCCTTAACTAATGAATATATAATGAGTGATTGCTAAATCCAGTTCAGCTTTGCCAGAAATGTGGTCATGTCTAGTTTTAAAAATTTTTTTTATTTTTTATATTTTTTAAAATATATCTTAAAAATATTTTTTTTTATCATTTTGTAAGGATATTTTTTAAAACGATTTGTCAAGTGTCATTCAAGCTTTATATCAAGCAAAAATATTTACTCATAAATTTTAAATTTCGAGTTTTTGTAGTAACTTGTTGCCTAGTGTAATACCCACATTCTTGAAGTCTCTTTTTGCATTGTTACGATTTACTCTATAAAATTTTCGCTTTCTTGAAAGTTATTTCTGGAAGTACGATAACAACTTAAGTGAACATTTAAAGGAAATACCTCCTCTAAAGTAACAACGGCATGATGTTAATATTATGGAAATCCTAAGAAATATATACTGTGTTGTGTAGGAGGTACCTCTGTTACCCATCCATTCTATTTTTGTTTATTGTTTACAGTAATTATGATATTGTTATCATTCTTAATATGAAAACCTTATTTGTTTTCACTTCAAGTACACTTTTATGACTCATTGGATCCTTATTGTTACATTTCTTAAACATTAATTTGAGTTGGTCGGATTTATTTTCATTTGGCTTATTACATGTAAATCTATTTTTTTCTAATCTAAATACCTTGTCTGCCCAAGTTACTTTTTTTAATATTAAAAATATAACCTCAATTCTCTCCGTAAAGTCACACTTGCTTCTAAACAAAAACTGACTACTTCGATTCCTCAACTTAGTGAACTGTTTATTCCTTGGCAACTTTAAGTATGTGTGCCTAACTTTTACAGTTAAGGAGAATTTCGATCCGTTAGTTCATTTAGTTGCAAAGTTTAAAGTGGTGCCAGCTTATCTTACAAAAAATAATTAATATTAAATACTATAATATTCGAAGAGCTACATTAGCTTTTGCGTCAGATTCGATTCCGATTAATTTCAATTGATTGTGGAACATCATTTTTAAGTATTGTAATTCGCTACTTGATTTACGGATCATACGTTGGCTGTTGCAATAAGACGCTATCAAAAATAATGATCACTTTTCACAAATTAATTGAAGAAATCTAGTTTCTTGTTTCTAAATAATAAGCCAGAATTAGAATTATACATTACAATGTATTTTCAGAATAATAATATATATGAGATTTAAGCATATAAAAAAATAACTATTTTTTACTGTTTTAACAATAAGTTGTTTTTGTTATTACTTATTAACTATAAAATAGCCCGTTTTAAAATACTTATTTGGCAACACCGCTATAAATTTGTTGTTGTTTTAAACACATTTTTGCTTTCCTTTTTGCCTACATTTCTGGTTTCGCAAAAAAGTTCACCATTGATAATAAAATTAATACATATGAATCGCTCGCTGATTTTATTAAAATTTATCGTTTATTTATAATGGGAAGTAGCGTAATTCTCCAATTGTTGTAAGAAAATATTTGGGTAAGGATTAGATGATTTGCACACAATCAGATCACAAAAATTAACATTCAATTTCAATGTATTTGAAAATAAAAAATAATAATCTACTGAATATTAATTCTGGGTATTTTGTGCGATTCAAATATCAAATAAAGACAATTTTCTTTATAAATTCCGAAGCATAATCATTTTCATATATTTTTTTAATGTCTGTTATATATGATTCATTTTCTTTATTACTTAGCTCGCTAGTTCTCAAGAACTATAAATATTTTATAAATCATTTTTAAACATTATACTTGTATTGTGCTAAATGTATTGGTCACTTATCCGCTTTCCAAATTCCGTTTATCTTTTTTACGGTACTACTTTCCGCAGCCTGAAATGTGAGTATACTTAACAGGATTTTACTTTGATGAGTGAGAGTGCGGCAGGTAGTAGTAGTAGTAGAAGATTTATATTAATATGATAACATATTTTATGTTTCACAAAACAAATTAAGATTTTCTTAAATAAGTATAATGTTTAAAAATTATTTATAAAATATTTAACGAGTATTCAAAGAATTTGTTAACAAAAAAGAAACAAAAGTTATTTTCATCTTAAACAGACATAAAGTAATATTATACTTTATAATTTTTAATTTTTTACAAACGATAAACATAGTTTTTTAAATTGCTATATATTATTTTCTGCTTTCGCGGCAGCTGGTAACGAGTTGAAAAGGCTAAGACCCTTATACATTAAGGTGTGTTGCGCCTTATTTGTCCTTTGGAACTCCAATCTAAAATCGTCCGCGTTCCTAACGGGGTATTGATGTGTATTTTTAACATACTGTACACTATTCGCAAGATATCTCGGTGCTAGGTTGTGCTTGATTTTAAAAATCGTCCTTAAAACGTTTAGCTTTAGTTTTTGATCAATATATAACTATCTTAATGCTTCTAGCATGAAATTTACAGGGGTGTAGAGATTGCATTTGATGATACATCGCATAGCTTTATTTTGCAATTTCTGTAACCTTTCGATCTGTGATTGATTACAACACGTATATAATACCGTAGAGCAGTATTCAAAATGGGGTTTCACAATTGTGTTGTAGATCTAGATCTGTATGGCTGTTAGAGTATCAGCTTTATTTCTTATTCTTCTCAAAAAACTAATTTTTTTTGCGGTTTTTTTTTGCATATATAAGCTATGTGTTGTTTAAATATTAGTCCATTGTCTATTTTTAAACCTAAGTATTTCATTTTTTGTACTTGTTCGATTTTGTTTTGGTTTATGATTAGACTTAGTTCACTATTACAATTTATTAACATCACTTTTGTCTTTTTTTCATTTAGTTTTAGCCTGTTCATTTTCAACCAATTATTTATATTCTGTATGTCGTATTCTAACAACTGTTTGCATTCGTCAATTCTGTCTCCTACTGTATATAATAGCGTATCATCTGCATACATTACAATTTTTGATTTTTTTATTACTTTTACGATGTCGTTTATATATATTATAAAGAGAAGTGCACCAAGAATTGATCCTTGAGGCACCCCCGTTTTCACATACACGTAACTTGATTTTGAACACTTAACTTTAGTTTGTTGCCTGCGATTTAAGAGGTATGTTCTAAACCATTGTAATTCCTTTCCTCTTACTCCATACATGTATAATTTTTTAATAAGAATTTCTAAATCAACAGTTTCAAATGCCCTTTTAAAATCAAGAAATAATGCCGTAATGTTTGTTTTTCGTGAAAAATTTTTCCATTTGCCTATGATATAATTTATCGTACTTTAACACGAGTGGCTTTTCCGAAAACCTGATTGATTTATAAATAATAACTGGTTCACTTCTAAATAGTTTTCTAACTGTTTTTTAACCACGCATTCTAATATTTTTCTTAAATGTTTTTAATGTGTTTATTGGGCGAAATTATTCACACAATTTCGTATTGGCTACCTTTTCTACAGGAGTTATTAACAAATCCTTCCACATCTCTGGAAATACTCCGTTTGTCAGCGATTGATTTATTAGTTTTATTAGGAATGGCCCTAAAACATTCCAATTTTCAATAAATAGTTTTGGGTTGATTTTAATACTATCAGATTTATTTTTCATTTGTTTACATATTAGTTTTAGGTCACTCATTTTTATTTCTTTAAAATAAAATGTTTCCGAACGATGATCTATGTAGTTAATATAGTTTGCTTCTTCAATTGATTGATTTATAATTTGGACATTATCAATACATTTGCGATATCTTGTTCGCGACTTATTTCCTCATTTTCAAAATTTACATATTCGATTTCATTTTTACTTTTCCCCATTATAAGATTTTTTAAAACTCTCCACATTTCTTTTTGATCAGTTGCATTATTAATTTTTAATTTGACATATTTATTTTTCGCTCGATTTATTTCATTTTTGTAAGTATCACGCACATTATTATAAGTTTCCCATGAATTACGGTTATTAACTAGCCGTGCTGTCTGATATGCTCTAATTTTTTGTGCTTTTATGTTTCTTAGCATTGAGTTGAACCATTTATTACAATCAGAGCTCGTATTCAATATCTTCTTTCTGGTATTGCTTAAGATTACTGATTTAACAGAATTCTCTAACAGAAATGCGTTCTGAATTATATCATTCGAGTTAACGTGTTTTATATTTTTAGCAATAAGTTCGCGGTTAAATTCAAACCGATTATAATGAAAATACTCAACTATTTGGCGGGTTGTCTTTTCTATATACTCTCTCGTGTTGGTATTTTTATAACAATTGATTCATGGTCCGATATTTTTTGCGAATTTTCGACTGAAACACTTAAATCTTGAATGTTTGTAAGAACATAGTCGATCAAAGTTTCCGAGTTTATTGTCACTCTAGTATAATCATTTACTTTTTGTGTCAGACCAGAATCATTTATTATTTTCTCTATTTCCCGTTTATAAAATGTACTTTTAGACCAATCAATATTAAAGTCACCAACTATTATGGTATTCTTATTCATTTCCATTATAACTTCAAACTTACTACTTAATATGTTGCAAAACTCCCGTTCACTGCTACTGGGCGATCTATATATTCCCATAATGACAAGCTCATCATTTTTAATCTTACAGCTTACGGTCAGTATACATGTATTTGAATCAGTAACGAAATGATCAATTAACTTTGTTTTTATTTCCCTACGCGTATAAATTAGTACACCACCAGTTCTCCTTGAGTTAGATACACAGCTAAAATTTCTAAAGTTCTCTATTTTTATTTCACTGGCATTTACTTCATCTGTTAAATGTGTTTCCGATAGAATCACAATATCATATTGGTATTCTTCAATAATATTTTCTAATTCCGGTTTATTATTTAGAAAACCTTGTATGTTCGCGTAGAGTATATTTAATGATTTTGATTGCTAGTAGCCTACTTTTCTCTTTTTAGCTTCTAATTTATTTAGATACACTGGACAAGACTTGCTAATTGTCAAATGGTCTATATCTAAACCGAGATTAAGCCTTTCGTTTGCCCGTTGACAATTTATACACTTTCTCACACATTCAAAATTACAATCATTTGATCTGTGCTTGCCTAGACATTTTACGCAAACTTCGTCATTTTTACATTCAGCGGCTTTATGGTTGAATACCCTGCATTTAAAACATTGTTTCACATCGAGGACATCATATACTCTGCACCTCTCCCATCCTATATTCAATTTTTCAGCCGCAATTACTTTTGGAAAAGATTCAGGATCTACTTCAATTAGTGCATTATAATAAATTGTGTTTAATTTGTTTGTTTCATACCGTGAGATTATTCTTATATTTCCCTTTTCAACACACTTATTTTGCTTTTTTAATAATTCAAATTATTTTAAGTCTGTATATTTAAAGTTCATTCTCGATAGAACAAACCTTGGAAGTAAAACGCTTGGAATATTTTTTTTCATATTTGTCACCAATTTGATTTTCAATAGCACTTTTAATTTTCTTTCTTTTATCATCATTTTCACTTTCAATTAAAATAATTCCATTTGACTTCGTTTGAACGTTACTTATTTTCAATTCTTTAGGGTCTACGTTTTTGTTAAAATCATTTCTTGTTTGACTGCGGTTTTGTTTTACCTTTGGCTTTACTATTAGCGGTACCTCCCTTCTAATTTCAGGCAGAACCTTTTTTTGGCTTTTATTTTTATCATTTTTCAGGACATCAGCGAATGACATTTTATTGCTACTCACTTTTGATTTATTTGTTAGCTCTTTAATTTCATTCTGTAACTTTTTATTTTTTTCATTATTTGTTGCAAGTTCACTAAATATTTTCTCACTGTCTTTCTTAAAGTTATCTCCTACTTCCCCTATTTTTTTTGAACTCATTTATACTAATCTCACACTTTTCTTGCACTTTTTTCATTTTATTAATTCGCTCACAGTATTTATTTTCAATAGCCTCTAACAGGAGTTTGATCTCTTGTTCGTTATGCCTAAGCGCCTTATCGAATTCACCTTTATAATCTTTTAAAAGTGCATTATTTTTTGTTATGTTACTTTGCATATCTCTCATTACCGAATCCATGTTGTGTATATATGTAATGAAATCTTCGCACATAAATCTAATTAATCTGTTTTGATCAAATATTTTAGCAGAATATTCATCTAATCCCGAACATTTTGAAATTTTAAATAATTTTTCAATCTCCGCTCTATAAAACTTGCTGTTTATTATAACTGTTTATTATGAAAGTTATACAGTTATAGAATTTATGTTTTATACTTTTCACATTCCATTTTTAAATGCAACTAAAAATATTTCCGGAATAATATCAAGATTAGGAAAACCCACTATCAAGGTACACTTTTCCAATTCCCAACCCTATCACGCACTGTTTGTGATAAAAATTTGCAAAATGTTTCTTTTTATAAATATTTTTAAATAATTTTTCAGTCTCCGCTCATAAAACTTGCTGTTTTATTTTAAAGAATATAAAGAGGACGGTGAAAATACTAAGAAATTATACCGGAAGGGGCCACCATCGCCTAGGTTCGATACTTCCATACATGCAAGTGGAATGTGAAAATTGAGGCATTTTTAATTAGTTTCCATGGAACCTTAGAGACACACCTAGAGCGATGTTGGATTCATGATAGATGCGATGATGTAATGCTTCGATGCCTCGTCGAGGAATTGCATTGCTTATTAGCGAATACATGAAGTTGTTGAAATCAGGCTACTACTACAATTGCACCGCATGCTGGTAGAGCTTGTTGACATACACGAAGTATTATCGGAAAGGTAGCGTGGCTTTCAAAGTAGAAAATCGATTTTTGGAGCCATTTGCTATCTGGTGCGACATTTCGGTAATGTACCATGCTGAACGACTAGTCCAAACGCATATTAGCCCTCATTGCAATTAATGTGCAATTCCACATCTGCGGCAGCTGTTGGAAATTCTTCATATAACTGCATTTTGTGCAACTAAAGGCTATATCGTGAGACCTGATTTCTCGAATTTCGATTATGGTAACACATTTTGTAGGATATGAGTGTGCAGACAATGTAGAGATATGGACGATGCCAGAAAAAAACTATATCAAGACCTGGTGTCTGTACAGCGAACAGTACCACTCAGATTTGTTTTTATGCTACAATACGATGTCAGAAAAAGCAGTAATATTGAGGGTTCAATTAAATTACTTCCGGAAGGAATTTCTTTTAAGATACCTATACTTCCGATATTACCTACACTGTGTGGAGAAAATAGATTACCCAATAACATCGCACTAAAGGCTAGAATATATCTGGTACCACTTCCAAATTACTTCGGTTGTTGTCACTATTCTTTCTGTATTTTGCTACGTCCATGTTTCTATTATCTATATTTGTGTCTTAATTTGCTTTATCTAGATCGCATTTCTTGATACGATGCATGTCTTCGCAGTACTTAGATACTGCTTTCAATATTTTCGCAGCTTTTAAAACCTGTATAAGAGTTTATCTTTCCCACTTTTTTCGATAACCTATATTTATGTATGTGAAATTAGCTTCGCCGTCAAAGTTCCCCTCATTTTAGCGTTCCTCTAAATTAGCAGCGATGTTCAATTTAGGATTCTGTGAGCTTTATATTGATTTAGATAGATCCACAGAGATCTAACCGGAATTTTTTAATTATTTTTTTTACCAATGTGAAATAAAATTTTTAATATTATTTATGAGAATTGTAAACAATCGTCTTTATTCGAAATTTAAATTGAAACTTCCCGTTTATTATTTTAGCAATGTATTTTTCTTAATTTTAATTTGGGGAAAATTTTATTCCATTTAAGTTCTAAACAAAACTTAAAAAAAAAAAAATTATAATAATTAATTTGAAGAATTTTGTAAATGTTTACATGTATCACTTAGCTTTAATTTAATGGAGCTATAATTATATATGTATGTAAGCAAACTAAAAAACTCACTGAATTTACTTTTAAGGTAATAAAAACCGTTAATGTGCATATAATGTATGTAAAGGAAAATATGACCAAGTTTGTTATTGTAGGGCAGAAATATACAATTTATAATTGTATAATGAACAGGTGCTTTAGCTATTTCCACCGAACTCGATCCAGCGGACAGACATTAAAATAATATTACATCTCTAATATAATTTTTTTAAAATGAAACTGTTTTGTTGTTTTTTTAAGAATCACGTTTTCATCATAATCATAAGCCGGAAATTTTTAATTTTAAATATAACAGCGATCCGATGCGAATATCCAGTACTATTTTGCACATTTTCATTAAAGGACAAGATTGGTTATATGAGTATCAACCCGATTTAATTGATAAAAAAAATATGGAAATTTCCATAAAAAAGAAGCAAGAAATAATGATAATCATATACAGAGCATTAAGGCGACCAAATATGATGAATTATACACACACAATAAAACTAGTCGAAAGTCGTCAAGAAATACCTCCGGGCATAGGCCATTGGGTGGAGATTGAAATTAAAGAACTTTCCACGTATTGGATGAAAACACCGAATTCAACGCAGAGTATCGTTATACGTGGCATGGAATCATGGATGCGCACCTTTATTGTAACAGAAGATGAAAGCATGGATAAGTCTCTGGTAAGAACATTTTTCTCCCATAATTTAAATTTCTGGATTTTAATATAAAAGAACTTAATCAAATACTGGTTATTCATAATTTCTAATATATGTATGCATTTTATATTCTAAAATATTCTGTTCGATTCTGAAAGTGCACATTTCCTCATTTAAACACTTAATACCTGAACTCATAACTAATTCATTTATTTTTATTTAATTTTTTTAGTTAATTAAAAATATTTTAATTGATATTTAAAATCCACAAAATTTTTAAAATTTATATTTACTAGTTTAGCAGTGTTATTTTCTTTAAAATGTAATGAAATTGATAATTGAGGGATTTTGGCTGGTTCCCATTCGTTTTTTTTTTTTGTTATTGGAAAAAATAAAATATAGTGAAAACGGTGAACTTATTGATAAAAAAAAAAGAAAAGCAGTAACAAATATATATCTATATGTATCTGTAATATACATATATTACAGAAGAAAACAAAACTGAAATTAGAAACTTTAAATTATGAGTACATAATTGTGGAAGCAGTGATTACGACCTCTATTGAGAAGCTATACCAAAACCTATACTCATAACCTTCACGAAGGTCAGAAGTTGCCTTTCATTGCACTTAACAACAAAAACAGCAATATTGAAAATGAAAATTAACTGCCTATAGAAAATAACAACAAAAATATTATTTGTATTGCACTCAAACTAAACAAGGTTAAGAATATATAGCAGTGCGCAGTAACGAAAAAAAAAAAAAAAGAAAGGGGCAACAATTTCATCAACAACAGGGACTACTACAACAAAAGAAGGAAACCCCCAACAAGAAGAGAAGAAACCGAGGAGTATTTTTACCACCAGCTATCATCACCGTCATCAGCAGGAATAACAACAAGTGGTACTACAGTACAGGAAGGAAAACCCCAAGAAAAAAGAAACAAACAGAGAAGTACTTTCACAAACCAGCTATCACCATTATCATCAGCAACAACAACAAAAGGGGCTACTAGAATACCAGAAGGAAAAACCATATCAAGAACGGCTCAATTTACATGTAAACTCCGAATGTTAAGCTTTTCAAGCAAAGTTAAGAATATAGAGGTATATTTAATAACAAATTAAAAGGCTCTTAAAGTAAAATTTAAAATTTAATTTAGTTTGGAATATTTATTCCTTTGCTTTTGAATATAAGGTTTACATAAAATATTTCTAGTTGTCAGAGGGAACAACGCTCATATTTCATAGGAAAATCAACAAAAAATTTTTATTTGCCTTAAATCTGCTGCCAAAGATCAAATACGTATTGCGTAATAATACGATAGATAGTAAAAACTGAAATAGGAAGCTTTTGTTTGCAAAAAAAAAAAACAAAAGGGGAGCAATTTTGCAATTAGTAACTAAAATGGACCTTAACATTTTACAACAGTTCAACTTAATTCTGAATTGCATCAATCAAATACCAACCTTCGACGGGACTGATCAAAATCAGTTACCGGAATTCTTGGCACAGGTGGAAGCACTGCTGCCATCTATAGACGTGTTCGATACAAATAACAAGAAAATTCTGTTTGGGTACATAAGAAATAGATGCATTGGGATGACACGAGAAGCACTTCATCGTTCAGGAACAATTAGTAAATGGACAGAATTAAAGGAGATTTTACTTTCTAACTTTGGCGAAAAAACAGGCAGGCCATGAGCTAATGGACAAAATGAAGACGTGGAGAATGGACTCTACAATAGAAAAGTATTATTTTGATATAAACAGACTAAGGAACAGACTGCACAATAGAAGACTAACACATAATGACACAGGTTTCTCGACTGAAGAGATAAATCGAATTTCTTTACAAGTATTTATAGAACATTTGCCGGAACTCACGAAAACTATTATTTTCGCGAGAAAGCCAGATTCGCTGGAAGCAGCCTTCAAAATAATTCTAGATGCGAGACACCAGAATTACACGGCTTTTGGTTCCGTCTATAAAAAAAACAACGTTGGTTATTCTCGGCCAGGAAACATAAATTTAAGGAATACGGACAACAATGGCAACCGTTTTAGTAACAATAATCATAACAATAATCGTGGCTGTAGTAATAGAAACAATAACAATAATACTTATAATAGTTGTGCTAATAGGAGCACCTACCGACCCAATTATAGAAATGTACAACACCCTGATATAGGAAAACAGTCCAATCAAACTGGAAACTCGCGCTTTTCGCATCGAAACACGGATGAACCAATGAATGGAAAAATGAATCGGAAACGCTAATGTAAATTTTCGGGGAGTAGAGCCAAACGCCTACTCTATATAGTTATTGAAACCCCAATTAAAGCATTGCGCTTCATTGTCGATACTGGAGCAGAGTTTAGTGTCATCAATGAGAATTTGTGCCACCCAAAGTGGAAGCATGAAGCTAATGTGAGGAAAGCAATGGGAAAGGAATTTCTAGTGAGGAAACTTTGTAAATTCCCCATTTTTTGAGACTTTCAAACTGCCTACGAATGCGACTTTTTGGAGTACAATTTTAGTGAAAATTTTGACGGACTGATAGGTAATAACATTCTATCAGACCTTAACTGCACCATAAATTATAGAAATAGGCAGATTATAGTGGGAAACACTTCAATTACTATATACCTCAATAAAGAAGAAGAAGAGTATAAAAATAAATGTAACCAGGAAAATATCGAAATCCTAAGCAACGAAATAGAAATTACCGATGGTGATTCTTTATCAAACCTAGAAACACCACACTTATATACAGTCTATAGGAATAAATTACTTTCAATATTAAAAGTATATAATAAGACGTTTTACAGAGAAAACGAAAACCTTACTTTCACAAATAAGATTAAAGTCAAAATAACAACACAACATGAAATACCAGTTTATTCAAAACTGTACAGCTATCCGGAGATACATAGACAGGAAATATATAGACAAATAGAAGACATGCTAGGATAAGGGATAATAAGAGAGTCCTCGAGTCCTTATAACAGTCCCATTTGGATTGTACCGAAAAAGATGTCAACTACGGGTATTCAAAGATTGCGCCTCGTGATTGACTATAGGAAATTAAATAGCATAACTACTGAGGACAGGTTTCCAATTCCGAATATAGATGATATATTTTATAAGTTAATATTTTACAACACTAGATTTGGCACAAGGTTTTCATCAGATCGAAATGGATGAAAAAGACATCAATAAAACAGCTTTTTCGACAGCGAGTGGGCATTACGAATTTTTGCGTATGCCTTTCGGTCTGAAAATTGCCCCCTCTACGTTTCAAAGACTGATGGACGAGGTTCTGAGGGAGCACATTGGCAAAATATGTCTGGTCTACTTGGATGATATCCTGGTATTCTCTACTAGCATAGAGGAACATTTGGAGTCTTTAGGCAAGATATTGAGCTCTTTGCAAAGGGCCAATCTGAAGATTCAGTTTAGCAAGTGCAGTTTTTTTGAAGCAGGAAACAGAATTTTTGGGACATCTGGTCACCTGCGATGGCATAAAGCTGAACCCAAAGAAAGTAGAAGCCATAGATAGAATCCCGCTTCCGAAAACCCAGAGAGAGATCAAATCATTTTTAGGAATAACAGGTTACTATAGGCGGTTCATAAAAGATTATTCAAGAGTATCATACCCCTTGGTAAAATATTTGAAGAAAGGCTCTAAAATAAACCTAAAAGACGAGAAATATAAAAAAGCATTTGTGAAATTAAAGTTATTAATAAAGTCTGACCCTATTTTAGTACACCCAGATATTTAAAGAGAATTTACCCTGGTTGCGGATGCTAGTAATTTTGCACTCGGAGCAGCGCTCATGCAGAATGATAGAATAATCTGCTATGCGAGCCGATCATTAAACGGCCATGAAAAGAACTATAGCAGTATAGAGAAAGAACTTTTGGCTATCGTTTGGTCAACGAAATACTTTCGCCCTTACGTATTTGGTAGAAAGTTCACGGTTAAAACGGACCATAGACTCTTGGTTTGGTTAAGCAACTTGAAGCAACCAAACTCAAAACTGCAACGCTGGAAGATCAAAAGGGTAAGAAAAACGTGGTTGCGGACGACCTTAGCAGAATAATTTATGACAACGAAGAAAATGGAAAGTTGGAAGATACAGATTTTAATCCATTATCCCTGATAAATCTAAACGAACTGTTTGCTTCTGATAACGCAAATAGTGACCTACATACGGTACACAGTGCTGAAACAGATAGCACTGATTTTATACAGCTAACGCCACGTCCACTATACATCTTTAAGCAACAATTAGTCTTAAAAAGTGCACATTGAGAGAACTGCAAGAAAAAAGTGATTTTCAGGAAGAAGATAAGGGAAACATGGAACCTGACAGCACAGCAATTTACTGCACATCATGAGGGAGAAATTAACACAGAGGGGACTGCTGGTTGTGTTTTGCGCGGAAGATAATTTCTACATACAATTTCAGGACTTGTATAAAAATTTCTTTAGTAGAAATAAAAATTTTAAAATTTTAAAAGCATCCACCATTCTGGAGGATATCACCGACGAAGGTAGAATACTCCAAACCATAGAGGTGGAACATTAAGAAATAACCATAGAGGTATTAACGAAGTTTTTGATGAAATAAAATTTTCAGTCTTGTGAAAAGCGTTGATGAAAACGGTTGATAATTTTAACGAGCAAAAAATTCATAAATTTTTCAAAAAAGCATATATACAGTTATAAAACAACTAAAGGACAAATAAGTCCGAGTTTTTGTATTCAAACATTCTATAACAGTTAGGAAAAAAAACACTCAACAGAAGTGCAAAAACAAAAGGATCTCTGCTCTCTTCGAGAGATAGAGAAAAAAAAATAAACAGACAGACCAATCCATATAACTAACGCACAACACGGTTGGTCCAAAATATTTAATCACAAAGAGAATTGAAAGCGAAATTACTCTTAAAAATGTGTCTCCATATTTAAAAAAAAAAGTTATTGATTGTGTATGCGGTGAAGTTGAGAACTGTAAAACTCTAGCAAATGGAAATATGCTCATAAAAGCTAAAAACTCTCAACAAGCCTCCAAACTGATAAAAATTACTTCCTTTGCACCAAACATTAAAGTCCACGTATCCGAACACAATGCCCTTAATTATTCAAAAGGTGTTATATATTTTACACCGCTTATTTATGAAAGTGAAGAAACAATACTTAATGAAGCAAAATCGCAAAACATCATAGAAGTCAAAAAGATTATGAGAAAAGAAGCAGATAAACTTAAACCAACTGGATTAACTATTTTGACTTTTGCGACCCTTGAAATGCCCGAGTATATCATCGTAGGATACGAAAAAATAAGATTGCGTCCTTATATACCAGCTCCATTAATGTGCAGAAATTGCCAACGCTATGGTCATCTAGCCAAGTTCTGTAAAAATGTTAGCATATGCTCTAACTGCGGTACCAAAAGTCATACAGGTGAACAGAACCCATGCTGTTCCAAAAAACCTAGCTGCATTATTTGCGTTGAAGAAAATAGAGAAGAATCCAACCATTGTGCTACAAATAAAAAATTCCCAATTTTCCTTAAACACAAAGAAATGCAGTCAATTCGAGTAAATGAGAAATGCGATATGAAAACAGCCAATACAATATACAAGCAAAGACACCACAATACCACATCATTTGCAGAAACTGCTAGAAATCTTACCACATACAACTCTATTGAAAACATATCTTCCACGGAAAGTAATGACACACAAAAACCAGAAAGAACAAAAAATATACAAGGCACAATATTTAGTGCTCTAGAAAATTTATCCTCCCCTCCTAGTCCAAACTCCCCGTCAAGTCAAAAAATAAATTCAAAAAAGAGAGAGCAAACATCAGCAATAAATAAATTGGCAATCAAAATTGTCCCCCGCAATACTTCAAAACGACTGGTAAAAGATCTCAAAGTCAAAGAGAAAGACAAAAAGATAAAATTTTCGCCATCCGCCCAGAGGAAAGACAACAATGACCATGACTGCGAGTCTAACGATGAGGAAATAAATATATACCTTTCTTTAGCATAAGATTATACGTTTTTATGAATAATGTAATAAATTACTACAAAATAGTTTCTAATTTCTCTTTTTTATATCTCCCCTATTTCATATTATGGCCCTAAAAATTATACAGTGGAACATAAAAGGCTATTTAAATAACTATAATCATTTAATCCTGCTTATCAATAAACATAACCCGAAATTAGTTACCCTTCAAGAAACTTATTTAAAAACCAATAATGACATTCCAGTACCTTATAACTTCAAAATATATGTATCTAGTTCGCCAAGTAATTCTTTTGGTGGATCCGCAATCCTAATCCATAATTCAATTTCCCATCAACCAGTTGACACAGTAGACGTTTTCGACACAACAGCTCTTATTATTTTTTCCAAAATTAAATTTACATTATACTTAATTTATGTTTCTCCCACTAAAACAATACGTTTAAAGGACTTAGACGACACAATTGTGGATAAAAATACTAACTGTCTAATATCGGGTGACTTCAATTGTTGGCATACAGCATGGGGCTCCCCAAGCAATAACAAAAAGGGTTCCATAGTCAATAAATACATAACTCAATCCAATTTTATACTTTTAAACAATGGTTCTGCTACTCATTATACTACACACAATACGTTCACACATATAGACCTTACATTTGCATCCCCAACAATACAACTAGACTCCAGTTGGATTATAGAAAATTACCTTTTTGGAAGCGACCATTTTCCCATCTTTTTACGAGTAATAATTCTAATAATCGGAACTTCCGGCCAAACTTTAATTTAAAAATAGCTAATTGAGCAAAGTTCAAGCAGTTATCAATAGATTTTTCAATCAAATTACCAGTAAGTCAAAATATTAATAAAGAAGGTGCTAACATTCACAAAATCTGCCTTAAAAGTGCCACTTTCTCGATACCTCATTGCATACACAATACTAAATTCAAGGTCCCGTGGTGGAACAAAAGGCGTAAGGCGCTTAAAAAAGACAAAAATCGCAAGCTAAATACACTGAAGAAGTACACCTCAACAGAAAATGTGATAAACTTCAAAAAAGCAAATGCCCTTTTCAGGAAAAAATTAAGCACCTCAAAAAAAGAATCGCTTACTGAATTCACTTCTGAAATATCTCCAACTCGTAGTTCAGAAAAAATATGGGGTAATATCCGCCGTCTTTGTGGACTTAAACCTAAAATTATTATACATTGTATTTCACCTACACTACAAGAATACGCTATTACTGACCACAGGGCAATCGCAAATTTTTTCGCAAAACAATGGTCAGACGACTCAAAGGATTCCAATTTCCACCATACCTTCCAACCGAGCATACAACAAACTTCATCGATTAACTATAACCAAATACTGTGCAAACATGCCCAACTCATAGAACAAGATATCACGTATCAGGAATTCGCTACAGCTCTAAGTAAACTAAAAGGGAAAACTCCCGGCATAGACAAAATATCATACCCTATAATAAGAAACCTATCCACGGAAATGAAACAAAGAATTATAAATTTTTACAACAACATTTTTGAGAACTAACTTCCCCAAATTTACAAAAATAGTTTAATAATACCCATACTTAAACCAAACACAGAAAAAACAGATATAAGATCATATGACCCATTTCACTTAACCAATATCTATCCAAAATTTTAGACCGCATTATCGCTGATCGCCTATGGTGGTTTACCTAAAACAAAGATCTTATCCACAAAAATCAGCTAGGTTTCAAAAAAGGCAAGTCCCTGTCAGAATCCCTAATATATTTAGATAATATTATTAAAAAAAAGTTGGCACACAAAAGTCATTTATCAATTATTTCGCTTGACTTCAGTAAAGCTTTTGATAAAATAGGAATTCATACAATCTTAAACCAATTATCACAATAGAAGGTCGGTCCAAAAATATACAATTTCTTGACAAATAAAAGTATAAAAGTTAGATCTAACTCAGCATACTCTGACACATACAAATTGCACAACGGTATCCCACAGGGATCCCCATTATCCGTCATCCTATTTCTGATATACGGCCTCGCAAAAAACATAGCCCTCTGTAAAGAAATAGACTTCCTAGTACACTCAGATGATTTTGTTTTAATTAAAAATCTAAAAAAAAAAAATTGATGTTGACATTGAAAACGTACTCTCAAAAATTACTGATTATTTCGCTTGACTTCAGTAAAGCTTTTGATAAAATAGGAATTTATACAATCTTAAACCAATTATCACAATAGAAGGTCGGTCCAAAAATATACAATTTCTTGACAAATAAAAGTATCAAAGTTAGATCTAACTCAGCATACTCTGACACATACAAATTGCACAACGGTATCCCACAGGGATCCCCATTATCCGTCATCCTATTTCTGATATACGGCCTCGCAAAAAACATAGCCCTCTGTAAAGAAATAGACTTCCTAGTACACTCAGATGATTTTGTTTTAATTAAAAATCTAAAAAAAAAAAATTGATGTTGACATTGAAAACGTACTCTCAAAAATTACTGACTGGTGCCAGTACTCGGGTGCAAAGCTGTCGTCAAGCAAAACAAAACACCTTCATATATGCAGGAAACATAACTGCAAAACTACTCTCATCTGTAATAACTTACCGATTCCATCTGTCGATAGCATTAAAATACTCGGGCTAACCTTTCAGAAACACTACAGATGGACCACACATATTAATAAAATGATGCCTTCATTGAAGAACAAACTTAACATATTAAAGTGTCTTTGTAACAAAAAATTTAACTGCAATACACTCTTAACAATTCAATCCTCAAAAGTAAAATTGACTACGGTATATATCTTTATGGAAACGGTCCAAAATCCACGCTTAATAAAATAAATACCGTATTAAATACTGCAATTAGAGTAGTCCTTGGCCCTTTCAGAACCACCCAAACGAACAGCATGAAATTTGAATGCAACATTTTAACCTTCACAAATAATGTCGATCTTCAAATTGCCAAGCACACCAAATATATTCTTTTCAATGACAATTCCCCTATCTGTAAAGCTCTGAAAAAAGTTACTAAGTCCAATAAAGTGTACAAAAATCCCACTGTTCTACAAATACTCGATTTCTGTAAAAACACCGGAATTCCCATTAATTCCAATAAACTCACAAAAGATACATTACCAAATCACTATCTTAACTAGTCTGTAATAAATACATCACTTCGCCAACATAAAAAATCCGAAACTCCAGCGGAAACTTATAGGACCATGTTCTACGAAATTAAAGAGGAATTGCAAAAGCAAAATTTTACGATGATTTACACTGACGGTTCAAAAAATGGGGCCATTTCATCTTATAATATAGTCTCGGACGATTCTCTTATTAAAACATCATTCCATTCCATCCAGTATACAGTTGAACTTTCGCCGCTGAAATTATAGCAATCAATGAAGCTATAGAATACGTACAAAATACAAGTGGTAAGTTTGCAATATTTACCGATTCACTAGCCTCAATCGACTCAATCAGTAACCTCTCCAACAACGAGTATTAACCTCAGATGATTAGACAAAGACTTATCTTTAACAGCCCCAGAATAATACTCATCTGGATCCCAGGTCATGTACAAATACCGGGTAATGAACACGCAGATAAAGAAGCAAAAAATGCGTTAATATCACCTTTACTAACTACACCCAACTATAATTTGGCGGACATAAAAAAACATATTAAAAATACTTTCTCACAAAAACTATTCGAAGTTTGGGACCATTCCTCAAACTGGTATAAAGAAGTAATTCCAAATAAAATGAGAATAACCAACATGTTTAAAGACCAAAACCACAATTTTAATAGACGCGATCAAGTTGTATTGACTAGAGTCAGATTAGGACATACTATGATAACACTCAGTCATTTGTTTGATAAGAACCAGACAAATGTATCTAAATTTTGCAATAAATCAGTTATTTCGATTAAACATTTAATTCTAATATGCGAAAAATTCAAAATTCAAAGGGAAAAATTTTTTAAAAAATCTAGACATAACTAATAGTTAGACAATTCAGTTTAGTTTTACCATTTATGTTCAACTGTATGATCTTAAGACCATAGAAGTTATAGCTCCTATCCTAGCACGTAAGCTTATAATTAAGTTATTCGTCTTATGTCTATATAAAAATAAAAAAAAATAAATATTATTATCCGAATTTGCAAAAGATAATTCAAAAATATATAAATAACTGCACAATTTGCAATAAAGCCAAATATGATAGGAATCCAATTAAGCATTGTCTTAATATTACGAAAACTCCTGGCTAGCATAATGAAA
Source organism: Ormia ochracea (assembly GCA_963402855.1). Classification (NCBI taxonomy): domain Eukaryota; kingdom Metazoa; phylum Arthropoda; class Insecta; order Diptera; family Tachinidae; genus Ormia; species Ormia ochracea. Next base: position 3,883,950 of record OY727110.1, on the reverse strand, counting down.
TAGTTCACATCGATATCTGGTACCCACAAAGAAACATGATGTTTCTTACAAGTATTGATAAGTTTACAAAGTATGCAACTGCACAATACCTGTCAGACAGGACTTGGGTGTCAATAGTTGTCGCGATAAAAACGCGTGTTCGGTATTTGGGTAAGCCGGAAATAATAGTCACAGATAATGAATTGGATGTAGTTACTGTGAAGCAGTTTCTAACTGAAAATGAAATTGATGTACATTTCACAACAACGTATAAAAAAACCGGGAACTCAGATGTGGAAAGACTGCATCTAACCCTTAACGAACATATAAGACTTTTTAACGCGGATGCGAGTAATGAAAACGACCTACAAGAAAAGGTCCATAAAGCGATATTAGCTTATAATAATATAACAATACATTCCACGCCAAAAATTAGTCCCATAAATTTTATTAACAATACAATATCAAGTGAAGATATCAGGGAATTGGCAAAGAGATTTCATAGGGAAAAGATAGAGAGAATCAATACCATAAATACAAGACAAAATAATAAATATAAGCCTGATTTCGGAAACGATTTTGTGAAAAATTATAGAGTTAGTAAAACAGCCAAAATATAAGAAAGTCTCTAACTACAGATTAGAAGATAACCACTTAGTGTCTAACGACAACTAATTCAAGAAAGTATTCAAGACGCAAGTTAAACGGAAGTACACCTTACAGAATAGGCCCTGAACACATTTCAAGTTGCACTAGTTATTGAAAACTGACCCCAGAACAGGAAGGCAACTCCCTATTCAGCAATTTTAAGGCAAATAAGAATTGCGTTGTTCACAACGATTGTAACTTAAAATTTAATAATCAAACAAGTATTGATGTCATCGATGATGACCCAATATTGATAAAAAATGCTAACAATGTAAAATTAACGCAAGACTGCGATAAAAGAAATGTTATGTTAAATAGAAATAACTTGATAAATTCTTATAATTGAGATGTAGAAGCGTTGAATAAAACTTTTGTAAAAAATTTTGTTGATGGAAAAAATTTTGATTTACATAAATACGATTTGACCGAAATAATTTTCAAGGAAAATTGGTTGCGAAAAAAAATTAAGACTAACCAATTCAAAAAAAAAAAAAAAAAAAAAATTAAAGAGTTAATTTATCATAAGTATGTATTGTATAGTATAAATGCAACATAGATATTGACATTAATAATTGTAATTATAATGTATGTGGTTTATTAAATATATTTTAAGAGAGATAATAATAATAAAGTAGATGTAAGCATTGAACTTAAACCCACTGCCGAACGTTTAACAGAGACTGTAGGGGTGGAGAAGTTATATGACAAAAACGTCATTAAATAACTGTACAAACATTCCTATGTATTCTTTTGTATGCTCTTTTACCTTTTTTGATATATAACATTGTGATTCAGTTGGACACAAGAAACGAAACAATAAAGTCGTGTTTTAATCACGAATGACTTATACCAATTGCGCACTCAAGTGTGTCAAAACAATTGTCTACTGCGCATCTACGTCATCAATGTTCACATTTGTTATTCTGCTGTGAGATTTGTTTGGATTTTGTTGTTTACATTTGTAAATATCAGCATTTATTGGAAATAAATTCCTTTTTTCAAGTTTACATATTTTGATGAAATAAAATAGAAATTGGTTTCAGAAGCAATTTATTGTATTTTCAATGCATTTAAAATTCAATTATTAAACGCCAAGAAGCAAAAACATTTGCTTCAGTTATGCCGACCGACTCGCCTGCCAGTGTGTATTGACTTTTTCGTATGAAGCATGGAGAAGGGATCAAGATAGGCACCAGATAAACGGCATTCAACAGGGAAAACAATATAGCCATGTCCGTCCGTTCTTAAATCTATCACCTTCAGAATCCAAGCCTTACTGAACAAATGTTACTTTTAATTACAAATAAAAGCAAAACGGAAATAGGTTTTAATTAATTTTATTATTTTTGCGAATTTTATTTTTCTAGATAGAAAGTTATCACGTAACTCTTGGTTTAGTTTTCTTATTTTAAAAAACATTCGAGACCTGTCGAAAGCCCATTAGAATCCAATTCTTTACATAATTTGTATTTGTTATAATATTTTATTTTTATTTTCTTCATGTTTATTATAAAGTTACAAACATCTTCCAACTATAAATTTTTAGTGGATTTTAATCCTTCTTTTAAAGTAAATAATTAGAAAAAAACTTAAATTTATAAAATTAAATATGTGATATATGTATGTGTAGTCTGTGATATTTATTTTGAATAGTTTTTATTAAACAAAAAATATACTGAAAATGTATACATATAAAAATTTATTTATGGTTTTAAACATTTTATTGGCGAAACAAATTTTAGAACAAATATTAGTGAAACGTAAATTTGTACATTTTTGAATTGGTATTTGTATATTACTTTCAGGCATTTAAAAAGTCTTGTCTTATTCTGAAATTTTCAGAGAGTTGCAAAGTTATAAATTCAATTAAAAGGAATTTGTTATGTTTTTTGAGAGAAAAAATAAAATAATTTTTGAATTGTTTAGAAAACTTCGTGGACGTAAAAACCCCCTTAAAAAAGAAAATTACAATTCTTCCGACGCTATTTTCAAGTTTATAGTATTATTTGTGATTTATACACACGTGAACTATTAAAATTTATCGGATGGGATTGCTTTATACAAACCTTGTATTATGCAAAATGATTCAGTTAAATTTGAAAATCTTCAACCAGTGGTCATAAGAAGAATATCAGATTTTTACGTCAGGTTATATTGCAAACGCAAATATTAATATTATTTTTTTTAGAGTTTAAGAGACGAAGTTTAGATTCCATTAACAAAATTGGTTTTTTGCACTGGCAGATTTAAAAGACTATTTCAAAAAATATTAAATTTCTTTATTACTTTAGTTTCAAAATACAAATAAGACATGATAAGACATGAAACTAGAGAGAATTGAAATTAATAAAAGAGTTAAATACAATTTTATCACTTTCAAAGAAAGTGTTTTACAGCACATCGCATTTTCTTTAAATGGCTTGTCTTTTTCTGTCTTTTTTTAAATGTAATTCAAAGAACATCTATAAAATTCATACAAAGCAATATTTTTTGCCCATTGCTGACGTCACACAAAACAGCTGATTTTCAAACAAAACTAACGGACCTGCACAAGATGTAATCGGTATAAATCATTCGTGGTTTAAACTACACAGATTGTTGTTGGATAACTTTTTCGCTTAAGAATTTGTGATTTTTTAAGCACTTTTTTTAATATTTACCAAAAATTTAATACTTTAAATATTTATATGTAAATTTAAATTTATTAGTGGAAATTATGTCGAATTCTTATATCGTGTAAGTGATTTTTACATTTTTACAGTTACTCTGAGTTAAATAAATCATTCACAATGAAAATCTTTTGCGAATAAAAATGTTTTGCAGCCTTAAAGAATTTAGTTTGAATGGATTAATGTTTCGATAAAAATATGTATAATTTGTAAATATTGTTTTCAGACTATGCATATAGAAATCGTAACGAAAGTTAAGAATCGCTACAAGCGCAATGTGGCATTGGATTGTCGTGAAAGTGATAACGAGGTGCGATGTTGCCGCTACCCACTAAAAGTGAATTTTACCAACTTTGGCTGGAATTTTATAGTTGCGCCACAGCATTTTGACGCTTATTTCTGCAACGGAGAATGCAATATTGGGTATTTGGAGAAGCACACTCATACACATATAACTTCCCTATCACATATAACTTCGCTATCAACATCAGCTAAGCCATGCTGTTCACCACAAAAATTAAGTCCTCTAGCAATTTTATATTTCGATAACAACAACAAATTGATGTACAGTACTATACCAAATATGTCCGTTGACAAATGCAGTTGCTCTTAAAAATAAATGTTTATTTTAATACCTCAATTAGTTATATTTTGTAAAATTTATATTTAAAAAAATAGTTTTTTAATATTTTATAGTCTTATGTTCAATAACTTCTTTTTATTAAATTATTTCATTCTTGATTTCATTGCAAAATAAAATATGATTAAATTAATGATGGAAGGCAATCTTTGTTTATTCTGCACTGCTTTAATTATCAACAAGTTAAGGGCTTTGGATACAATAAGCACCAAACAAAACAAAGTCGATTTATCAGCGTTTATTATAATAGTCCGTTCAAATTTTGGCAGTTTATTCGAAAAATTCTAGTGTGAATAAAAAAATAAATAAAGTGGATGACAAAAGCCAAATAAATATTGTTTAACCTAAACGGGTCCAATTGGGTAAAGAAAATTTGGGATCTCCCCCTAAAAGGCGCAGTACCAGATTGACACGTAATACTCGATCCTTGGTCGAGGATGGCGGGTACGTTCGTATGGGAAAGGATTACAAATATCCTACTAAACAGGAGGTCACAATTACGATGGTTTCGCGACTGCAATTGTTGTGTTGTATTACTATTGCAAGGCAATATCAACATGCCCATTGCATTTAAAATATTAATTTGGGTTGTTAGCATATCTTATTTAAAGTATTAGTGTTCTGCTTAAAAAACTTAGTAGAGAACTGACTTGGTATAACTTAAACCGAAAAGTTTTTTGGAGTTTGGTAACATTTTACAGATATAATAAAAGTCATATGTCATATTGATGGACAGTTAATTTCCAAGTACTATTCTATATAAATACAGAGGCTTCGTGTTGGTGTAGATGCTGCTAAAAATAGAGTATTATATTTATATTTCGCTGTGCTTCACTCGGTATCTAGTAAGCTGGTATTGGTTTGATAAATAGATTTATGCATTTCATTTCATATGGAATACTTCATGGGACTGGAAACCCAAAAGTTAAATTTGACTTAAAAATGCGAATTGATATATAAAATTAAATTGAATTCAGCCTAATTAATGACATAATTACTGTTATTCTGCGTTTCTATTACGTTCCCGAATTTAGTTACGCTCAAATCGAAAATTGCTATTCTGAAAAAATTATAATCGAACGAAAAAGAAGCAGAGAAGAGTATGTTTCAAACAGCTGCTTTGTTATGAAATATATGAAATAGAAAAATAAAATATGATTTTTTTTCTACTGTAACGTCACTACGAATGAATTTTATCAATACTGGTTCTGTTGGTTAGAATAAAGAGAAATTTGGAAAAAATTCCCCTACAATATTGTGGATACAGTTTGGCATACAACACACACATCTTTAACCTTAGCAAAAGAAGGCTGGGATATTACGGTAGGTATTATTCTGCTCAGTGGATTTTACAATTCTGCAATCTATATCACCTATAAAATACCTGAGCTATTAAATAAAAATAATTTTTTTTCAAGTATTGGAAAGTAAGTTATACTGCCTAATTCTTTCTCGTTCAAGTGGATTTTGTTTGCTTCGTAATAAAGTGGGGCATCCCCTTGTCTCGTTCATATGAGAATTTGAAATAAAAAATTATATTCGGTTATTCCAAGACAAGTTATATCTCTTGGTGAATTAATTACCCTTCGTTTTTTTCTTTGCCTGTGGATAATCCCTGACATCCAGCAAAGAGAGATAAAGTTAATACACTAGAATACTTACTTATCGTTAGTGTCAAGTAGAATAACGTTAACTCGTGTTTTCTTTGTAATATATTGTTTTTCTTGCAATATATTTTTTTAACGATTTCAATATATATTCATTTCAATATATGGATATTCACTTCATACATTGAACTATCTCAACAAACTTTAATCTGTTTATTACAGGCGATAAAATTTCTATAATATTGACTTTTAGAACCCGTAAAGTATATATATTCTGAAGGGAACTGAAGAAATATATATTCTGAAGAAGGGAACTTGATTGAGCTTTGTTCATCTGTCTATCCATCATCCGGGACAAATTGAGCTTAAACTTTGTTTAAAATTAAAAATTTTCAAATCTATCTGCTTCAATTTTCTTCCGATTTTTCACACGTAAAAATCAGAAAAATCGGGTGATAAATAAAAGAAATAGTCCAAAAAAATTATTTCATAAATTTGTAGTTCAAAATGCAAATCAAGAATAACCGAATGACAACCACATGACTTTACTCGCAGCCAGACGCGTTGCTTAATTTCACTAATAGAAGAAGCTAGATACATGCATATATTTTCCTACATTTATGCTTTTTGGAACTTTGGAACTTAATTATTATTATATTTTTTAAGCCAACTATCGCATCACACCTAGAAGGTTTGTTTTCGTGGGTTTTTATTTTAAGAACAGTTTTGCATCGTTTGGTGCTTGGTTTTGTTTATGTTTTGTTTGGAATTTATGTATGTATTTATATATTGATCAATCCAAGTATGTAAGTATATATGTACTTATACTCGAACAATAATTAGCTTAAATTAAGACACAGACACAGTCGTGTCTAATTATTCAAAGCAAGCAGACGTTTTCTGTGTGCGGGATTTTGCGACTTGTTATTTTATTCTTTACAAAACAAATACATATAAAAAAAAAAAAAAAAAAAGGGACTGCATTTAACTGCATTGTACTGCACTTTATTACAGTAAACTAACGGTCAAGCTACCAACAAAATATACTTGCTTTAGCTATGTCTTTAGCCAGTGAAGATGATTGTAGCTCTAGTGATGATAATTTACTTAACTGGCAAAAGGTTACAACAAAACGTAAGAAATTAAATACAAAAACAAATGATCCAAAAAAGAAAAAGAATTCTACTGATGAACCTAACTGCTACACAAGCAAATTTGCTGAACTTGCCAATGATATTATTGATGATGATGATAATAATGATGAAGATGCTGATGCTGACGCTGGAATTAATAATAAAGATGAACGTGCTGCTAAGCCGCCACCCTTGTTCATCGAAAATGTCGTAAATATAAACAAAATGATTAAATGCGTAAGTAGTGCAATTGCTAATAACGCGTTTAACTACAAAGCTTTACATGATGGTCAAGTGAAACTAAATATCAAAACTGTTGATTCGTATCGCAAATTAACAAGGTATTTTAATGCCAACAATATAGCATACCATACTTATCAAATAAAAAGTGAACGATCCTACAGATTTGTAGTTAAAGGTCTACACTACTCTAGCAAGATAGAGGAGATCAAAGCAGATCTTCTAAATAAAGGTCACTTGGTCAGAAATGTTAGCAATGTTAAAAGTCGATTTACTAAACAGCCCTTACCCATGTTCTACGTTGACATTGATCCAAGTCCTAATAATAAAAAAGTTTTCGAAATACGAGAAATAAACCAATGCATAATGCAAATAGAAGCGCCGAACAGTGCTAACGATTTAGTCCAATGCCATCGTTGTCAGCAATTTGGTCACACGAAAACTTACTGTAAAAGGCCATTTATATGCGTATAGTGCGGACTTGGTCACCCTTCGTCCAACTGTCCCATTGATCTTGATAGTCCTCCCAAATGTGTCCATTGCTTAAAGCAGCACACTGCCAGTTACATAGGATGCGAGGTTTACCAAAGTATACTAAAGAAAAGATTACCCGCAAGATCACCCGTTGTTCACCAGCAGCAGTTCTCTTTAAATAAAAAGGATTTTCCTCATGTTAATAACAACGAAGAAAGCAATGTATATACAAGAATCAACAACACACACTCGGGTGTATCTTATGCTAATATTGTAAGCCAAAAAGTGAATAGTGATATTATGAAGAATAGTGATATTATGAAGAATATTGAAAATCTATTGAACAAACAAATAGAATTAACAAATACCCTGTTGAATATGATGTCACTTTTAATCAACAAATTATGCAAATAAATCTAAGAATTGCAGTATGGAATGCTAACGGAATAACGAACAGGCTTAACGAAGTAGAATATCTTATGAAAAACAAATACATTGATATATTCTTAATTTCTGAAACTCACTTAACTTCTAAGTCATATATAAATATAAAAGGCTACGATTTCATCTTTACAAATCATCCTGACGGTAGAGGCCATGCAGGGGCAGGCCTATTTATCAAGTCCACTCTCCAATACAATGATGAAAAAGATTTTTAAAAAACTTATTTGCAAGCTTCTGGCATTAAAATTATTTGCAACAATATACCAATCACTATTTATTCAATTTATTCTCCTCCAAGACATACAATTCAACACGAAGATTACACAAATTTTTTTACAATGCTAAGCCCACGTTTCATTGTGGGTGGCGACTACAATGCAAAACATCCTTGGTGGGGATCCAGGCTTACGAATCCTAAGGGCAAACAACTTTATAAATGTCTTTTGCACAACAATTATAGTGCTTTATCAGGAAATAGTCCAACTTACTGGCCCTCCGACCCAGCAAAGATACCAGATCTTCTAGACTTCATTGTATTTAATGGAATTTCTAGAAAGTCTCTTGATATATTGAATGTTGATGATCTAAGCTCGGATCATTCCCCTTTTTATTGTCAACTACAATGTTAACGTTAAACTGATTCCTAAAACCGTAAAATTAATTAAAGCAAATTCTAACTTGGACCTCTTTAGCAAATTTATTGAAACTAATGTGAATCTGAATACAAAAGTTAAAAGCCCCGAAGATTTAGATAATACGGTTGAAACTCTCACTACATTAATACATGAAGCTGCATTTTTGTCTACCCCTTCAAATGCTTACGATAACAATTTAGGACTGAAAGTTCAAGCATCCGCAGCAGTAAGAAGAATGGTCAGAGAATCCAGACGTTTAAGAAGAGTTTGGCATCGTACACGTAACCCAAGAGACAAAACCAACTGGAACCTGGCAATAAAGTTATGCTCGGAAATGTTGGCTAAAGAGAAAAATGATTCCATAAATTTCTTTCTTCGAGCTTTAAAACCTCATAATAAAAACAAAGATTTTGATCTTTATAAAGCTACAAAGTGCCTTAAAAGACCATCACGAAGAAACGCTCCCATTAAGAATTCTGCCGACTCATGGTGTAAAACGGATGAAGAAAAATCTACAGCTTTCGCTGCTCAGCTGGAAAGTACTTTTAAACCCCATTTGATCAACACTGATGATGGCGATATAAGAGATTTTCTAGATGTAGCGTGCCAATTGCATTTACCTATAAAACATATCACACCACAAGAAATAAAAGACGAAATAAAAGTTTTAAATAACAATAAATCTGCGGGATATGATAAAATAGATGCACTTACTATTAAATGCTTACCACTTTAAGCCATTACATTCTTGGCATTGATATTTAACTCCATTCTAAGGCTCCAACATTTTCCATCACAGTGGAAGTGCGCTGAAATAATAATGGTGTTAAAACCAAATAAACCTGAGAACATAGTCTCTTCTTACCGACCAATCAGTCTTCTGCCTATTCTTTCCAAAATATTTGAAAAGATATTATTAAAACGCCTAACATCTTTTCTTAATGAACATAATATTATACCAGATTATCAGTTCGGATTCAGAAGTAAGCATGGCACGCCAGAACAATGCCACCGAATAATAAAAGTAATTAAAGATTCCTTTGAAAACAAAAAGTATTGCTCTGCTGTATTCTTGGATGTTCAGCAGGCTTTTGATAAAGTTTGGCATGAGGGCCTTCTATACAAGATAAAAAGCACTCTTCCTGCCCCCTTTTATTTATTTTTCGCGTCGTATTTGAGAAACAGATGTTTTTATGTCAAGGTTAATTTTAATTTTTCTAAAATTTACGAAATAAATGCTGGTATACCACAAGGTAGTGTCCTCGGTCGAGTATTATACACAATATTTACTTATTACATGCCAACACAAGCTGATATAACTACGGCAACACACGCAGATGATACTGCGTTTTTATCATGTAATAGCCAACCACACCTAGCTACCACATCTCAACCAAGGCAACTTGATAGTCTTCATTTCTGGCTCACAAAATGGAATATCGTAATAAATACACAAAAACCAAAACACATTACTTTTACTACAAGAAGAGAAAATTGTCCAGCTGTATACCTTAATGCAACAAAAATTCCTGGAAGTGATACAATAAAATATTTAGGCCTTCACATGGACCAGAGGCTAACGTGGAAAGCTCATATAACAGCCAAAAGAAAATTACTCGACAAAACATTTAAACAAATGTACTGGTTACTTGGAAGAAGATCTCAACTCTCTCTAGAAAACAAGGTTCTCTTACTAAAAACAATTTTAAAACCTATATGGACCTACGGCATAGAATTGTGGGGGACTGCCAGCAACTCAAATATAGAAATATTACAAAGGTTTCAGTCTAAAGCTTTACGGTCAATTAAAATTAATTAATAATTATAACAAACTAGTAAAATACATTATCATTATATATGATGTCCAAATGCATATATAATTTAATTTATTGGTTCCAAAGGGAACCAATAGGACATGTAATTTTTTATTTTTAAATTATCACATTTGCTTATTATTGTAAAATAAGTTGCAAATACAAAAATAAAAAAAAAAAAAAATTAAGTAAATTATTATTAATTAATTATTAAATAATTAAGTAAAATGCTTGAAAAATATAATTCAATAAGTATGCGATGACCAGTAGTGATGATTCGAAGGATTTATTTTATTTTAAATTATATATTGAAATATAATCAGAGCAAACACTACTCTAAATTTAAGAAAGGAACTATTTTCATCCATACAAATATGTGCATACTTATATTCGCCATTATTTTTAGATAATTTTTGGATATTATGTCAATTGGAAATGCATATCCATACATACATATGTATATATGGAAGTATGCAAGATGTCTTGGCTAGGAGTGAAGGAGCATTTTATTAGTAGTTTCTTTTTTTAATGGGTGTGTATACAATAGTGAGTCGAAGAATTATTTTTTAATTGTCATAAGCTTTTATTTGAAGAAATATTTATAGACATATAGACATTTATATATAAATATATATATATATATATATAATATATATATATGTATAATCGTGTCGTATATATATATATATAATATATACATATATATTATGAAGATAGGTTTGAAATCGTAATAAGTATTTATGTTAAAGCCTATATAAGCATAGCTGACACGAGATGGTTTGTACAGCAATTAGGCAGGTGGAAACTTCAAGCAAGTATAAATATAAAATACCTTTCCGCGCTAGTGGTGGTTAATGGCTCTAAAATAAAAAAAATTTAAAAATTCAAAGCCAGATATTCCGACTAAATGACAACGAAAAATCGTTCGAGGATCTAGGAGATCAACCATAAAACCCTCCAAGGCCGGCCCATCCAACCAAATGAGGGCAAATGTTTTTTCAATCGTGATACGCTTAGAAAAGATGTGAAGTATAGCATAAAATATAGTATATAAATAAATAATTATAAATTATATATATTATTTTATATATACATATTTATACATTAAAGAAAGAAAAAAATATATATATATAGTAAAGAATTACTTCCAAAGAATAAAAACAAAATTGTTTTTCTAAAAATGAATTAGCTTTATATAGTCTATTTAATAATACATTTATTTATTATAACCATACCTAAAAATGAATTAGAAACAGTATTTAATGCTTCTATCCCGTATAACTGTTTCTCTACTTTAATTGCTCTACTCCGTATAACTGTTTTTTTGACAACACATATTTGACAGAATATAGTTATATTAAAGAAAATAGTGGCACAAGTGATGACACAGGTACATTTTCTTTACATATATATTATAGATCACATAATAATTTAATATTTAATTTTAACTAACTTTACATATTGCAAGGAATTAAGTTAATTAAATTGAAACTAAAAACAAAAATATATACAAAAATCCTATTCTTCGAGTTTTTCTTTTCTATTCCTGTTTAAATTGTACGCACCAATATTATTATTTATTCCTAGTTTTAAAATAAATTATGTGTATATACACATACTCGTATGCATATATAAATATATGTATATATATAGGCGTCGCGGCGTCAGCAATGAAGATGAAAACTGTAAAATGCATAAATATTGTTATGGATGCCTCCGTAGGCGAATGAATAACGTAGAACCTACTAAATTTTAGGTCGTGGGTTCGATTCCTGCCTAGGCTCTGGGTGTTTTCCTGCGGAGCATGTTGTTAATTAGCAAAAAAACTAAATAAACTCTTTTCACGAAACCATGAATTTTTGAATGTATAAAAAACAGAATTTCAACTAGATTTATTTATTTAGTCTGATTAGCAGATTCCTACAATAGATCCTGGTTGTGATACTTTTCCCTTTGGATGTTTGTAACATTTTCCGTTCAGAATTTTGTATTTTAAAAAAAATTTTAAAATTAAAAAAATGTAAGCTATGTATGAGTAAATCCATGTTAAATTTGCGTGATTGTATGTATATACGTTTTCTATAAAACAAAAGTATAAAAGTATTGTTTAAGAATCATCATATGACGGCACGACTGAAAGGTGAGAAGCAAGTATACAGTGTGAACATTCTCAGCTGGGCACCGTTTATAACAAACAATTACTTTTGAACTAGTTACATCTAGATGAAACAAAGGCTCGCACATATGATGGCGTAAGTTATTGCTTATTATTTTAATAAGTTTTTAATCAAAAAGTATCTTTATTCATCCTTTAACGAGTTGGACATATGCTTGTCATACATGCATTAACTTGTTAAAAAGGTTATGCTTAAATATCTAAATCCCCTGTTCATTAAGGGCGATCATTAATAACATATTATTAGTGTTTTTAAAATTAAAATATTAGGTGTGGACTTAGAAAATATACTATAAGTAGAAGTGTATTTATAAAGGATTTCAATTCACATAAACACGGCAAAAGACTGAAGGCTAATCTTAAATGAAAATCATATCAAATCACAAACAAAAAAAATTCAATTAAGTATATTTTTTTATATGTGCTACTTACACATGTCTTTAGCTTGTAAGGCCTAACATCTCTTATGCCAATAGAACTAAATTTTATTGCATATTTTTCCCAACGTTTCGTGGATTTTTGTCCACTTCATCAGGGGATTGTCTATTTTTTTAAAACAAAAATTAGGACTAGGTTTTACAATATTATTTTACAATACTTTACTTACAAACTAATGTGATCGTCTGATAACTGTACTATAAATGGCGCTTAAGTTGTCAGTATCTTCTTTTTTGTTCATTGCTTTTTCAATTTTTTCCTTGTATCCTTAAACTTTCCATTATGTATCTTTTTTTCCAGTTATCTTCTTTGTCAAGTATTTTAGTATTCTCAAAGTCTGGTAAATGTTTATGCATTCTAGCATGCTGCGATAATGGAGTGCTCTCTTTGTTTTTATTTATGTCTGCTTTGTGTTCAATTATTCTGGTATTTAAATTCCTTTTCGTCGTACCTATATACACCATATCACAACCGTTATTATTATCACCTTTACATGGTATTTCGTAAACCACGTTGTTTTTTTTCCATTTTTTTGGGTGGCATTTTTAAATTGGTGAAAATTTTTGAATTCGTTGTGTGTGATTTATATCCTATCATGATGTTATTTGTAGAAATTACTTGTTTTATGTTGTGCTTTTTGGTGAGACCAGGGACATATACTATGTTGACAAAACTCATTCCCTCCACAGTTGCGCTCCTACCATTATTGTTATTTCGGTGTTGTTGGGCATGTAATAGATTTTTGATTAGTTGATATGGGAAGCTGTTCTTTCTTAAAATCATTTCAATTTTTTGGTTATTTTTTATTTGGTACTTAGCATCATTAATGTCCATCACTTTTTTAATTAGGTTTCTCGCCGTATTTATCTTTTGTGCGTTAGGCTGAGTTGAGTAATAGTTCATTATTCTCCCTGACGCTATGCTTTTTGTATGCCAGTCAACACTTATACTGTAGTCCGATCTATATAGTGTGGTGTCGAGATATGTTAACTTCTTTTCCTTTTCCACTTCAATTGTGAATTTAATTTTCGGATGATATCCGTTCAAAGACGTAAGTATTTCATTTTTATTGTTTATATCAATCACAGCTAATATGTCGTCCACGTATTTTGTAATGTATTTTATGTTAATATTTTTGCTTTCCATGTCAAGTAGTGTTGAGTCAAATACATTGTCTAATAAGATGTCCGCAACAGTGGGTGATAAGGGGTTTCCCATAGGCATCCCGAAAATTTGATTGTATATATTGTCGTTATGAACGAAGTAATTATTATCTTGCAGACAAAATTTTAGAATGTCTAGAAATTTTGACCTCGGTATCGTCGTGTGTTCCTTTATTTTGTTCCATTTGTCCATTATTTTACTTATAGCTATGTGAATCGGTATGTTAGTGAACAATGATACCACATCAAAGGAGACTAATGTATCCTTGGGATTCCAATCTATAGCCTTAAGCTGGCTTTTTAGCACTACTGCATTCTTGATGTTGTACTTTGTGGACACTATGTTTTTAAGTATTCCTCCCAGAAATTTGCTTAGTTGGTAACAAGGCACTTGGCAGGATGATACAATGGGGCGTAACGGCACATCTTCTTTGTGATTTTGGGTAATCCATAAATTCTTGGTGCTGTTGCTGCTGTCGATGTGAGGGTACGTTTAAGGCCATTGTCTATAAAATTTTTTTGGTGTAAATCTCTGACAATGTCGTTATTGGTTTTCATCAATTTGTTAGTTGGATCCGTTCTAATACTTCTGTATGTACCTCTATCCCCCAATAAATTTTCCATTTTGTTGTTGTATTCCCTTCTGTGCATTGCCACTGTCGTATTGCCTTTATCTGATTGGGTGATGATTATGTCATTATGTCTTTTTAAAAATTTTGATAATAATAACGGTTGTGATATGGTGTATATAGGTACGACGAAAAGGAATTTAAATACCAGAATAATTGAACACAAAGCAGACATAAATAAAAACAAAGAGAGCACTGCATTATCGCAGCATGCTAGAATGCATAAACATTTACCAGACTTTGAGAATACTAAAATACTTGACAAAGAAGATAACTGGAAAAAAAGATACATAATGGAAAGCTTAAGGATACAAGGAAAAAATCGAAAAAACAATGAACAAAAAAGAAGATACTGACAACTTAAGCGCCATTTATAGTACAGTTATCAGACGATCACATTAGTTTGTAAGTAAAGTATTGTAAAATAATATTGTAAAACCTAGTCCTAATTTTTGTTTTATTAAAATAGACAATCCCCTGATGAAGTGGACAAAAATCCACGAAACGTTGTGAAAAATATGCAATAAAATTTAGTTCTATTGGCATAAGAGATGTTAGGCCTTACAAGCTAAAGACATGTTTAAGTAGCACATATAAAAAAATATACATTTATGAAAAATAATTGGCCTATAGGGAAAGAAATTTAATAAAATTCAATTAAATTATGTTAATCCCTTCCAATATGTTAAGTTAGTTAAAAAAGTTTCTCTGGTTTAAAGTACTCTTAGAAGTACTCTCGTGATCTATTGTTGTTTAAGAATTAAAAATATGACTGCATCTTATTGCTTGATATCTAAAAAAACACTACCATGAGACGTATTTCGTTCTTATTATAACTGCTTCCGGAATTCCTTTAACAGTTAAGGTTGTCAAATAAAGGAGTACTGCAAACAAAAATTTGCGAGTCTCTAAAAACCAACAAACATTTTAATTGCAAAACAACAAGTTATGCTCTTCAGCGCGCCACTCCTATTACAAGTCTTTCCTGTTTTTGATGTTCAAAAAGAAAAAAAACCAAGCTTGGGAATATATTTAAATAAATCATTTCCTACAATATTTTTAATAACTAATGGCGTTTTCTTTTCTACAAAAAAAGGCAACACTACCCGCAGGGAGGACAATTTTGTGTTCTTTTCTCGAAAATGCGTTGCCCTGTGAAAGGGTTGCGTGTTCTTTTCTAATGGCGTTTTCTTTTCTACATTAAAAATGTCGCCCTGTGAAAAGGTGCCTTTTTAAAATGCATTGCCCGTTAAATCTAAAATTAGATTTTAATAATTATTTTTATATTTTGTATCATATAAAACAAATAAAAGAACACTATGAGGCTGCTTATTTGTATGATATATTAAAAAAAAAAATATTTGTTTTCTCAAGCAAATGAATTAGCAATCTGGCAACTGATCATTTTTGTATACACATTTCATAAAATATACAGAAAATGTTTGTTTATCATCTGTAAAAAAAAAGGCATTGCACTTTTTTCTAATTTGTGTTCTTTTCTCGTTGTATAAAAAATTGCACTTTCACAGGGCGGGCAATGCATTTTAAAAAGGCACCTTTTCACAGGGCGACATTTTTAATGTAGAAAAGAAAACGCCATAAGTTTACTTAAAAATTTTATTGAGCTCTACCAAAGTTACTGGAAAGAAGTGAATGGCATATATTTGATGATTTTCAAAAAAGTTAATAGTATTACATTCTAAAACTAGTAATAATATAATTTCCTAGTAAACTGATTTAGTATTTAGTTAGCATATGTTATTATATTTATCCCCTCCGCAACAGAAAAAATATTTATTTAAACTTTTACTAACACTAAGAATATTTTTTGTACTAAACTCCTATTAAATCGCTAGGTATGATTTTGGTGTTTAAATTATGAACATTTTCCTTATATAGTAGAGTACTTATTTTTTTTTTTTGTTTTGAGCGTATGTTTGTCCTAAACCAACATCTGATAGAAATGTCTATGAGACGATAAAAAATATTTTTAAATATCAAAATATAACTTTAAAGTATTAAATATATTAAGGATTTCATGGGAATGCCATCACTATTCACCCCAAATGAAAGTTTACAAGGCTTGCATCTGAAATTATATTGATGATAGATGAAAGAATGTGCGTACATACGTACGTACACACAAATGCATACATATCCACATGCATACATACACACACAACAAACCCACACATTCATACCTACATACGTACATTCACGTGTACATATATATGAATGTAAATATATATATATTTATTAGAATTTCTCCTGCAAGGGAATTGTAAAGAATTTTTGAAAAGGAAAACTTAAATTAATATAAATTTATTAATAAAAGCATTTTTTAAAGCGGCGGTAGTTTTGTTCTAATCGGATCTAAAACATACTTTGCTTTTTAACAACAATAGACAAAAAAAAGAAACAACATGCGCCACGTGCCATCGCTTGTCTTAATGCTTTTGCATCAGAAAAGTGTTACACATAACTTATATTTACCACCACCATCCCCACACACCATTTAACAGTTGTTGCTGCTATAGCTAAAGGAATAAAAAAACTCATTTCTTACCAGCATTCAAACACACAATCCCACACACACCCATCTCACCGACAATATTTAAAGATATAATTTTATAGTAGGCGGCGATACCGGAACCTTTGGCGGAAAAGTATGCTTTCATGCTTGAAAGGTTTTTAACGCTCAAACGGTCTGCTATGCCGTGTTAAATAGATAACGTGCAACGAAATAACGTACAAAAAAATATAAATGAACGGATCTACTACACACTACTACTTCTTATTAGATAAGCAAGAAAACAATGTCAAAGAAAGTACATACTTATTTTAACTTCTCATTACTTAACAAAAAGGCAAAAGAATTTGGTAAGCAGTAAAAGATTTTTCTTCACATAAAATCACCAGCTTGGGCTAATACGAGTACTAAGTTTAAATATAAATTGGAATTTACTCTATTTATTTAGATATTTAAGTGTTCACACATGACATTCTCTATTTTAATTTGTATGTTTTTGAGTGTTGCTGAAGGCCACTATTCACGTTTTCATACCATCGCACGCTTTGTCAGATGTTTCGTGTCACGATGTGAAAAACTTTATGAAAATTTTCATAAAATGAAATCAGAGTTATATTTACTTCAACCTGTTTAACAAACGCAAACAAATGTCAAATACGTATAAAACTGTTAAATAATAGAGTTTAATGAATATAGTACTATCGTTAAGAACAAATTTTTTTTTATCACAACAAATTTTCAGAAATGTTGTATTCCCCTTTCCCCAAATATATCAAACAATTTAATAGTGTTTTCACACCTAAAGTTAAAACCTAATTTTAACTTAAAACCATACAAACAGCTGATTTTGTGTTCACATACAATTTTTATAAAATCAGGTTTTATAATACAGTTTGTCAAATAAATTTGTTAATGATAAAATAAATTTTTTGTGGAAATAGGTGTGTTTGTTGTAATTATTCTTGCCACATTTTTTTGAGAAACTGTACGACAGCTGTTATTATTTATATAAAAAATAAGAAATTTTAAAAATGTCTTCTAAAATTGAAATGATTTTACATTTTGTGAATGAATATTTGTGAATGTGAATAAATTATCAGCTGTTTTCAATCTTTCTAACTTGGTAGCACTGAATATGTACTGTACAAAACAAGGTTGTATTTCATAAAATCTACTCAAAACCAATTCAAAAAAGGTTTTAAGATGGTTTTATGAGAATTATTTTGTATGTTAAAACCAGGTTTTAAGGGTTGGTTTTAAAGTTAAAACCAAATTTTGTTTTAAAACCAGGTTTTATCCTCAGTGTGAAAACACTATAAAATAAAAGCTCATTTATAGATTCAATTTTTTTTGTATTATAAATATAAAGCATAATTTATGCTGAAATTGAGAAAAACCTTTAGAAATTTATAAAAATTTAGTGTAAATAAAGTTGATAAAATTTTTTATAAAATTTAAACTACAAAAATGCGAAAAGTATTTTATAAAATAAATTCTTCGAAATGTCAATTCATTACATTTCAGACAATTTGTCATTTCTATAACTTACGGCGTTTTATTTTCTACAAAAAAGGCAACACTACCCGCAAGGCAATTTTGTGTTCTTTTCTCAAAAATGTGTTGCCCTGTGAAAGGGCTGCGTGTTCTTTTCTAAAAAGGCATTGCACTTTTGCCCTGAGTAAATCAAGAGGGCAGCAATTGCCTTGTAAAACCCATGGTTTTTATTCTTGCACAGCGTTACCAGAAAATGTTAAAAAAAAGTCTTTTTTATTTTTATATTTTGTATCATATAAAACAAACAAAAGAACACTGTGCTTATTTGTATGAGATATTAAAAAAATATATATTTGTTTTCTCAAGCAGATGAATTAGCAATCTGGCAAGTGAACATTTTTGTATACACATTTCATAAAATATACAGAAAATGCTTGTTTATCAGCTGTAAAAAAAGGCATTGCACTTTTTTCTAATTTGTGTTCTTTTCTCGTTATATAAAAAATTGCACTTTCACAGGGCGGGCAAAGCATTTTAAAAAGGCACCTTTTCACAGGGCGACATTTTTAATGTAGAAAAGAAAACGCCATTAGTTTGCTTTACATAAAGTAATTTTAATCTTATTGATATTATACATAAATAGAACTAGAAAGCAGCAGCTCCGATATTAAATGGAGCTGTCATGATTTCTAGGCAATTATTCTATAAAAAAAGAGGTTCATAAAAAATTTTTTTAAAGTACATGATAACTTAAAATTATAACATAATAGAGAAATACTGTTGCAATAACTTTTTTTAGTATAGTCTGATAGGTAAGTGTATACCTGACTGAAGTTGGAATGTTGCTTTGCAATGAACTCAAAGTTGCTGATTTTTCGGCATAAGACAACGTACTAATAGATCTTTAAAAATCAATACAGACATCAAATGGTTTTTTCTAATGTCTGTAATGGCAATTCGTCAAATACGCCAATTTTGCTTATTGAAAAAAAAATTCATGTTTCAAGTTTCACTGAATATAAACTTAACATTCAAGCCATAGTTCGCCGTCTCGTTAGAAACTGAATGAAGGATCATAAGAATGTGTGCAATTTTAGTTCTCCACAAATGTCATATCAAATTTGAAACCCAAACTAAAATATAATACCTGCGCAGTCGGACTTCTGCCACTTTTTGCTTTGTTTCCTTGTAGATTCAAAATTTTAAAAAACTTTTAATAGTGTTTTTATTAAGTTTAAATTACTCCGCCTAGAGAAAACCTTTTTTGGCTTCGTAGGCGAATGAATAATGGAAACCGGAGGTTGCGTGTTCGATTTCGGTCTAGACCATGTGTGTTTTCCTGCAGTCCAGCCGAAAGCTTTGCAGGTTAAGTTAGTTAAACAAAAAATTTGATTCACAGGCACCAACGTTAGAAATATCAGATCGGAATCACTCCTAATACTGTGATCTTTACATTTACGTTTTTTTCTGCCGACCTCAACTTATTGTATGCAAATATGTTGTAAATTCTCTCTACCTTGGGGTGATACATAAAGCTCGGCTTTTTGAACTACTTTGTTAAAATTATTAATTGGTAAATTAAGCTCACATGCAACGGGAAAAGGTTGCAGGTTCAACACTGAGTGTATCTGTGCATACAAACTGAAAAATTCCCTGCCTGTGTTTGTTCAAAAGAAAATAAAAGAAATCCTTATTATTTTTTAAATAACATTACTGACAACTCCAACACTCAACTCAAATGTTCATCTTCTTTAACTCTGAGTTTTCACCAGCTGACACTTCTTCCAAATGATTTTCTAAGTCTTTTAAATTTATTTATTTTTTGTTTGATAACTGATCTCACATTTAATTTTTCTCTGAACAAAATAAATTATATTTATTTTTAATTTTTTTTAAAGAAATACAAATAAAGTCGTAGTACGAGAGTGTGGTAGTATCTCGATACGGGAGGAACTCGCTAGCATTGCTTAACAACAATGTGTGCAACAGTACAGGAACTTTTTTCCTATGTTCGCAATTTGGGATTTGCAACACCCCTTTATTAGAGAACACATTTCACAAACTCGATGATCGCATTAATGTTTTTGAAATACCAGCTCATATCTATAAAACGTGTGACAGAAGTATCGGTTTTATCATTAAACAATATGAAGAATTTTATTCTTTTTGAGTTGGTAACGGTGCTCTATGTGACAACTAATTTAATAGTTGATAGTTGCTTTTACTTGAGTTTGTTTTGATATTTCCCTAAGAGCAGCGCTTTCGAATAGGCTAAAGTACAATTTATGTTTGATATTGCATTTTCATTCAAAATTTTGTTCTCCGATGAAGCCTACATTTTAATTTAATAGTTATGTAAATGAGCAGAATAATCCACAAGCTTCCTTCTTTAAAACCGAGAAAATAGCAATATCGCTTTACAGGATTATATATATACTCGTATGGTCTACACATGTACCGAACTTTATTGCTTATTTTTAAATATAAAAATAGTGTTACTGAAACTCAATTCCATTCTTGCAAAAGCAGACATTTCATAATACAAGACTTGTATGAAATCTCTTGATTAAGTAGGTATTAATGTGTATAATAATTTACCTCCCTACTTGAGATCTATTCAACGAATAGATAAATCATTATCTAAAATATATATTTAAAACTTAGCTAAAACGCTTCTGATGTAACAAATCAATAATGAAACCTTCTTTATTAAAATATTAATTTTTAATTGTATTTAGAGGAAGTGTTTTTATATTTTGCCAACTTGCTACAAAAATGCCCATTGGCGCTGAGGCCATATGAAATATAGCCTCATATATATATATATATAAAATTAAAGAAAATAATAACAAAAATATTTCGTTTGTTTTATTGTTCAATGGAGGCATTGGCCCCTATGCCCCTAAAAATGCTGGTAGTCAGAATGTTATTGTGAATGGTGAACGCTATAGCAAGATTGTCCGTAATATTATTTTTTTGTACCTCAAATAGCTGGCATTGCTCTTGCTGATATGTGGCACACACACGATGGTGTTAGAAGATATGTATATCCCCATTGGATTAAAATCATTCGTCTACATCGATAAGCCTGGCACAATTGAATAGCTGAATACTCCTAATCACAGCGTGATTGGCGAAGTACAGCTGCGAATATTGCGAAAAGTTTGTTAAAATTGGTGTTTCTTATTGCATTTCATGCTCGCCCATCATGTCTGGCACACCTTATTATTAAATATTAAAATTAATTTTCCTTGTTCTATTTATAAGTAAATTTAAAAGATGGAGGTGTTGGATCATATATAGTATAGTGTTATTTTGATTAATTAACGGGTATATTTAAACATTGTTTTTACAAACATAAAAACAATTGGGAATGTTTAATATAAGCTGAAAAGTTTTATATAATACGTGACTATGTTCATGAGAGTAAATTAAATTTTTAAGAACAAGGTGCATAAACATCAGCACTAAAATATTTAACAATATAGGCGTATTGAATTTTCTTGTTAGAAAATCAGCAATATAAGATAGTAAAAATTTAATTCTTCAGCAAAAATAACTCTGTGGTAGTAATAAAAAAAATATTGTTAAGAACCGATTCGATATTCTAATATATAATAAGGATAAGCCATTCTTACTGTGACACACCTTACTCCTTTTACACAAAAATAAGGGAAAATGAAATGTAACAATTAATAATGTAAAATACAAATAATGTGTTACAAAAGGGTATAAATATTTACGTTTAAAGGTAAATGTCAGCAAAATATGCAAAGGAAAATTTGTAGTATCAGGATCACATTGTGGATCAAATCTTACAGTGGTTGTTTGTCTAGCCAAATAGAAACTTCTGCGTTATTTCACAACTATGTGCATAACCATACATACATCTATGCTTGTATTTACAGTTGAACGTCGATTATCTGTCATGCATTAAATGGTTTGTTGCTCGCCTTGTCCTGCATATACCGTTCTTACACCTATTTTCATCGGCGTTCACTTTTATTATTCGTTCGAATTTTTTCATGAAACTTTGTGATTCTTATTTATTATTACGTATGCGAATATGTTTTTCATTTCAGTTCAATTCAGTTTATTTTTTTTCGTCTCATCACCGACTTTAGTTTACTGAATATTAACCCACTTCGTTGAATATGGTCATATTTTAATTATTGTAAAAATGTTTGAGTCACTGGTTCCTTAATCATGTACGCGGATGACAATGTATGTACATGTGTACATATGAGCAAGTACACTACCTTCCTAAGCCTTTTGTGATACTGATTATCAGCGAAATGAAATAAGAAATTAGTACTAAAACAAAAAAGCTACTCTCTTTTCTCTATCACTACAACTGGTGCCCCCTGATACATATTTATAAACATATTTCTTTTCGAAAAGAAGCTTCACAGTGTCTACTTTGGCAAATCGTGTGTTCTTATATGAATTTGAATATAAAACTAAACATTTTTAATTGACAACCGATGTACATACTATTTCTGTAAATAAGTTGCCTTTTTGCGAATAGTGATTAACGGTACTATTATTTCGTCTGTTGCTATAATAAATTAAGACTCGCTTTTTTATTAATTATCCAGAATATATACTCGTATTCACATATGTAGGCTTATAACTTTCGCATAAATATTTACATATGTACGTATTTGTACGGAATGAATGCACTTAAGTTTTATGTTCGGGTGTTTGCATGCTAAATGTAAACTAAAATATCATGTTTTATTAAACAAAATTTGCTACTTTTTCCATTACATGCTAAGGCTGGTTTCACATCCTCGAGCTTCAACTGTAAGTAGGAGTAAGCTCTGCATACAGTAGGCTTTAAAAACATTTACGACTTACTATACTCGTATGGATGCATGCATGGATGTGCGTATCGATGTGTATATCTTCTATGAGCTGTATGTTGTTTGTATTTGTAACAAAAAGGTTACTACACAAGCAAACAAAAAATTTTGTGTTTGAACTAGGCAGGGGCATGCCACTGATATTAAGAATTCAAAAAGTACAACATGGATCTTATGTGTGCGTATGTGTCATTTGCTGTACACAAATATGGTGGTTGTTTATACAGTAGTAGTAAGAAGAGAACAAACATATAAAAATGAATACAAAAGGATACACATACGAAGAAATGCACAAATTTCTCACAAATAAAAGCAATAATGAATGCTGTAGGCGCTTTGTTGTTGTAAAATTATTCCAGAAATGTAACTGGTTTGTGGATACCATCATTCTCGTTCATTCAATTTGCTGAAATAAACGAATGTGAGCAAATTTGATTCGTTTTTGCATTTGACCAATCAGAAAAATTCTTGCAAAATAAAAACAGTTGATATTAATGTTTTTATTTTTAATATTATTGTTGTTGCCTCTTAGTTGTTTATGATATTTAGATTGTGTATGGTTTAGACGGATCGGTTGGTTGGTCGGCTTTTCGTTCGATTCTTTGGTTGCATATTTTGTTTTGCTAAACGTGCGTATTATGGCAGTATGTATGTACATGTGTTACGTGTCCGAACGAGTGTTGATAATAAGTATGTGACAAGTATTTTAATAAAAAAGAAAAATAGACACATCCATATGTATGTATGCATATATACATACCTTAAAAATTTGAATGTAAACGAAGCGCCAGCCAGGATACATAGCGATACGAATTAACAGGCGGAAGGTCGCAAAGTTTTATTGGACATGAAAAACGACTGTAGCGTGTTGTCTTCAAATTTATGTAAACAAATTTTTAAAACACGTGTGTGCTAGCGTAATCAATTGCTACTCGTAACTACTTATTTAGTGTATTCTCGCCTACATACTTCTATGGAAATCGAATGTACCGTGCTGTATTTACTCTCTTGTGAATTGTATGCGACATATTCGCGTTGCTCGTTGAATTATTATTGCCAAACAAAACACAAAAAAAAAAAATTGTTTCTAAAACCATTCCCAACATTATTCAATTTCAAAATAAAAATCCATGCATTTGTGATAAATTATGTGTGAATATCTTTAAAATAAAGCTAAATTCATCCACCCATCGGTAAATTGTAATTGTTAAATTGTGTTATCGCATTTGAAAAGTGGTAAAAATAATTGCAAAGCCTTAAAATAAAATAGAAAACGGAACAGATTTTAATACCTGCCATAAAATTGTTTAAAAGAAGGATACAAAATAAAAAAAATATATGCACATGTGTATGTACATATGTCGATATGTATGTACATGTTTGCACATAGTATAAATGTATGCCAGCATGTATGCGCGCACATATGTATGTACATGAATTATTTAATAAAGTTGCGAAAAATAAAGTGAAATCCAATGTCCACTTGGTGCTAGATTCTCCATTTAGTTTCTGCTGTTGCCACCTGTGGTGCTGCAAATAATATGAATAATAATTTCAATACTGTCTTTATCAATTACGAAATGTAATCCCGTGCAATGTGCTTTCAAATTAATTATTATGAAGTGCTGTTGTGTAAATAAAAAAGAATTCCTAACGAAAAGAAAGAAAACAAGTAAAAAATAAATAAAAAAGAAAATAAAATGTCGTTCGAAGAAGAACTCCACGGGTAACAACATGATTCTTCGCTGTTATAACAAACAAAAGCTGAGACATCTAATGCACATACATAATTTTAAAACAACGGTAGATGAATTTCCTAAAATTTTCATTTTATATAAAAACAAACGTCAAATGTATCCTTGCATGTATATGTACATATGAATGTATGGGTGTATGTATGTGTGGCAGTATTAAATCTATACATATGTGCATGTGTGTATGCATTTAAATATGCCTGTAGAATACGTTATTAACTAATCCTAAGCTTTACGGTTAGTTTAAATCTGTAAAAAATGTATTTATTCACCTGGCACAGATTTTCAAATTGTTTGGCTTAAGAAGAACCATATTTACAACATATTTACATACATATGTAAACATATGAATGCGAACTAAGACTTCTTTTATTGACTTCAAAGTACTTGTTATGTGCATATATTTATTTATATATTTCTTTGGAAAGTGTATAAATTTTCATAAGAAAAGGAACTAGCTGCTGATCTTAATAAAATATATATATATATATATATATTTACAGATATTCTTAGTTAAACGTTTTATTGACTTGGCGATATGAATGCAAAGATATAGTCTTATGTTTTATAACCTTCTTTAATTGCAGTTTTTTTTGAAAAGTTTTGTTGTACTTATAAATATGCATATCTGGGTCATTGCTCTTTTGTTCTGAAATTGTGCGTAAACTAGGATTTTATTTCCTATCTATTAGTTTCCTATCTATTGCGGCTTCTTGCAGAGTACGGCTCACAATATAAGCCTTTACTCGCTGAAAAATTAGAAAAGTGTGTTGTAAAAAAGCATATTTGCGACATATTGGCAAAAATTTATGAAAATTTTCATAGAATGACAGTTTTCATGCGATCGGAGTTGTATTTACTTCAATCAGCAAAGAAAAAATTTCTTTGCAACACGCTTGTATGATACTATGGCACTCACAACATCTCTTTGATATAATTTATTTATTTTTTTAAATAGAATGGAATTACATCAGATTTTGGTGTACAGGTTGGTAGGTTAGTAAATCATGGCCTTTACTAATCCATAAGTATATCGTCAATTTTTTTCTAATCACGTAGTTTTTACTTTCGTCGTCTGTCAAGTAGTTACACTTTGGCTCGTAACATCTTTTTGGAAAACTCACGATAAATGTGATATTTATTTGTTATAAAATAAAATCACCGCTTTTTACTTAAGTGAAATATATTACACAGTTTCAGAATTTTTGATTTATTGCTTTACGAATCTTAGCAATCCTACTGTAATACTAAAAATATTATCTTGTTTTTCGGAGCATTATTAATAAGCATAAAGATAAGGGAATAAAGCAGGCCGGTGTAACTTTATAATCTGACATAATACAGCACGAGTTGGAGTATAACTGGAACTGAAAGTACTTTCAAATACAAAACGTATTCTCACATAAAAACGTAATATTTACCTTAACTAGAGATGATATTCAAATTCCGGAGTATGGAAGACAAATATGTTTGATGATGCTGTTGTAGTACTACCAAAATTTGGCATCTATTAAAGAATGTTCTACACTAAATATTTGTGGAATAATTGAAATTATTGCCACCAGTATTTAAATATCGAAACATTGAAAAAATAAATACATTACTTAAATTTTTATGTATGAAAAAGAAATATGAAAAAAAATTAGGGCTTTCCCAGGCGTTTTCTTTCACTTTTGTACAGCAGAATTCACTCCGTCTAATTTTGTTTTTAAAATGTTTTTTCAATCTTTTATATGTATCTTATTCTATGTAAATTTACCATATTTTCTTTTTCAGTTTTTTTTATTCGTTGTTTCGTTACCGCTTTCGGCAACTTCTTCAGGATAATATTAAATTTAACAAAATATGAAATATGTACTCGTATGTACGATGTAAAAGTTTAACAATTAACTTTTCTATGACACTTAAAAAAGTATTTTAATTCAAAATTAAAAAAACGAACAAAAATATTTTTCAAATACCTGAGTGACATTCTTAAGCTCAATTCTCACTAGTATTGCTACCACACGGTATTTTGCTAACTAAATTAGTCTTTTCTGATTTCTGATTTCTTTTCTGTTAATTAGCCTTTTCTAATTTTCTTGTGGGATCTGCAGCTTCTTCAATAATAGTTAACATTGTCACTGAAAAGCTGTTGCACTGAACAAAGATGATCATAAAATAATTTGACAATTTGTTAGACACATTTAATTAATTTCACAATAGTATAAAATTTAGAATTGAAAAAGAGTGTTAAATGAAAATAAATAACTGATCAAAAACCCATATCTCCTGAAAGAATTATTATAAAATTAATGATTACTGATATACACTTAGAAAAGTATGCTATGGAATTAATTCTAATAATAATTATTTTAATAGTTTTTTACTATTGTTTTAGTCAATGGCATAGATCACTTTAAATAAATAATATTCAAACTATTGAATCAATAGTCGGTTTCTACTATTATTTTAATACTATGCGCGCAACTTAGTGCTGGCGGAACTGTATTTTAACGGGTTTCATATATGGTGATTACATTAGTTTAATAGTTCTTCAAATTGATATTAAAACTTGATATGATCACACTATTAAATCAATGGATTTCACACTCCTAAAAGTTAATCAACAAATATATCATTAAAATTACCCCATTGATACATTGTTCACACTGATTTTTAATATGGTGATCAAATAACTTGAATAGTTTTTCACATTGATATATAATAGTTTCAAAATTTATTGTTCCTATAGCATAAAACTATTCAATTCCTATTGCTTCAATCTGATTTGGGCCAAATTTTGTCCCTATTAAATTAGTAGGGGCCTTTTACAAATTAATAGGATCCTTTTTTTTGAGTATAGATTTTCACCGGATTAACATAGAAAAGTTAAAAAGAAACAGCCAATTACATTAATCTCTAATTTATTAAGACAATATATAAAAAAATTCTGTACAAATTTGGAAAAAAAAGAATTATTAACTTACATATGTTCCTATCATGCCCAAAAGATTCCAAAAATCAGAGATGTATGATTATAATAAGTATGTAATGGCACAATTAGTATTACACGTTTTAGGGTTATTAGAAAATATATTTTTTTGACGCGATGCGTCTTTTCTTTACTTCATATATTTAATTAAATCTACCTTAAAACTATGTTTATTATTTTCGATACAGTCATACAACTGCTTGTTTTTCGAACTAAGTCTGAGAAGGGAAATACATCGATACTAAGAGTTCTCTCTTATTTATTCTCGACTTTGATTTTGCATTACATATGTTTCAGATTTACTTATAATTATGATACAGAACATTTACTTAATTACTTATGTTTATCATTCCGGATTCTTAGTATTATATCTGTTTGGGATTTACTTAATTATTTTTTAATACTTATATTTATTGTAATTTAGTTAATAGTATGTAAATATATTTTACCTTGAGGTTTTACCATCAAAAATAAAGAGAAAGTTAAACCTACACAAACAATAAAAGCCTACACAACCATTTTTAATAGGAAGGGAACAAACGAAGATGCGAGTATGTGCTAGAAATATTATGTATTATAAAGGAACCACCTACACGAAGAATTGGCTATAAAGCAGATCTATTAAATGTTGCTTAATGTTATACCCGTCTAGTTAACAGATAATAGATACTGGCACTTAAACAGTTTTAAGTTTAAGAGAATCACTCATGTATTTGAAAAATATTTTTGTTCGTTTTTAAATTTTGAGTTAAAATACTTTTTTAAATGTTGTAGGAAAGTAATTTGTTAAAATTTTACATCGTACATACGAGTACGTACATATATCATATTTTGTTAAATTTAATATTAGCTTGAAAAAGTTGCAGATAGCGGTAACAAAACATCGAATAATAAAAAAGATAATAAAAATAAAATAAAATATAAAATATAAATATAATAAAATAATATATATATATATATATATATATATATATATATACATATATATGTGTATTTTATATTATAAATTTTATTATTGTACATTTAATGAAATGTGGAATGTCAATGCACTTGTAAATTTTCTTCAAGAAATTTAAATTAAAAGTTGAGTCCTTACACGGAACGGTGACAAAAAGAAGGGAATGGTTTGGAAATATTTAACGATTGCGGATAATTTTCCGCCTCTAATTTTAATTGCAATTGCTTGGATTATACTGACATTTAAATATTTAATAAATCTTTGAAATTAGCATAAATGTTCCTCATATTGATTTAAAATTAATTTGTACTGGATTACACTGGATCTCATTTCTTAAACAAACATTTTCCGAGGCTTTAAAATTTTAAATAAGAAATACTATTTATAAACTTTTTAATTATTATATAATTCTCAGTAATAAAAAGTACATTGAAATTCATTATTTGCGGGTATCCGTTGCTTTTTATGCGCTGCTAACCGGATGCTAAAGCCAATCTTCAGGGAATATTAATATGTGGGACTATTAGTGTAATTAAAACTATCAACTAGCTATTAGTTTATAGTTTCCGTAATAAAAATAAACGTTTCACACATTTTTTATTGTAATTGCTTGTACACAACTAAATTTGGGTAACTGTAGAGTATGTCGAACATTAATTTTGTGGAAATCTAAGAAATTCTGATAATGATGAATCTGGTGTTGTAGGTAACTGCTTGATGCTTTTTTTTTGTGTTTTCAATATATGCAAGATATTTAAATAAATACGAAAACAAATATATTTAGTTTTCGTAATGATTAGCTATTAAATGTCCACGTAGTAAATGGAAACCAGTGAATCTTTAGATATCCAGTAAAAGTAGGTAAGCCATTTCACAAATATCCATACGATACTAATGAAAGAAACTGGGAGTAAGAAAGCAGTTAGGGACACTCTACCCAACTCCTATGCGTACTTCACCGCATGCGAAATACAGACCATCAGAGAATCTTTGCCAAAATGTTTTCTTGAAATAATTGTCTATTAAAGCAACTTCTGGTTACAATTAATCGGCAAGTTTAGTAAATCAAAATTGTACCAAGAAACACAAACAATCAACTTCATTGTAATCATTCTCTTCTACATTCAGTTATTGGCTGATATTTTTCAACTGAAATAAAGGGGCAAGAGAAAGATATGAAAACAAATGCAAGTTTAAAAATACAATAACTATTTGTCCGTAGTGATGTTCCCTACTTTTACACCGTTTGCGTGCTTTACTTAATACTATACTTTATTTGTGGCATTGTTATTATTCTATAGTATACTTGTTTGTTTTTATTTTAAAATGCACTACAACTCTTAAAAAATTATATATTATAAATATAATTAATTATAAATAAAGCTTTATATTGCGGTTTCATCATTTATGTGACGAATTGAAGAATGTTTTGCATTCTATCTTCATTAATCTGCTCACAAAATTTGTCTTGTAGACATTTTTATGGCAGTAAAAGTTTTATATTGTTATATTGTACTATTTCATAAGGAATTTGAATTAGAAAAAAAACAAAATATATATATATATAATATATTGTACAATGTTAAAAATAGGTGATAAAAATCAAATATATTAAACATTTTTTTAGCATAAACCTTATACATATAGTGGAGGTCATATCATGTGCAACTAAAATTAGTTTACAACCAAATCCCTAAAACTATATCCCGGATAAAAAGAAAATTTAAATTGAATAATCAAATCAAAGACTATTTGTAAATAAAATTTAACACAACAACTTAACACAGACTTTGAATAATCATCAACAACGCGATTTTTTAATTTCGAACCGAATTTATTGCGGCCCATTTCTAATTGGTTTCTCTTTGTGACTGTAAAATTTTTTGTTAAATATTTACTAAAATCCCTTTCCACTACTCAAGAAAACTAAAAGTTACAATAGCGGCATTTTTAAATTCCTTTAGAGTTGCATTTGTTTTTACTAAGTGACCATCGATTTATCAATTTTATCGACAAAACTGTGCGCAAAATACAAAATATTTATTGACCAATATTGTTTCAATTGAACCCAATTCATGAAAAAAATAAAAGCTCACGTACGTTTTAAATTAAAATAAAAAGATTGCAACATATTTCCGCATCGCAAACTTCAGTTGCTTGTGATATGATCACCACTGTATATGTATATACGATTATACACATATATAGAAAATTAATTCCTTTAAACTTAATTCCTTTAAATTTATTAAATTTCTCTGTACTTAAGCTTATTGTTACGTTGCATCCTTCGATCAAACTCGGTACAAAATTTGTCATAGAAATTTTTTTACATATATGTATGTATACGTAAAAATTAGAGTAGGAAAGGATGAAAACTTGAATTATCCATTTAACTTAAGTTGAACGCCAGTTTCTAGCTTATACTTCTTGTTATACGAGCCACGTAATATATATATATATATATATATATATATATATTATATATTATTATATATATATATATTATATATTATTATATATATATATATTATATATTATTATATATATATATATTATATATTATTATATATTATATATATTATATATTATATATATTATATATTATATATATTATATATTATTATATATATATATATATGTATATATATTACATAGATATAGATGTCTACAGATACAGATGTCGTACAAATATTAACTCTCATATAAATAAATTAATTGCATTAATGCGATTAGATTTTCCTATTCATAATCGGATCTGTCGGATACTTTCGCTGAGTATTTTTTTTATATTACTTTTATCAGATATGCTCGTGTTGTAGCTTTCATTAGTCTATGAAAGTGTGTTTTGTTCTTAAATAAGTGTTAAAAAAAATGTTCAGGCGCTTTGTAGTTATAACGCTTAAAGCACCATTTGTGGTCGGTTTAGATGAAATGAATTGATTATTTATAAAAAAAAGGATTATTAATTGTTTCCATTGCCACGTGTTGTTACAAATGCTGTTTAAGAGTTTAATAACCGACTTTTTACTATTTATTTTACTTATTAAAAACGATATATATATTTTTTATTTGCAGCTCAATAATTTCCAAATAAAATATAAAAACCTTCAATAATAATTTCATTGTAATATTGCATAAAAAATAGAACTCATAAACAGAACCGCAGGCACAGTACAATAAACGTCGCCATGTTTGCATTGCAGTCAACTCAGGCCTTAGGAGCTGTAGTTACACCATGGTCTGGTTCAATGATTGATCGCTTGCCATCACTAGAAGACATTCCGCATAAAGGTAATTAATTTTATTGCAAACAATCTAATTGCAGAAAATGTTCAATTTCTAATACTTATTCATACCAAAGTATACGGGGATGGTTCTATACCTGCCAGTTTTGTTAGGTGTTCCGAAGCTGCAACTGTTTTGCTGACAAAATTATATTAAGTTTATATGAACACATTTTGTTATAGAATCGCCCTCGGATGAGGTATCAAAGTCCATTCTGTAGAATAGTAGATAGTTTTCTTATTTTTAATTTTGTTAATTTGAATGTAGATTTTTTGAATTCCGTTTCGCACAAATACGTGGCAAGTACGATGTTTAAGTGTGAAACTCAACTTTGTTCCTTTTTAAAAACTGCTTTAAATAGTTATTGATGAAAAATTTTAGTTAAAGAACTGCAGGCGCAACCGAACTCGTAGCGCCCTTCACGGCCGCGCTTTTACAGATCCCAACATGTACATATTTATGTGTAAACACATACTTGTTTAAAAACCGCCTTCATTTAGAAAAAAAAACATCATACTATTACTAATTACTAATTAATTATTACTAAGGCATTGACTAATGCCAAAATATGGATGAACCTATATACTGAACGAATATTGGTGGTGCAATATTTAATCTGCCATATACGGTTTGGCAATGCGTTACAAATTAATACCAGAACCTCAATGACGTCTTACTTTATAACGGTGAATAATTCAAATAGAGAAATTTCCGTGTTAACATTTCTTTACTTTACATTTAAATTCCAGCGGCGTTTCCAAAAATTGGACATAATATTGGGATATACTCGTATGATTTCAGAAGGACACCGCTAACTACTACACAATTAAAGGTTTGATCATTTGAAGATATTTACTAGCCAGCGAGTTGCTGTCATTGTATTTTTTTAAGGCGCAGCTAAACACGCTTAATTAAAATATAGCCCTCTTCTGGCACAAAGAACATTTCGTATGTCTGATGTTGTGTTTACCCACAATATCATATTCAACTCTTCTGTTACATTTTTCCTTCCATTACTTTTTATACATACATAGGGGCTCAGACTACCATTATTTGGTGAAATTCTCCTTCGAAAACTTGGGAACTTCATCTAATGCAGCATTTACTAAACATTTATTCATTCTTAATGTGGAAAATGCGGCCAGAAAATGTGTGCACAAGTTTAATATTGGTCCATAAACTAAAGCTAATATTTCTCTCTGGAATTGAATCAGCAAACCCAAACAAGTATTACCTTTTAATTTGCTGAAGATTTCCTACAAAGTTTCTTATAATTAATTACTTATTTTGTTCTATGATTAAGTTAGTTGGTATGCCCGGATTTTATTTGAAGCTAAATCCAAACTCATCAGCAAACTTTTAATAAAACGGCTTTGAAAAAGTAATTCCCAATCTTGCTATGGCGTACTACTTCAATTCAATAAATAGTTATTATTTCTTATTTTTGCATAAGCTATTAAAACGGTTACTTGCTCATTTTAGGTAGTCTTCTTTAAAGGTTTTTGCACAAATTTGTTTCCCATCAAAATAATGAAGTCTTGCCATGTAGGAGCAGATTACTTCTAAAATCATTTCAAGTACATTTTATCCGTTTGTACCACCAACATGCATCGGCTGTTAACGGGTAGGAAGTTGTCTTATTCTTTCCCACATACCTATGTACATGCAACATACATGCAAACATACCTATGTACATATGTTTTTAATTTTATTTTTTATCGAAATGTAATTCTGTCCAAAATAAAAAATGCAAAGAATGACTTGTGACATTTTTCTGATTCTATTCCTTTTTTTCTTGTAGACAATTTCATTGCCATGAGAAATCTACCATGTTTGGGTGTTACTAGCGGTGGCGGTGGTGTAGGTAGTATTGACGGTTCCACTCCGGATATTGCAGCAGAAAAACCCACTGTTGTTATGGACCCGACTACCTTGGAAGCACCTTCAACGCCTCACGCAGCGTCCTATTTTGCCACCACCTACTACCACATAACTGATGATGAATGTATGTTGTACAATGTTAGATTTTAATATACATATGATAAAAAAAACACATCTATTTATATTTTCAAATTTCATTAATTTCATATCATAAATCATTAGAAGTTGAAAGGTCTGAATAAAGAACGAAAATCTACTTTTCTTCTCACTGACATCCAATTCACTCTATGGAAGTTTTCTTTTAGAAAGGCTCGGCTTGTTGGTGGACATGCTTTCAAGTTTCTCAAATTCTATTGTTTTTTTCTTTTGATATATAATCACCAACATAACATTTAATTTTTCGTTTTGTTTATGATTACGGCTCCGCGGATTTCCAAAAAATATGTCGTTAAAATACTCTTGACAATAAACACAATTTCATTAAAAATATTTGCCAGTCTAAACACCAACGAACCAATGAATATTTCTGAAGGAAATTGCGTGAACAGGAAGTTTCCAAAAAAAGCCTAAAGTGTTTTCATGCAATGTTCCCGAGGTAATTTCTTAGTTATGCAAACATCACATTCAACCACACGCAGTTAGATCTT
Organism: Ormia ochracea; assembly: GCA_963402855.1. Classification (NCBI taxonomy): domain Eukaryota; kingdom Metazoa; phylum Arthropoda; class Insecta; order Diptera; family Tachinidae; genus Ormia; species Ormia ochracea. Next base: position 3,848,873 of record OY727110.1, on the reverse strand, counting down.
TTTCCTAAAGTTTATGAAATTTTTTTTAAAATTTTTAGATACTTTTAGAAAAAAGGAATATTGTACCGGCTGTCTTAAAATTCACTCACAATCACTCTTAATCGTTTTAATGCTCCGAAACTGAGTACTTCGTAATGCACTTTAATAAGTGCTTATTTAAATTTGTTTTCTATTGTTTAATATCTCTTGATCATGACCGAAATTTCTGACGTGAGAGGAATATAGTAAAAAGTGCAGTCGCAAAAAATTATTAATAAAATTTAGACCTCTCCCTGAAAGCTTTAGCACATTAAGTATAATATCATTCACCTACATACATATGTACATATCTATATATATTTCTACATACTCATATATATTTTATTTTTGTATTTATTATTATAACGGTTTCTGGAGCTTGCTTTCTTTTGACATTTAAATCGGTTCAGAATTATTAGCAGAAAGTTAATTCGGATATGCATTCGTTAAATAAGTAAAATAGGTTAAAAAGGAAACGTGTCCTATAATGATGGAATGGTGAACTAGATTAACACTAGATCGCCATTTGTGTTTACTGAAATCTCTTTAGTATAAAAGACAAATGCAATTCCACTTAATAAAACTTGACAATTAAATCTAATATTTCAGTATAAAACAAATTACTAATAAGGGCAGAGTTGAGAAAAATTAGTCGAAAAAAACCAAACCACAAAAATTTAAACAATTATATAATAAAATTAAAACAGCTGAATTGACAGTGAATATTTAAAATTAATTTCTTATTGTTTTTTCCTAATTGTTCAATAAGCGGCAGTTTCAGACCATTATCAAATATATTTATCTTCTTGAATTTGAATCGATTTTGGAGAGATGCATTTCAGGGACAATGGATTATTTTTAAATTTTTATTTTGAATAATCTGAAGGTTTTTGTATCACGTAGGTAACAATAGCTTGTTATACAAATTTAGTTTGGACCGCCTTTTAAATATATAGGAGGCCTATTAATTATAGGAACATCTACAGTTTTGTAATTTATATGTTGATTAAATTTAGTCGTCTGAATAGGAATCATACTTCTGAACTGTAAAAAATTTTTGCAGGAAGACGTTTAATTTATTGCTTGTATGAGAATAGAAAAACATGCGTTGTGTGCTTACAATTGATTCCAATTTATGAAATATCAAAAATAATCAGTGTAAAAACAAAAAATCTCTAACACGTTCTCTCAAATCTGCGTCAGTTATTTAAACTCATTAAATACATTTCCGGATAAACATAAATTATTTTAACCCCAACAATTCGCCAAATTTTCGGCATCAGTTCAAATGTTGAGGAGCTTAATTTGGTTAGTTCTGATGACCCCTCTTACATTACCTATTGATACCTTATTTCTATGTGTTTGCACAAAACTGTCATATTCGTCTGTCTTACTAGACTTAATTTACTAGACTTCACAGAAAATGAAAGAAAACATGTGTTGTATTCTTAAGGGCTACTGTATTGTTTCAGCTCTCTAAATACTTCAATGAAACCGTATTGTAATATGGAACTGTAATATCTTTAGCAACTTTTAATGGTAAACATTTGAATTATTCTTGGATTTCCTCGACCTTTGACGACATTCCGATCTGTTTGCCATTGTTGACTTGCATCACTCTCTTCGTATCCAAAACCTGGAGAATCACATTCATATATCGACTCATATTTTTCGTCTACTTTCTGTCTAATCTTGTGCTCTATCTTCTAACGCATACTCTTGTCTTTTACAATGCAATGCTGTTTTCGCGGACTATGCCACATCGTTTGCCCTTTTTCCCCCTTCGCCAAAAAGTACAAAAATTGTATGATATAGTAACAGCTTTATCTTAAGTATGTTATAACGTTTCGGGCTGAAAGTAACCAACGGCAAATAGCTTACGGAGTTATTTTAAAAAGTTAGCACTTAGATATCATATCTGAATAATCGTAATCGTATCGTACGTAGTGATATAGAAAGTATTGATTCTGCTATATATAGAGGTATTAACTGCTTCTGCCTAGAGCAATTCTTGAACTTCTGATTATAATGACTTTATCTGAACGAATGCAATAAATGTTAATGTTGTAAGGCCTGAAGTATACATTGTTATTAAAATCGAAAATTACGGATGATATCTTGCGAAAATTTTTTGTGCTTAAATGGTCAGTAACCATCTTTTGCCAGATGCCGTTACTTCTTACATTCATCGATGATCATTCTTGACCAATTTTTATATATTTTATTAAGAGCCAAATTAAATTTTTAAGAGATTGTGGGTTTTGTTGCGAAAAAACTTTATCGCAATAGCAAATGGTTTAAAAAATGTTGCATTTCCAAAACATAATGTTTTATCTCCGTTGTGGCCTTTGCTTATCCTAAAACAATTGTTGTCCTTGCTCTTCTTAACTTACAAGAACTGATTTGTTACTGTGTTCGCACTAAACTCTGACAATAAAGGTTTTAAAGTTATCGTTACTGTCTCGTGCTTTAGCTAAATCTTCTAAAGCGTGAAACACAAACTAATTTTTTTCAACAGACCATTTCTTTTGTATATTTCCTCAAGTTTCTTGAGCGCTTCCAACATTTCTTTGCAATTTTTATGCAATTTACTGCGAAATTCTAGCAGAAAAGGTGGGGGAAAATCTGGGGGAGCTTTTGATTTGAATATGAATTAATCATATACAAGTAGATCTATTAAAAAACGTTGAATCTGAGTATTCATATTCTCAAACTCTTCTTTTTAACACAAAATCAATAGGTGGAATGAGAGGTGAAAAATGTAACTTGTGTATAAAAGTATATTTTTAGAAGAAGCAAACAAAAAATACATGAACTTTAGTAAAATATCAAAAATGTAGCGTAGTGAAAGACCTGAAAAATTACGCTTAATGCCCAAACAAAAATCTGGAGAAGAAAGTCATAAAGTTATTCTGGTGATAAATTTTTCTGTCAGCTTTTGTATACGCATTGCCACATACGAAGGTTTTGGTATAAACGTTGATAGACTGCCTATGTTCCTTAAGGGCACCAATAATATTAAAATTACCCTATACATGACTTTGTAAATATGCAATTATTTATTTCTTCCTTTTAATTTTTGAGGTTTTCCTCTTTTCTACAATGAAACAGTTCTAATCCCGAGGAACTCATTAATGTAGAACCGAAGCAATAACAATATATTAGCAGTTGTAATATATTGCGTAAATCCTTAATTCTTAAGTCCTATATTCCTCAATTACGCTACCCTTCTCTATGAAGATTCACATTTTGCTATCAAATTTGTTTTTCTGCATATCCATCCATACATCGATACATACTTATGTGAAAACTTATAATTAATTTTCGTATGACAATAATCAAATAAATTACAGACTGTTGGAAAGCGGAGTGTACTGAAAAAAGCTAAATATACTGATTTGATTCGTAATGTACTTAGATGTTTCAAAAATATCTCATTTTTAATTATTCCATTATATTTTGGATTCGTAAACATTAGTAAAAAATAGGGCTTAAAGCGGTTTAGCTTCGTAACTCATAAAAAAATGGAAAAAATACCCAAATACATATGCACGTATTGTATTTTTATATATTCGCCAGCTTTATTTCTATGTTTAGTCTTTAATATAATTTATAACACAATGGTTAAAATCCAATCAAAAATATTTTTAGTTCTGGACGGGTTCTGATTGTTCTAATGGTTATTTTTTTTGTAGTCGATTAAAACAGAGTGCAGAATCTGAATATTTGCGAATGAAAATAAATGAGAAAAAAAAATTCAATTCCAATTGGCATACCGTTGTACTCTTTAATGCAACTTATCAATCAAAGAAGTTGCTTCTAAACTTAACCGCAAGGAACTCTTAAGAACCCTTCCCTAACATGGTAAAATTTAAAGTTATTGTAACAATCCCTAAATTTACCTTTTATGCACGTAAGATTTTGAGTAAAAACCTTATTAAACATACATTTCTCTTTAAAGATTTTTCTTTAAATTTCGTAGTCACTTTAGAACGTGTGCATTAAATGGCCTTAAATGTACAAAATATTCCGGGTCATGCTTCTTAAATTTCTCGCTATCTGCGCATCCCATTTCACATTAACGGCTGCTATAATGTTCATTCCATACATACATTTTTCATCACGTTCTTTCCACTACTGGTAATTTTTTAACAATATACTACTCATAAAAAATTCATAAGTAATATTTTAGACAGAAATGACCAACTTTGAGATTGACTTTGGGACAAATCCATTTACCGAACAAAAATTGCAACTTTTGTTTAATTAAACCGCAAAGTAAAGAATTTTTGCCGCAATCTCAAGAAAGGGTTAACTACATAGATACATTTTAAGATTTGCTAACATTCTATGGACATTGTGACCAAATGTTGTAGTGATGCAAGCCCTCTGTTGGAACTGGGGACCTATTTTTATTCTATTCTTGTAAGCCGCTGCGGCTGCTCACTGTCAAGTTCACAAGGCAATACATACAGAAATAAAGTAGAGGAGAACAAAAATTGAAAGGGAAAAGAAAATATTTGAGATTTGTTGGCTTTTAAATGTTTAAATACTCCGGAATGTGTGAAAAAACATATATTTTTCTGTATCTAACTGAAACAAAAGAAATTCTTTTGCAATATTTTTTTTTTAATAATAATTTATAATTTTTTTTATTATTTTTAATAATAATAGTAATAAAGGCGGTTTTTATTGAAAATCTATTTGAGTTTCTAGTGTTGAAACTGCCACATACATATTTATTATAATTTATTACAGTCTGTAAACAAATGTATAATATGGTTAGAAAATAAAGTTTCTCCTTAATTTTTGCTCTTGATACTTCAGACATGAGCACGAAGAAGTTTGCTTAAAAGTTTGTGTGAAAAATAAAAACTAAACCAAAATCCAGCGTCAGCAATTACGTACTTACATACGTCATACGTAACGTTTTATTTGACATTTTTCCGCTGATTGTTAAGGAGAAGTGCTTGTGAATGGTTTCTTTGTTTTGATGACATTTCAAACCATTTCTTTCCTATATTTTTTATTGTAAAATCAAACTAATCGAAGCCGAATAAAAATTAGCGGAGATTCTCATGACTTAAATAATAATCCTCTTTTCCTTGTTGAATCACACAAGTAGCATTTGTTACACATTCTTCTTCTGCACTTATGTGTATGTATACATACGCTGCATACATACATATATTTATGTAAGTTGAATAACAATGCTTTAATATTCGAGTAAACTGTCAAATTAAAAGTTTAAGATTTTTTATCTTTTGTTGGTTTCTTACACGTAAAACTAGCTATGTGTGTATAGGTATGCACTCAAAAAAAAAAAAAAGAATGAATTACAAGTAAAGGAGTTTTACCTAGTTTAAGGCTATCGCCTTGAATTACCTGTTGCACAAAAGTCTCTTAAGGGCAATTGCTATTACACAAGCATATTTATTAAGCTATGGATATTTTTTTTTCAAACCACCAGGGAATTGTTGCCAATTTAGATATGAATGAGAATTACAAGCGGATCAAAAGTATACGAAGACGCCAATAATCAATTTTCTTTACGAAATGTATACGTATTTCATAGCATGTAATGAAAATGTTTGAGTAATTTTACAAACTGAATATTTACTTTGAACGATTGCCTAGTTTTAAGATTTTAGTATAATTCATCCAAATATAGTAAAATTTTACACAAACTGAGGATATAATTTTTTAAGTGTATTTAAATAATGGAAAGGAAATGAGACATGGACTTGCACAACATGCGACACGTATCATGGATAAAAAAGATACATGGGCATGGGTGCATATATCATGTGTGTGTGCGAGTGTGTGTGTTCGTATGGATACGTACGCATAGTCATATTATAACAAGAATCTCAAAACTAATAATGACATAACGCTTTACATATTACAATAAAATCACATCAAAGTGTGTCATACACGGTTATTATCTTTATAAAATATCTAACATGATTTTGTGTGAGTGTTTTGTGTAGTTATTTTATATGTTTTGTGTTTTTATATGTGCATGAATCAGGAAAACTAAAAACGACAACAATAGTATAATTTATGATCACTTTAGTGTGAACAATCTAATAATATGGTACTTTTGTATGTTTCTATGTTGCTTTGTTTTGGTGTTTTTCCCTGTTGTTCCTAGCAAAATAAATTGTTGTATTTTTGCAAGAAGTGAATGAAGAATGAAGCAGAAAAGTAACGGGATGATTGTATGTGGGATAAGCAGGACTCCCCAGTAGTGATTATAATTGTTTGGCAGGAGATTTCAATGCATTTGTGTATTCTTTGCACAGTGGTGTTTCATTCGGTGGTTCTTCAAATATAAATTTTACATCTGCACTACTTAATTATGAGAAATTAAACTAAATACTTACATATTTATTTCATTTGTACTTATCTTTATACCTTTACCCATCAAAAAGGATGGCGGGATATATACATATACAAATAAAGTTTACTTCAATACAGTATAATTGCGGTGCACAAAAGAAGGTGTGGAACATATTCTTGGGGAAAATTATATAATATTTGGCATAGTCGAATTTAGCACATTTTCTTGTGTAATGTATGCACATGCGCCTTCGTTGCACATGGCGATAAAAGCAAAATCATTAGTGGATCTACAACAAACCGGCTTGGCAGATTGACATAAAAATCATTTACTACTTTGTTTTGTTATTAGTTATTTGTGTACTTCATTTTTGGGCTTTACAAATATTTTTTTTATCAAACGTTCCGCTTATATATTCATTCTTGATCGGGTAAACATACTCAAAAATAACAACAAAATATGTCACACTTGTTATATGTGTTAGGCCCACACTCCCAAAAATCAATCTACAAATTTTAAATCATAAATCGTTACAGTCACATTTCGGTTCACATATGGCTCAGAATTATACAGAAGCAAAGACATCGCGCCAATATTTGGCTGAAAAACAGTGAATACACAGTAAATCTATGTGTGATGGAAAAAACCTTAAAGCTCTATTCAATTAAAATACTATCGCTTATTTACATCTAAATTATAAAGTTAATGTATGTGTTTTTTTGTTCTGCCATCAAAACTAATTGTTGATGTACATAAAAACTATTTGTGCTGGCTGAAATGTACCGAATAGTGGCTATAGTTTTCATCCTTTATATATTGGGGATTTACAATTATATATTCTGAATTCTTAGGTGATTGCTTAAAAATGCACCTTTTTGTGTTAATTCAAGATATAACAAAACGGATAATTTAAATGTCGTTTTATATTGTGCTCTGCTAAGGATAGCTCTATCCCCAAGCCTTAGTCTCTTCCTAATCCAATTTCATTTATATTTTTTACGTGCCCCGTTATCTTTCAAAGCCTATCTAATATAGTATTAATACAATAATTGGGCATGTAACAACAATACCTATTTTAATTACTATTGCGCCGAGTTGTAACACTGCTGGGTATGACTTGGTACTACTTAACAACCTACTACTGCCGTCGTTATGTCTGAATAACCAACCAACTTTTCCAGTGTTAAACTGTTTTATTGGTAAAACACATATTAAGGATTACATTTGTACATACACATGCATGTACAAATGAATGTGTGCATTTACAAATGTCGATGGGTTGGGATGGGATTGGAGGGGATGGGAAGAGATAGGATATGATATAGAGCTGGTATGGTACAGTGAATGGGCATTATTTGTTTTATTAACTGTGTTATAACTTTCATAGTTAAATGTACTTTGTTATGTCGTGTGTGTGAGTGTTGTTGTGGCTAAACGTTATGGCATGTGTATGCGCGTATGTATGCATATATTTACGCGTGTTCCGTACTTCTTAAAAGCAAATGATGTATCGATGCATGTATCGATGTGTGCAGACAGTAGAACGTAGATACAATATGTACCATTCAATATTTCTGGACAATAATTTCTAAAAAAATGTTTATAAGATCTTACTACTCACTTTCTAAAAATTCAGTACACAGAAAATTTTAAATTAAATTTCCGTCCCAAATTAAAAAAAATAAAATTGATGAAAATTAAAATTTTTTAATTCGAATTTGTCTACGAAATCGCAGCTGTTTTGAAATCAATGAAATCAATATAGCTTAATTTAGTTGCCAGTTGAGAGAGTACAAATTTTACGTATGAAGTACTTTATGTGAATATGCCTTTCTACGAGCATCTACGAGTATCTACTACGAGCTTCAAATGGAAATAACCACTGCTTAATTATTATCGTAGAGTTTATTACCAAATCTGCCAAAATTAAATTATTAAAAAATCGTAAATTAAAACAAAGACAGTTGGGAAATATATAGTTTTTTAATAAAGATAACCAATTTTTTGGTGTCAAAATGTCATTTAAGATCGTAGTATTATAGTTGGTCTTGATTGTGTTCGCGCAATGGTTTAAGGGGCCACTCGAGACCTACATACTCGTACTTGGAACAGGCCATGGTTACTACTGCCAAATCATTTCAAGAATAATTTTTTGCATTCAGAAATAAGGCCCACGCTTGATATTTTTATGCTTGCGAGCTATAAAAATTTTCTAGCAATTAGTACTCAGCAAAGCGATTTTTATTACATATGCGCAATAAAGGGGTCGTCGACTTGTTTAAAATTATATTAAATTTGAAAAGCCATTTTTCACAGTGGAAAGAAATACATTTTGTTCAAATTTAGTGTGAATGTTAAAGCACATTGATTCAGAAGTACTGTAAAATAAAGAATAATAATAATAATGGAGATAATAATGTCACGAGTAGGGGGTAACAAATGCTATATAATAGTATGTTCGTATGAGGTGTATATGTGTACCTCAAGAAGGTTCTTTTGAAATAGTATACGTGGCGGCTACTTTTATAAATGATTACGAGTAAAACAAATAAATAAAATGTACGTGCTCGTATTTTTTGGTTTTTAACTTAAAACACATAAAGGCAAATTTGTACAATCATTCATTATTCCTTTTAACACATGATTGCTTACATGTCCGAAAGAGCGTGTGACGATCGTAGCGAGGGTAATTCATTTACATGATTTATGTGTGTATGTATGTATGAATGTATTGGTATCAATATGTATGCATTTATATCGTCAGTCCTGTCAGTCCTGTCAATTCGAAAAAAAGGTGGAAAATTATTTGTAATTTTTCTGTTTTGTTTTATTTGCTTTTGGGACAAAAGGATCTTAAGCAACAGTACTTACATTCACAGTATGAGAAGAGATTTGTAATTTATTTATGGTCGCTTATTTAGAAAACAATAATCTATTAAATAAAACTAAGGGATTTTGTGGTAAATTTGATTTTTTCATTTCAACAGAATACTTTTGTTTGAAATGGCACAAAAATCTTGTTGCTACAAAATAAATATTACATTTGTAATTCTTATTTCTATTGCTATTTTGCTTGTAGAGTTGTGTATCCGTTTTTTTTTTTCTTACTTTTTCTTTTTTAATTAATTTACAAGATCAAACTGAATGCATGTAACGAGACAAAAGGTGAAGAAAGGTGTTGAATTTGTTAATGCCATATGAAATAAATAAATACTTATAAACACATGGTCTCAATTATATTAATTATGTAATTACAATATTTAGTTTGATCCTTTTATATGCAGTGATGTGCGTAAAATTGTGTTCATTTCGTATGCATTTTCATTAATTTGCTTAAATTTCTTATCTTCGCTAGAACTAAGAAGTACGACTATATACATAGATACATGTATGATATATATGTATATATACGAATGATACGCCTGATATGAAACACAACCAATCAAAAGATGAAGTTTGCAAATGTTCCTTAATTATGTGTGTATCTTCTCTTGCATCTCGACACTTTATTTATTCGATTAGAATTATAAAATAAGTACCTATTTCAAGCATGTCCTATAGAATATGTTTCAGCAATTTTTTTATATTTAATTAGTTGTAAGTTGTGAACTGTCATGTCATACAACTGCTATTGAGATAATGCTATATACTTTCTTTCCATAATTAGTTTTTTATGTAATTGTTTCTAAATATATTTGTGTACCGTAATTCGTCTTTGAGAGGTACGGTTGCTTCAAGCAGAAATTCCACTGCGCAAGCGCATTATTTGCACTTTTTATTAATTTAGAATAGGGTATACATATACCAAATATGACTAAAAACCAGAATTTCAAATAATTGCTACTTATACGAACGTAAAATTTTGTAGAAAGTGCTGGATGTTTCATCCAAAATGGTTTGGAAAAATTATTCAGTTTGATCGAATTTAAGAATTTCATTAACAATTAAGGAGTAATAAATATTAATGATAACATTTTAACGATTTTACTTTTATATACGGAACAGGAATCATTGGGAGCATTGTACCAGGACTAGGGAGAACGATTATATTGGGGCTTTAGAGAGAAAGAGTAGTTTTTCCCGATATTTGTCATAGATTTTCCCGAATTTGCTAAGACCAGAGTAATTATTTTCTCCGTAATTCGTTGTGTGATGAACATCACATTAAATGACCGTGCTCTTAATGGAGAACACATTGTCTGTAGAAAGAATTTAGGATCGCATTTCATAGTAGCAGTGATAAACAACGGAATACACCCAACGAAAGGTGAAATACTTGCCTGTGTTGCTGGGAAAAATGTCCCATTTTTCTCTTTCGAATGCAGTGGAGATATAAGAAACTCTTTTATGCACATAGTTTGTTAAAGTAAAACCACAGATATACACATGTGGGTAAGTTAATATATACATCCGCTTGTGTATATGCGGATGGAAAGATATATTGAGTATTCATGGGCAATAGTACGAATGTATGTATGTCAAATAATTATCAGTCATGTGGAAATTTAAAATGACAATCAAATCGATAGATATTGCTTTTAAAAAAATATCAAATGACCCTTATCAAAAAAAAGGAAAAAATTAATACACACTTATATTAATAACTTTTTTTCAACTAGATCAATAGACTTCTTTGCTATACCCCAACAAAATGTGATTTAAAATATTAGGTTTCCTCAAATTTGCATGCCAATAAATAAAAATAAAGTGGAGTGTTATTTCGTTTTAACGATAATATACTCTAACAGAAGATGGCTTTCTCTGTAAAATTTGCAGGACGGTTTCAGCCGATTTATTACCTGTCTCATCCTACTACTTACTCGCTTCTGACAAATACTGTTTTCCAATATACACATTTTTTTAATCCAACTGGACGAATTACTTACTACATTTTACTTAATTATCACACACAAATCAAAGCGGACTACATTTCTTGCGTTTTTTGACATTTCAATTTACCTGTCAGTCAATACCGCCAATACAAATATTGTAGTTCTTTTTTTTGCCAAAACGGTTGCGATGGGCATTTTGCTCACTTATAGTGACCATTTAAAATAAATTGCCAAAATTGAAATTTTAGTTATAAAAAAAGGCGAATCAGAATTAAACAAAAACTGTGACAAGAAGAACCAAAATATAAATATTTATTTGAAAATAACTAAAATTTTATATATTTGTATTTATCTATTAACATTAAATATTTATTGTTTAATTAAAGTTTATTAAATGTAGGAAATAGTAAACGAGTTTCTCAGGAATAGACAATCACATTTTTAAATTTTTTTCTGAAAATATTAAGGGAATTCAGAGAAAATCATTTCTGCTCGTAAGGAATATCAATGATACTTGTATATTTCCATGATTTAATGTTATTTCATTGCTTCACTGTAGTTTCTTAAGAATTTATATTTATATAATCGGGAGATTCTTTTTCACGGCGCTCACCATTCGTTCGTTCCTTTATTATCTTTATTTCTTGTTGTTCACCTAATATTTCGCAAACCTTTGCATGCGTCCGTCAGCGAATTGTTGGTTTCGAAAGGAGGATATACTCGAAAATAGAAATATGTAGTTACAAAAGTTAAAATAATTGCAAATAAAAATATTATTTAAAAATGGATATTCCAATTTAATGATTATTAACGCTTGGCAAATATCCTCTATATTCTATAATCTTTATGGGATTTCAAAATTATTCATAAAATTTGTAATACAAACACAAGTATATAATTATATATTATATAATTTTTTTTCTGTCATGGTCGTAGGGGTTTATATGTATGTATGTAAATTTGTGCGCGCGTTATAGGGAGAGTAAATTAAGTCGATATACAAATGAAATATGTAATTGTGGTCTTACCGTAACATTTTCTTAAATAAGTCAACTTTTTGGTTCAGAACTTCCTTGCAAACTAAAAACTTTAAGTTATGATTAGAGTGCATTGGCAGAGGTTTCTTTTTTAGTTTATTTTTAGACACAAAATATAACGCAGAAGAGTCCAGTTAAATAACAAAAAGCTTCCAACAATATTCGACCAAAATATTAGGTTTGTTCACAATTATGTAGATGTTTTGCTTTTAAATGCCTGCGATATTTATTTGCTACCGAGGTCAACATCACTATATACTTACATTTGTGTAGAAGGTGCTCGTGGAGTTGAACCTCAATTAAGCAGAAACGGCATTATCGTTTCATGTAAGCCGTTTCAGCACCTCACATCGTTTGCAGTGGACAGTTTGGCACGCTGAATGAAAACGTCATTCATCTTATAGTCAGCGAAGCTCTTAAACTCTGTTTATTCAATCAAGTTTTGGAATTTTAAACCTGCTTGATAGAATATGCTTTTTTCTTCCTTTTGTAAACTTATATGGGGACGAAAATGGGTAAAAATCTACACATTTTATGTGTGGAAATTCGTTATCAGTGGAGTAAAAGCTGCTGGTAATGAAATGTAATAGTTAGGGATATATCGCTTTGTATACATACGAGTATTATTTTTGACAGCGCTTATGAAATTAGAGATTGCGTTCTGTTCAACTGGTGTTGATAAATATATCCGTATAATATCCGCATAAAAATATATCCGTTCGCTTTGTTTTAGCGAAAAAAGCATAAATTAAAAGAATACGTCCGCATACATGTAGGCACATATATACGAGTATGTACATACATAGAATACCTATTGAAGGGCAACAGAATGTTTTTACATTTATAAGAAAAAAAAAAGTAGCAGTGCTGGCAGAAACCGACCATAGCGGCAACACCTCAACCTTCTTACATTCATGCTCCATTGTATTTATGTATGTAGTTGCGTACAAACATACACAAGTTTATTGGGAATCGAATACTTGTTTGAATTTAGCAAAATTAACATTTTTCTGTTGCTACGATTTTTTTTATTTCTTATTTTTAATTTTTTCCTTTTTTGGTGATTATAAAAATTTCACAAAAACAAATGCTGTTTGCGATAATATATGCTGACAGTTTGAGAAGACTGTCGTAGCATATTACATGCTTGATTGGTTGCTATTTTAGCGTGACAAAATGGGTCGAGACAATTTTTACATACTCAAGCACAGTGTACTGTATCTACAGGCGCACTTGCACCCAGATGCGTACACATAGTGCTGGCACATATGCAAGTATGTGTTTGGGTTTGTGTTTACTTTAGCTCAAAAGGCCATCACGACGCACTAAACCTCAGCGTATTGGAAGCTTTTGATACCATGAAAGCGTTTGGTCAGGAACTGTTTAATGACAATGTGAATATCAGATATAGATTTTTGGAATTCGTATATAAATTCGAATAGATGTTTGCATGTATGTATATATTAATGTTAAAGCCCGCAAATATTTTTATGTTGATGCTGTTTAACATATAAATTTAATCTAAAAAGAATTTAAGGTGAACACAGCGTGATGCTTTTTCAAAACAGCTGCTTCCTGTGAGCAACGCTTAGCCTCACGCCATGGAAAATATGTACAACCTTACATCAATCCAATTTCAAACTGACTACAGCTATACATACATACACAAATATGTACATATTAAACATATCGCCGCCGAAGGCGAATGTGTAATGATTAGCCTGGTAAGCAGAAGATCGCCGGTTCGATTCTTGCCTAGATCTTGGGTATTTTCCTGCAGACAAGCCGAAAACTTCGCAGGTTGAGTTGGTTAAAAACAAAAAACGTAAAAAGTAGAATTTTGATCATTGTTCTACAATACAGATAATGAAAAGAAATAGAAATAATGAAATAAATTTTGTGTTTTAGGTCATGTATGCAACGCTGCTTTTAAATTAAAAAAAATAAAAAAAGAATATAAATTAATAATAAAATTAAATATACATATATGTATGTGGGTATACTCTACGAGTACAGTCATAATGATAAGCATTTCCAGTTAATTTTTTTTTAAATTTTAGTTAAAGTTGAATTTAGTTATGTTTTAATATAGCAAAACTTCAATATTTTACAGGTCATAGTGGAGTAAATCAATTGGGCGGTGTATTTGTCGGTGGTCGCCCCCTACCCGATTCAACCAGACAAAAGATCGTAGAATTAGCCCATTCGGGAGCAAGGCCGTGCGATATATCGCGCATATTGCAAGTCTCAAATGGATGTGTTAGCAAAATTTTGGGCAGGTTGGTATTCAAGTTCAAGTTATAAAATCGCCTAATTTAAATAAAATGCATGCCATGAGCCATATCATAATTATGAAATGTATACGACTATCAAATTATTGTATTTTTTTATTGTGGTATACATAATTGCAATCATCTATACAATAATATAGTCAATTTATAAGCATACGTTTGTTGTAGAGTATTTGATTTTATATGAAATATTCTGCCAGTTCATCTACTATTAATTATTATGTTTGTTCTATTATTAAGCTAGTTTGTATAAATACAAAAATAAACTATTTTGAACAGAAAAAAAAATCGCAAAACTTCAAAATGCTTGACTAGCAACACCGCTATAAATCCAAGCTTTCACTTTCTTTTATATTTAGTTGACTAGAATACAAATAAGCCAATAATGAAATGGGAGAAGAAAATGAATACATTTGAATTCATTGTTAGTGCATCCTGTCACAACATTTAAATATTTTAATATTTTTTAATTATTTTTACAAATACAATTTAAGCCAACTCAAATACAATTCGTAAAACTTTGAGCAGATGATGTTTAGAAAAGAAACTTTTAAAGTCTTTTTAATATTAAGCCATCACAATGTATCCCTCAAAGTACTCGTATGTGCGATTTCCATTTTAGGGAAGCATTCCTAAAGATAAAAGAATAACATTTTAATATATGTATATATTGCAAACGCATATATATATTTTATTTGATATATGTTTACTAATGGTTTTTTGGATTGAAGTTCAGATTTCTTGAATGTAAACAAACAATTTTATAAATTGTTTTTAGTTCAAGGCTTGCTAGTGGAAATATTCTCTCGGTTGAAAGATTGACGGTTCGAATTTAAATACAGCAACTTTCGGTAACATACAATTTTTTAAATGTATAGATCTGTAGTTAATGAATGGTCCTACTTATATAAGGAATGGAGAGGCAACTATGTGAAAGTGCCAGTTATTGAGAAGTGTAGTAGTGCTGAATTTCTAGTATAAAAGTAAGTACAGTAGAAATTCGCTGTTAATGCTTAGATCAATATTATTATTGATATTAATTGGACAAAATATTTTAATTTACACAAGAGATATCAACGCACTTAAGAAATATGCATGAAATTTTTGTTGCGAGCACCAGGGCTATTTGCAGTTGCAAATAAATATTGAAATACAGTTAACGCTCGGTATAACGAATGATATATTGTCAGGCCCATTCGTTATACCGAAAAAGGCGTTATATCGCAAATTTTTTTTTTAAGTTGCAATTTTATTTACAACAAAAAAAAAAGAAACAGCTAATTTACATTTCATTGCATTTCTAACAAAAAATAATAATGATCAACATTATAACAAAGAAAAACATTTATATACAATTAAAATTAATTTTGTATAAAATAATTATTAATTAGTGATTGTTTTGGATTTATTTGAAGACTTTTTGAATAGCTTCTACTCGAAGTTCTCTTAAAGCTAATGATTTTGAAATGGATATATATTTTGCTGGCTCCATGTTATGCAAGTTTCAAGACACTTTATTCCTTCTATATGTTTTATTTTGGTTTTGCTAATGGGTGGTTTCCGGTACAAAATTTCCGAATTTTCATTATTTTCTCCATCGGGGTCAGATTTATTAATGTCTACCTCGAACCAATTATTGTAATCATCTGAAGGATATGGAATCTACAAAATGTAAGACGTACATAAAAGCATCAATATGATTAAATAAAAATTAAGGTAAATTTTTATTTGGAAAAACGTTACTTAACAGCCTTACTCCACGTCTAACGCACATAATTTCCTCATTCTCCATAAGTCGTGATAGAGGAATTTCGTCTTCCTCGTCAAATTCGAAATTCGCAGAAATTAGAATTTTATTACAGCAATTTTTAAAGCATCTGTTGTTATTTTATTCCATGCAAGACCAATCATATATGATGCATCATATATATTTATGCTTTTTAAAATATTTATTATGTTATCTGGAGCAGAGGTCACAATTTTGGAGAGAAGACTGTTCCTATAATGCAATTTTACAAGCCGAATTGCATTTTGATCCAGAGGCTGAATCTGATGCGTAACATTTGGTGGCATGTATATTATCCATATTTTACCATCTTCAGTTTGTTTTACGAAATATGCACATTGGTGACTTGGGACATTGCCGAGAATCAATAATGCTTTCAATGGAAAATTATTTAACTTTAGGTAAGACACAATCTAAGAAAATATTTGTTAAAAAAGTTCCGTCAAAATGATGCATATAAAACTTACCTCTGGGGCAAATATTTGAAAAAACCACTGTTTAAAGATTCCTGAGTTTATCCAAGCATTTTTGGAGTGAAGATAATTTATGGGCAATATTTTGTTTCGGAATGAACGCGGCTTTTTAGCTGTTCCAATAAGAAGAGGCTTCATCTTTTTTGTTCCTGTCGCATTTGCAAATAAAAGAGCAGTTATCCTTTCCTTTGAAAGTTTTCTATAACCGTCAAAGTTAACTCATGGAAACAACAAACAGCATTAGTACACATAATATGTGGTTGTTCTACAAAAATAGTCTATAGCTGAAAATAAGTATGTATATATGATGAGATTGATGTAGCGGCAGCATTGTTTAAAACAAACTTTTTTTTTTTGTTGGATTCGTTATATGCGATAGTCAGTGTAAAAAATGCAAAAATTTAGCTCATTCGTTGTATCCCGAATTCGTTATACTGAGTATTCGTTATACCGAGCGTTGCCTGTACATGATTATGTAAGACATGTAGTGAACTAATAATTTAAAAATCTACTTTGTTTGAGGATAACGAGACTACAAAAAATTTTAAATTTTGTGCAAAATGTTAGACATATGTAAAATTTTTTTTAGTTTCTAATTTTTCGTGTCCACCCGCAAACGTATTTTGTAATTTTCTTGTGAAGTGTTGGAAAATTGAAATAAATATAAAGAAATTTTTTAATTAAATTAGTCTAACCTATTTTCGCAAACACGCTTTGTTTTCTTTTACAGATATTATGAAACTGGCAGCATAAGACCGCGAGCAATCGGTGGATCGAAGCCTCGTGTAGCCACCGCTGAAGTCGTTGCGAAAATTTCCCATTACAAGAGAGAGTGTCCAAGTATATTTGCATGGGAAATACGTGATAAATTGTTGCAAGATGGCGTTTGCACAAACGATAATATTCCAAGTGTGAGTATATACATACATCCGTACATAACCATTTAGTTTCTTTAAAAAAAATCACTTATTCCAATTTTTTGGTTTGAAGTTATAAACATTTGTGCGGTTTTTCTATTTATTTTTCGATAGTACCCCACCCCTAACTTTGGTCTTGTTCTTGTTGTTGTTGTTTGCATTTTTTATATGTATTTTATTTTTTTGTTCGTTCCTTGCTTCTGCCACTTTTTATTCCTTTGTAAATCTTTTTTGTCAATGGCAGGCCACCCCCAAAACGACCTTTAACAATAATTTCTTTACACTTCAACAAACACTTTATAAGACCTTGAGACTTGTCACATTTACTTACTCTACGGCAATAACGTTGCTTTTTTTAAGTTTTGCGATAACATACAGGGAGAGAATATATATATATTAAACGCATTAAAACATTTGGAAGGAATAGAAATTACCAAAATGCTACTAATAGCGCAAGTTGACTTGATTATTGTTTACCTCTTACTATGCAAGATGTAATTATTTTGTCGTTTTTTCAAACACATTACTAAATTGCAGCAAATACTCGTATTTAGTATTTTGAAATAAGTATTTAAAGCGTAAAGAAATCGGAGCAAGAAACGAATGTTGCAGCAAGACATCGTGCGGGACAATAATTTTATATCAAAAATTGTTTATCAATTAGATTTGATTAAATTAAATGTGTTTTTCAAATAGAAGTAACAGAGCAAACACGAAGATTGCTTTTAGGTAAATTAAATATAATTTTAGGATATTTCCTTAATTTGTGTACAAAAATTCTTGAATAAAAATGGAGGGAACTTTGAATACAATTTGGTTCTGGTTACACGACATTTAGGATAAAAATTACATAAAATTTTCATAAATTTTACTTTAATATTCTGTTGAGTGCAATTACCAGTTTGAAAAGTTACCACACCAAAAAAAAAAAAAAAAAATAAGTATTTTATGCGTTCAAAATCTTAAGATGATAATTTCGGTAAGCTCATTAAATTCTATTTTGAAAAATGAGGATAACATTTTAGCTGTTTATTTAAATCATTTCATTCGCTGAATATCATTTGTTTTTTTATTATTGCTAATGTATGAAGTATTTAATATATAAAATGTCTCTGCACAATAGAAGCAGCGACAGGAAAATGCTTACAGAATTTGTTAGAAGGCATCGCCGACATGTAAATGTTAGGAAAAACGTTTTCCGAGGGCGAGGTTAATATTTTTATTATTATATAATTATATTAAGGAGAGATAATTTTAAATTTGATAATTTAATTAATATGTGTATCTTAAGGGTTAGTCACATAGAATGATATTAAGGTGGCAATGGATATCAGCTGTATTTATCGCAAGTGTTCGTAATAAATTTAAAACTATATTGGCTATATAAAGTAATTAAGCTTTAAGACAACTCTCTATCAGAGAATTCGAGGTTTTTTTAATACTTGTGGAAGTGGAATTAAACTGATTTGAGACAACATCGCAACACATTACAATTAGAAGTTACTGTTTGAAAAAACAGATGTATAGAATATGTATAATTACTTCCGCTAACTCATCGCATGAGTAGCGGTCATTGCCTTTAATGCTAATCCCATTAATAATCTAGTCAGCTGGCATCCGTCGTATGTATCCTTTTTACTTTTTTGTACATATGTGTACATGACAAACTATTCAGAATCAATATATGTTATTTAAGGCCAAGTTCGAAAATTCGGCAACTTGTAACGTTTTTCCACAAAATTTACACTTTTTTTTATTGTTAAACAGTTTAAATTTGAGCACTACGAGTAGTAATATATCGGTATGTGAATTTACATTGAAATCGCATCCTACTAAGCAATTGCGATTGTGTTGGATATGATAACGACTTTCTTATTAAATCACATCCACTGTGCACTCTGTCGCTGTCTAGCTGTCTGGCTGATTTCTCTCTTATTTCGGTTGTAAGGGAAGGTGTTTATTAAATATACCCGCACACACACACACACCATATACATTTAATTTTTTTTATCAAAATTAACATTAACGGACATTTGAATTAGTTCATGCGTAAGATTTTCCAGAAAAAAAATCATTCTTATAAGAAACTTGGCGATGAAAGGAAAAATTGGTTGAATATTAAAATAAAAGAAAAAAGGTAAAATTATGGAGATGATAATAATGATGATGGCGCTGCTGTATTAAGGGATGTTATACGAACAGCCTTTGCCATTGTAAAGCAGCTCTAAATACCTCCTGAATGTTATTTGTACTTCTTTTTATAAAATTCGTATACTCTTTATATGCATACATTACTTTTATTTAAAATTAAGCTAAAACAAAAATTTCACCAATTGTATTCACTAGCGTACGTTAAGGCTTTCCCATATTCAACATATTATTCATATGACTGTATTTATAGGTTAAACTAGGCAAAGGAAATAGAAATAAAGAGATGCGAGTATTATGAAATTTATAATGAGCCACGGTATTTATAATAGGCATTCCTGGATCCACAGATGTATACATAGGTATATAGATATGTACAACAGTTGTGAACATATTAACAATAAGTATATTTTACGTTCATATAAGCCGTAAAAAAATTCGTCGAACCAACGAAGCAATAACCCCCTACGTATGCTTCTTTCCATAAGAAGAGAAAAAACTTTAATGTGGTAAAAAAAGAAAAAATTACTAAATCAACTGGAAGAAAGGAAGGGGATTAAGCTGGGTTATAAAGATGGTTATAATCTAAAAACTTTAATAGTTATTAAACTCTTTAAAAACGATTTCTTTTTCCAAGTTATCGTATGTGCACACAATTATCCATACACATGAACTTTTAGAATGTTTATGTACAAGCATACATGTGTATGTACAGTATGCAAAATTCATATTCCTACACCATTAAATTTCCAAGAACAACCAACAAATATAATATCTTGTATATATATATATATATATATATATACAACAAATAATATCTTGTATTATTTTACTTTTTTTTTTTTATTACATGTAGGAGGTACAAGTCTGTACACATTAGAATACGATTAGTGTATATTTAGTGTCCAAGCACATTGCACACTAATTAAAACGTGTTAAACCACGTCGGCAGTACAAGTACATAAAACCCTATATTCATTCTAAAATATGAAAGGTTAGAAAACCAGCAATATGTTTCATATGCTGTCCGAGTTTTGTAACTCATGCAGAAGGCGCTTATATTCTAGAAAAACTAAAATTGTTATTTCCAATACTTCCATATACAAAAATCTTAAAACAAAATCAGCTCAGCTATTTTTGTTAATTTTTTTCTCCTAATTTTTTTTTTAATTTTCTTTTAAAGACATGCTTAATTAATTTATAAAAGTTTTTACTCAAATGTGATGGCAAAACTTTGTCAACTTTTGTTTTTCTTTTATTTTGCATTTATTTTTCTGACTTAATTTTATTAGTTTCTGATATTTAATTGTGCTCTTGATCCACTTTAAGTCGAAATATTCGTTTTATTAATAAGAAATTCTTGAAAAACAATTTGAAAACGAATAACTTTCTGAAAATGATTAACTCAGCTTCCCGAGTGACAACGTCTAACAAAATAGTGGTTGCAGTTTAGACAATAGATTTTACTACATTTAAAAATGGTTGAAAAAATAAAAATAAAGGAAATTAATGTTAATTAATCTTCATAATTTGTTCTCTAATCTTTAAGGAGAACGTTTATAATTATTTCTGAAGTCACTACTGGAGTTATTTAGAAACGCATCGAACAATGGTAAATATGTTCGTAAACGAAGAAGCACTTTATTAAGCGTAAAAAATATTTTTGCTTTTTCTTTCAGCTTTTTATTGTTAAAAATTTTAGGCATCATTTGTATAATCCTTAATAAGTCAACAAACAGAATTCTAATTTTCTTGACATTCTACAAAATAAATGAAATGTGTGTCAAAACAAGCAAAAAAGAAAAGTCTTTAAAATTATATTTGCAGTATTAATTGAGCATTACCCTTTTGATACTTTTCTAAATTCCCTAACACAAAAGGAAAAGAATACTACAAAACTTCATCTACCCATCTGTTTTATACATACATACATACATAGCAAAAATTTGGCGTCCATGACCAAATAGGATGAACAAAAATATGTCTGTACATACTGGAATGGAAAAAGACAGGCGTACAAATATGTAGGTGTTTATCGGAATATTAATTTATTTTTATTGGTGTTAAACGCCCGCATATATGTAGATATGCGTGCATATATACGAGTATGTACACGCACACATTTACATTACCAGTAATTTTAATTTTCATATTCGTATCCAATAAGCTTTTATGTTTATATAAATTACCCGCCCAAGTCCGTTCAGTACATGCGTAGTGTTTACAGATATAAAAAAAACACTGCAAAATTGTAACCCTGTTTAAAACAACATCTACAGATAACAAATTTTTGTAGCGAATAAGAATGGTATTTAATTTGACCTAATGCAGTTACACACACAAATACACACCCCACATACCCAACCACATTCTCCTATCCTACCAATAAAATGTAAGGGTATGTAACTCTTATCCTGTACTAGTCGTACTCATGGATTTGTATGGACTTGTGTATGGAGTCGATAATGTTTGTAGACACTTCTACGCAAGAGCACACGTCCCTTCATCTAATCTTACATTTATGCATGCGTATTAACATATGCGAGCATACAAACCCATACATCCTCAGCAGCATTTTCAAATTCAACGTATTATTTTACTTCAGCTTGTAAATAACATACATATGTATATTATTATGCACATATTTCCAATTATATTAAAATTATTTTTATAGTTACATGCATATATGTTAGTTTATAATTTGTAATAATACAAGTGCTTGGTTACATCCTCTTGCACTTACTGTACTACTATCAAGCAGATTAGTAGAAAATGGAACTGGAACAGGATGCACTTTTTATTCCCCATAATCACGAGGCTACATCGTAGATTTGGCCATTTTTTACTACATTAGCAGGAATTTCTTTAATTTTACTTGTAAATTTTACTACTAGCACAATTAATATGCGAGACACGCGAAATTTTCTTTTAATCGTAATGCTTTGATGAGTGGTTTTAAAGTTTTAAATTTTTTTATTGTCTGGTGATATCACGCCATTAACAAATTTAAACTTAAATATTTTTTTTAGTTATCCAATAAGGAGGAGATCGCACTTTATATCAAAAGTTGGTTAGCTTTTTGTTCATCCAGAAGTCTATACACCAAATTAATTTTTACATGAATTGTTTTGTTTTATCATAACTGTTCAATATTCTATGAAGGTCAAGGACTAAATATGTTTCGAATATATAATATAATGAATATATAATGAAGTCCTTATAACCTTTATTTTCAGCAATACCAACAGAGGAATGTATACATTTTGATAAGATAAGATTACTACTTTCCTCTGCTCTCATTGCTTAATTCCGATATCTGGAAAAGTCCACTTGTACAGAAAATTTTTATGTTGTGGTATCTTAATTGTCGAATTAAAATTCAGAAATGCCTTACAAAAGCACACTCTCTAGGACACAAACTGACCAAGTGAAAACGTGTTGCAAATGTAAATTTTTATATTTTTAATCTAAATCTTTATAGTACTATACATATTTTAAAAATTTGATACGAGTTTATTAGAGTTTTAATAGAGAAAGATTAATCATTGTTACTTGAGGACAAAAGTGGAGCCAGAAAATTAATGGCAGTTTTTTAAATACTCATCCCAATTTTTATTTCGTATCCCACAAATCCCCTGAGCTTATTATAAATGCAACTTTATTGTTTCTAAAGGAAACAATAAATTTTTTTTTTTTGATGTAAATGAAGTAGAATTCAGGAAGTAATCTCAATTTATGAAATATATTTTGCTGGAATTATAAAGTATGAATAGATTAAGCGGAACAGTTTGTTTTTACAGCGCAATTAGGGTCGAACAAGGCGCAGATACTTAAACATGAGAAAACTCCTCGAAAATTCTTTCCTATTTTATTACTAGCGAAAGTGTTTGGCGACCATGCAACGATTTTCTCCAGATTAAATCATTTAAAAATATATTTAATTTGTAAATTGGTTTAAAAACACATTGACACCAGCAATGTGATTTGTTAAACGTGTATTTGTTCTTGCGTTATTTTCTACTAATTCTTCATGCTGAAATTATAATTATCTAAGGAGCAGTTATGAAACGAGGTAATAGTAATTTCTTTTTGTGTAGTATTATAATACATATATACATATGTATGCCCATATATATGAATGATTTTTATCATTTATTTTTTACTTCTCATTGCTTCCTGCAAAAGCTTTCCATTGAGAAGGCGAACTTTAATAAAAAAAATACTGTAAGAGAAAAAATAAAATATTTTTAAACTTTCAGAAAGAAAATATTTTAATTGTCTGAAAAATAAATAATTACATATGCAATATAATTGCAGGTGTCATCTATTAATAGGGTTTTACGTAATTTGGCAGCACAAAAGGAACAACAACAGCAGCATACAATTGCAACAGCCGTAGCATCGCCTGTAGATAATAATACTAATAATTCAACCAACTCTACAAGTGAACTGCAGACAGCAACCCCGTTAAACTCTAGTGAAAGTTCATCGGGCACAAATAATCCCGTTGTAATATCGACAGATATTGCGTTGGACATAAGTTGTTCTACTACGGATTCAATAGTTTATGAAAAACTGCGACTCTTCAATGGGCACAGTGTGCCTCATCATCATCATCATCAACATTTACCTAGCCACCATCAAACTGGACCATCGCACCACCACCACCACCATCACGCATGGACACCACGCAATTATTCATCGCCCTCTTCATCATGGTATTCACCATCCTTAAATCCGAACAGTATCTTAACCACCAATAATGCACCCAACACATCGGCAGCAACATTAGCTTTTCACGGGCAGCACCTAAGTCCTAGTACGTCGTCTTTGCATAACAATCATTGTTCTGCTGGAACAGAAGACATTACTTTAAAGAAAGGTGAGTCCTTAAAAGCTACTGAATTTCACATTTATTATTAAAATGTATTGGGTTTATTTTGTCATCAACCGTGGTTTTCAATAGAGATTGACTTAATGAGTTTATATAATTGCGAATTGCTTCTAATATTCTTTTCAAAGTGATTAATCGAAAGTCCCAGAACCGATAAAAATTATACCTAGACTATTATTCTGATAACGGTGGCTATTTTTATTTACATTGTATCGTTATTTAACAAATTGTGAAGATAGTTGGT
Organism: Ormia ochracea; assembly: GCA_963402855.1. Classification (NCBI taxonomy): domain Eukaryota; kingdom Metazoa; phylum Arthropoda; class Insecta; order Diptera; family Tachinidae; genus Ormia; species Ormia ochracea. The sequence continues at coordinate 3,823,890 of OY727110.1, read as the reverse complement.
TCATAAAATTATATTCGCTTTTTATTAATGTACATTCCTTAAATACTATTAATCTGTAACGCACAATTCGTAACTTTTTATATATATAGACTAATGCAAAGGAAATGACTGTATACAAAAGCGGTTGCAAATTGAAGCTGTTCTTAAAATATGTTACAAAAAGAATCTCAAACGATTAATCTACGTTTTATATAGGATTGCGCAACCAAAATGCACAATTTCAATTGTGAGATACTTTCACTTCAGTGAGTAATTCTACGAGTAATTGTTGAAGTCAAGGAGTGACTAGTTGGTGTGGTTTATAGGCTGGCGGCCTATCAACTGGTAGTGTAATAAAATACAGGAACTCTAGACTCTCTGAGAATTCTGTACTATCAAGAGAGACAAAGGCCTCTCTTTTGATGTATGTACGTACATCAATATTATGATGTTTACTTACATATATGTGAATAATATGACTCAACATTTATGGCGTTTTCTTTTCTACATTAAAAATGTCGCCCTGTGAAAAGATGCCTTTTTAAAATGCATTGCCCGCCCTGTGAAAGTGCAATTTTTTATACAACGAGAAAAGAACACAAATTAGAAAAAAGTGCATTGCCTTTTTTTAACAGCTGATAACAAAATATTTATGTATATTTTATGAAATGAGTAAACAAAAATTTTCAGTTGCCAGATTGCTGATTCATCTGCTTGAGAAAACAAAAATTTTTTATTTTAATATCTCATATAATTAAGAAGGCGTATTGTTGTCTTTTGTTTATTTTATACGATACGAAATATAAAAATAATTATTAAAATCTAATTTTCTGACTTTCAACTAAAAAGATTTTTTTTGAACATTGTCTGGAAACGCCGTGTAAGAATAAAAGCGATATGTTTTACAGGGCAATTTCTGCCCTGTTAATTTGTTCAGGGCAAAAATTGCAAGCCTTTTGCCCTGCGAAAGGGCAACATTTTTACAAAAGAACACGCAATCCTTTCAGAGGGCAACATTTTTTTGTGAAAAGAACATAAAATTCCCTCTCTGAGGGTAATGTTCCCATTTTTGTAAACAAGAAAACACCATAAATGTTCTACTACGAGTAGAATTATCGAGAGAGACTCCCGAAGCAAGAATAACTCAGATCAATTGACTGTATAAAGACTGTACGCCAGTTAATATTTACTTCCGTAAAATTAATTTAAGGTGTAAAATTTTTAACACGCAAATTTTAAATCAATTACAATATTAATTTCGGTGGAAGTCAATTTACTTGCTTGCAATGGCACAACATTCGATGTTACTTATCAAAACAAGTGCAACTCAAAATTTTCCGAAATCGGCTTTTTTGTTGTAAACAAGTTTATAAATCGAATGTCTCTCGATCACGAAAATGTCGTTTGAATCGATGCGCTCGTTGACTGCATTCCTTTTAATTTTACCGTATGTACTCGTATATCATCCACTAAAGAGCCCAATTTTTATTTATAGAAGTGTGCTGGCGAGTGGTTGAATAGTTTCCACTCATTCAAATAGTGTTATTTTCAGTTAGTAAAAAAATTAGTTCAGTTAGTTTTACTTTATTTAGAATTTTTTCTACTTATTTAAAAAGAGTGAATGTAACTATGTGCATTATTTTTAAAAGGTGTTTTAGTAATGGAATAATTATTGTAAAACAATTAATTAATTTAAAAAACAAAATGTACTTATTTGCGATTACATATTTGCACTTAATTTTTAACTGTAGGATAATTTCCATATAATAAGAAATCCGAATTTAATTTCTTCGACCTATTTTATATACTACTGGCAAAACAAAAATCTTTGCGATACACTGGTTTATATCCTACTTTTGTATCACGGTCCCAAAAAAAAAAAAAATTGGAGAAAAATATCGACTGCATTGCAACTCTAAAAATATTAATTTTAACTGTTAGAACAAAAAAAAAAAAAACATTTCTTCAATCCTACTGTTAGGCGCAGATAAATTATTGTATTTAATGTTTACAAATACTGTAAGTAAGCTCGAATATCGAATAATAATAAACAGCATAATTTGATTCACGTTTTCTCTCCATTACATTGCTTTCTTGTATTCTGCATTTTACACAAATTTCTTGTATTTTACACAAATATGAAGCAGTGAACAAGGAGGTTGATTAATAACTGAATGTGATACTGGTAGTAACTTTAGCGTATTCTGGAAACACGAATGTCGTGTATGTAAGCACACATTTGTGGTTGTGGTAGGTCGGGGTTTATAAGGTTCGGCATTAAATAACTTAATTTTCTTAAGAACTTAAAAACTTCGACCACACTAGTGTAATGATTTAAAAATGTAAAGGATATTGCAGGATCGCCAAGCAATGTTATTTTTGTATATTATTTGGAGAAATGGTAGAGACAATTTATGATGTCTATTGCATTTGCATAGACGCGACAAATACAATAGGTATCTTAGTTTTTAGAGCTAGATACGACAGCTCGGCTGGCAGGCACGCTAAATGCCCTTAAAGTTTTGAGAAGCAAAATGAACACAAATTTCTTTTAGTTCAGAATTGATTCTAATTTATTATTATAAAATTACTTCCTTATATACTATTTTACATGTTTGAATTTCTTTTGCATGTGTGCGGAATGCCCAGTGCAAAGTGGGTTTTTTGCTCACCTTGCATTTTGCATTGTTACGGTCAAACACCTTACAATGAAGTGGAGCAAGTGAGGATACTCAAATTTCACCTTGCTGCACTTCTTTGTGTATACAATTGGAAGGTGTTTGTCGTGTGTTTGTGTCATGCATTTAATGTGTGTAACTGTTTTAACAATAAATAAATGTGATTGCTTAATTAATAATTGGTTATATTAAGGGGGTACAAATTGATGTGTAGTGATTAAATATTACACTACACCTCCCCTTTTCGGAGAATGATCTCACAATGTTTTGAGGGATCATTCACACATTATGTTAAATGTTACACTTATATAAGTACATATGGATATGTGTAAAGTATATTCTTTATTTTTGATTTTTATTTATTTTAGTGTATTGATATTTTCCTTAATTTCTATTGATATTTCCTTATCTTAAAAAATTATTAATATTTTATTTATTATTCTAATTCTCTCTGGCCAGATTTTTAAAGTAAGAATTATATATATAGTTTTTGATTTTATCTATTTACAATTTTTATTCGATTCTTGTGTACTTTAATGGTTTTATTTTTATTTATTTCTATTACACAATTATTGAAGTTATCCATCTCTAAAATTTTGAATGGACCAGTATAAATTGAATCGAGTTTGTGTCTTGCTGGGTCTTCTAAAACAACATAATCTCCTACTTTTAGAAGTTGGGGGTTTATGTTTTTATCGTGTACAGCTTTCTGCTGTAGCTTATATTTTTCAATAAATATTTTAGCTCTCTTCTGCGCTACTTGGAGTCTATACTTAATTTCTTTTTCATATGCATCTATGTTGTATAAGGGATCTACATTATTTGAATTGATGCTTTCAATGTTGTTTGGTAATCTTCCGTAAACAAGTTCATATGGACAATAACCATGTATTGTCGAGGGGGTGGTATTGTAACAGTACGTAAATGAACCTAACCATTTATCCCAATCTGATCTATCTATTGCAATATATGATCTTAAATACTCATTGAAAGTTCTATGTGACCTCTCAACTGTACCTAATGTTTGATGATGATATGCTGTTGAAGTTGAATGTGAAATTCCTAATAGTTTATAGAGTTCTGTAAATACTTGGTTCTTGTATTCGGTGCCCATATCGGTTATTACTTTTTTCATAGGCCCGAATTGTAATATAAATCCTTCAAAAACTGCTTTAGCTACAGTATTGGCTAATTTATTTGGAATTGGGATTGCTACTAAATATTTTGTTAAATCACATACAATTGTGACTGCATATTCATTTCCATTTTCAGATTTTGTTAAGGGTCCTATGGTATCTATTAAAATGGTATCAAAAGATTGCGTTGGGGTTGGTGTAATGATCAGTTGTTCTTTTGTGGTGTTTTTAGGTTTATTAAATGTGCATTTATTACAATTTCGAATGAATTGTTTAACGTCCACAGACATTTTTTTCCAAAAATAGAAATTTTTAAGTTTTTTGAGTGTTCTAGTGACTCCAGAGTGACCTCCCTGAAGTGGATCTTCATGATAGTACTTCATCAATTTAATTTTTTCTTCATTACTTTCTATATTCTTTATTTCGGCCGTTATCGCGATTTCTATTATTTTTAATTTTTCATTTGCTAGCTTTTTAAAATCATTGATGGATATTTTTTTGAAAATATCATCTCTCGCGTTAATTTTTAATTTTTCAATCCCAATATTACAAGCTTTTCCTTCAAGCTTTGGAAATAGTTTCTTTAGAGTTACTTTTCCATTGATAATATAGGATGAAATATTCATTAGAAGAAGTGTTTTTCTATCATGTCTAAGAGCAATTGATTGATTTTTTGTAAGGAGGAATTGTATTTTAGTAAATTTTTTGACCTGTTTTGCGTTCGATACCTCATAGCATTTAGGTGGTTTGCTATTGGGTGTAATATTCTGATTTTTTACCTCGTTTGATATGGTTTCTTTGCGTTTTTGTGCTCTTGTTATTGCTAATATACTATTTGTACTGATTTGTTTGAACTGTTCTATGTTTATACGTGATAGTGCATCTGCTCCGCAGTTGTCTTTACCTTTAATATATTCTATGCTGAAGTCGTACTCTTCTAAATCTAAACGAATTCTGGTAAGCTTTGAAGATGGATTTTTCAACGAGAACAGGTATGTTAGTGGCTTATGATCACTACGGACTAAAAACTTTTTTCCATAAACATATGGTCGAAAATAGTTTATTGCCCAGTGAATTGCTGCTAATTCCTGTTCTATCACTGATTTGTTACTTTCTCCCTTTGTAAATGCTCTGGAGGCAAATGCAATTGGCAATTGAATTCCATTATTCTCTTGGCTTAATACCGCTCCACACGCGAGCTTGCTAGCATCGGTTGTTATACAAAATTGTTTCTCAAAAATGGGGTATTGCAAGATTTTTGGTGTAATGAGTGATTCTTTTAGGTATTCAAATGCTTCTTGACATTCATTGCTCCAATTAAAAGGGGTGTTTTTCCGTGTAAGCTTGGTAATATGAACGGCGTAGTTCGCGAAATTAGGTATAAAGCGTCTGTAGTAATTGCAAAATGCTACAAATCTGCGTGCTGAATCCGCGTCAGTTGGTTTAGGGTAATTCCTGATTATTTCGTATTTATTATTGTCGGGTAAAATCCCTTTATCAGTACACCTGTGTCCCAAAAATGTAGTTTCCTGTGTAAAGAATGTACACTTATCGGGATGCAACTTTAAATTGTATTTTCTACAAGTTGAAAAAACGTCCTTGAGGTTTCGAAACATATGCTTTTCTGAGCATCCTATCACTATTAAATCGTCCATATACAGGAACGCTTGTTCCGGTTTTAGACCTGAAAATGCCAATGTCATCATCCTTTGAAAGGAGTTTGGTGCTATCTTGAGTCCAAATGGTAATCTTTTAAATCTGTAAGAACCCTGATTCGTTGAAAATGAAGTTATATCTCTGGATTCTTCTGAAAGCTCGATTTGGTGAAAACCTGACATTAAATCTAGGCATGAGAAATACTTCGCTCTTCCTAGCTGATCTAGTATATCGTCAATACGAGGAAGTGGGAATTTGTCAGCAAGTAGTTTCTTATTCACCTGTCGATAGTCGATAACAAGTCTCCATTTTTTCGCATTCTCACCTGGTAAGGACTTTTTTGGCACTAACAATAGAGGGCTATTGTAATCAGATATCGATGGTTCTATTATGTCATTACTTTTTAATTTTTCTACCTGTTTGTTAATTTCGGATTTTTGCGTCTCCGGTATTCTGTAATTCTTTATATAAACTGGACTAGGATCATTCAATCGCAATTTTTGTTTATAAAAATTATTAGTTGATATTTTGTCCGTTTCAAGAGCAAAAATATCGCTGTATTCTTCACACAGCGTAGTTAATTCATTTTTTACGAAGTTAGGGAAATTATTTTTCAGTTTTGCTAGTATTAGTTGTTTTCTAACGTTGTCGGGGTTGTCGACATGACTATGATTTAAGTTAATCACATCGTAATCACTTAATTTCTCGGTTTTTACTTTTTGATTCTCTAGTACTAAGTTGGTATTTGTGGTATTAATTATTCTTATATATGGGTGTGATTTAAAGAGTATTGAATTAGCTACATAAATTCCTTCTGTTATTTCTTGCGTGGGTACAAATAGATCTTCTGTTAGGTTTTCTGTACTTAGTTTCCTGAATACCTCGGCTCTTGCCGGTAATGAAATAGAATGTCTTACTGTTGATGGTTTAATGGGAATGACAATTAGTTCGTTATTGTGTTTAATTTTTAGGTTGCCATTAGGCTGTGAGTAATCAAGAGTACAGTTGTATGTGGTAATGAAATCAAGCCCCAATATGCCGTCGCATGGAATGGGAAAATTGGAATCCACTACCTGAAATGTGTGTGCAATTTTGGAGTGATTGTAATTTAGCTTCCCTGTGATTGTACCTATTGATTTAGTTGATCCTTCTCCTATGCCTCTAATTTTACAGTGATTGTTAGGACAGATATGGAGGTTTTTAAAAATACTGTTATGCTTTATTAGTGAAATATCTGCACCCGTGTCTATTAAAAGTGTTATTGGATGTATAGTGAAGTTAGTGTGGCAAGTTATGTAACTGTTAAGTTTTAGATTTAGTGTGTAAATGTTTGTTGTTCCCCTGTATGATTCAGGGGAAACTCTCCGTTTCCCTGGTTGTTATGATTTGTTTCGCATACCCTCGCATTATATTGCCTGTAATTATTATTGTTGGCATTGTTTCGGTAATTGCCATAATTATTGTTATAGTGATTACGATGATTGTAATTGCCGTTATTCCTAGAATTGTTATGGCTGTTGTAGTTATGCGTGTTATTATGTCTACCTCGTGAAGTGTTAGACCTATAATTTCCTCCGTAATTATTGAATTTTCCATGGCCTCTATTGCCACGGAAGCTTCTTTGGTAGTTTCCTCTGGTGAAAAATATATTAGTGGTACTCGCAGTGTCTTCTGATACGTTTATGAATTTTGCAATTGCATCATTCATGTTTGAAAACTGACCTGCTTGCATTATTATCTTTGTTTTTTCGTTTGTAGAATTTTTTATTAATGACTTTACTGCAGTTTGTGTAGCATATTTGTTTGCTACTTCGGGTGGTAAACCCTCAGAAATAAATGCAGTTTGAAGAAGATTTGTAATTTCTTCTACTTCTTTAACTATTGTGTTTGAACTCCTATTTTGCTGTTTAATGTTCAATAGTTTTGCTGATAAAGCTTCTGCTGACTCACCTTTTATTGATGCCTTTAACTTAGTTACTATTTCTGATATTTGTGTCTCATTTGAGATGAAGTTTCTTGCTGTACCCTTAAGTTTAGTTTTGATGAGCGTAACCGCAATTGCTTCATGTGGACCCACAATGAGCTGAACCAAGCTTAAAGCATCTAGAAAAGCTTGGAGGTTTTCAGCCTTTCCGTCAAACTCAGGTATTAATTTTGCCGAGTTATTTAGAAATTCTGCCACTGTTTCTGACATTTTTATATCTGTTGATGGCATTTCCCAAAATATTGTAGGTGAATTGTTGTCAGTTTCGGTGTCGGAATCTTCGTCTAATTGAAAATATTCGCAAAAGGACTCGGATGGTCTACCTTTAATAGAACATTTCCCCAAAACTAGTGTGAGTTTATTCTTGAAGTCTAATAAAACCTTCTCTACGTGTACTTTGTGTTCCTGTGTTAACCGCTCTGAATACTTTACATAGAGTTCTGTTAAATTATTATGTTGTGTCACTAGAGTTGCAATGTGCTTATTGCAAGTATCTACCTTTGGCAATTTTTCTTTATTTATGCACTTTAGTGCTTTATTAAATTCATTTTTGACTTCCTGTATAATTCTATCTAATTCTACCCAAGACATTTAACCTCTGCCAGACACAAAAGCAATTCATTATATATAATTTTTTTTTTTTTTTTTTTTTTTTTTAATTTTCCATTTAGAAATGATTTTGTTATTGGGTTTTTTTTTTTTTTTGTGTGAAAGTCAACTCATTGGTTGCTTTCAGGTATTCTTAAATATAATGTTTTGTGGTTATAATTTATGATTTATTGCTTAAAAAAATAATGGTTTCATAAAATTTAAGAGATAAGAAAAAAAAGATAATTTAATAAAGTTAGTTTAATAAAATGAACAAAGTTTAATTATATGTAATTATAATAATATAATAATTTAATATTAGTTTAAATAAATGTTGTGTGGATCCTTCCATAAGTTTACTTCTAGATACGCGCGGCACGGTTTAATCGTTGTTTTATGTAGATTTTTACTATCATTGCGGCGAAGATGAGTAAAATGATTATTATTATGATATGGCTGTTGGTTAATTCAGTGTGTTCAGTTTTTTGCGGGACTTGCTTTTCCACTATTGTTGTGTGGGTTTGTTGATTTGTTTCCTTGCCTACTTCGTATCCTGTGACGGCAATCATTATCCCACTTCCTTAATTGGTTAAAAAAAATATTTCTTTTTGGGCAGGCTCAGTTGCGCAGGCTCAGTTGGGCAGGATCGGTTGGGCAGGCTCAGTTGGGCAGGATCGGTTGGGCAGGCTCAGTTGGGCAGGATCAGTTGGGCAGGATCGCCATGTAATGATTTAAAAATGTAAAGGATATTGCAGGATCGCCAAGCAATGTTATTTTTGTATATTATTTGGAGAAATGGTAGAGACAATTTATGATGTCTATTGCATTTGCATAGACGCGACAAATACAATAGGTATCTTAGTTTTTAGAGCTAGATACGACAGCTCGGCTGGCAGGCACGCTAAATGCCCTTAAAGTTTTGAGAAGCAAAATGAACACAAATTTCTTTTAGTTCAGAATTGATTCTAATTTATTATTATAAAATTACTTCCTTATATACTATTTTACATGTTTGAATTTCTTTTGCATGTGTGCGGAATGCCCAGTGCAAAGTGGGTTTTTTGCTCACCTTGCATTTTGCATTGTTACGGTCAAACACCTTACAATGAAGTGGAGCAAGTGAGGATACTCAAATTTCACCTTGCTGCACTTCTTTGTGTATACAATTGGAAGGTGTTTGTCGTGTGTTTGTGTCATGCATTTAATGTGTGTAACTGTTTTAACAATAAATAAATGTGATTGCTTAATTAATAATTGGTTATATTAAGGGGGTACAAATTGATGTGTAGTGATTAAATATTACACTACACTAGCAAAAAAAAGCTTGAATAAGTTAATATAAACGATTAACTTACAACTATACTAGTGAAAAATGTAAAAAATTACTTAAAGCAATATTTTTTTAAATTTCTTTCTTTATTACACAAAAATTTGGTCAAGATTTTTGGGAAATATATTCTAAAAATCGGAAATGATCAAATAAGTTAAGGAAAAAATTCATCATAACTAAATGCAAAAAATGTCCTTCTAAGAGAATGGTTTATACCTCATTAATTCACAATTTCAATAACTTTTAATACGAAAATAGTTTCACTTAATTTTTGCTCAATTAATGACACGAGTATCGAAGTTATTTTTAGGTTGTGATTAAACAGCTTTCCTCCGCAATAATTAGTTGATAGTTGCGCAGCAAATCAATGTTTAAAACAGTGGCAATTGGTTTTTGCATCGGTATAGTTGTTTGATCATTGCTAAAATCATTAATGTCAACTCCTGATAAAAGTTCTTGCCGGCTTTCTTATATGTATTTTGGCATTTGATAAAGAACTGCATTACCATTTTTAATTTTATGATGTGTACATATTGCCACTTTTTCAATATGATATGCGCCAAGACTTGCGTTACTGTTATAGAGTACCAAATTAGTTTCTTAACGCATCTTACTTAAGCATCGCAAATGCTTTCCCATCGCAAACGAGAGGAAAACCACAAACAAATAATAATAATAATAATAATAATAATAATAATAATAATAATAATAATAATAATAATAATAATAATAATAATAATAATAATAATAATAATAATAATAATAATAATAATAATAATAATAATAATAATAATAATAATAATAATAATAATAATAATAATAATAATAATAATAATAATAATAATAATAATAATAATAATAATAATAATAATAATAATAATAATAATAATAATAATAATAATAATAATAATAATAATAATAATAATAATAATAATAATAATAATAATAATAATAATAATAATAATAATAATAATAATAATAATAATAATAATAATAATAATAATAATAATAATAATAATAATAATAATAATAATAATAATAATAATAATAATAATAATAATAATAATAATAATAATAATAATAATAATAATAATAATAATAATAATAATAATAATAATAATAATAATAATAATAATAATAATAATAATAATAATAATAATAATAATAATAATAATAATAATAATAATAATAATAATAATAATAATAATAATAATAATAATAATAATAATAATAATAATAATAATAATAATAATAATAATAATAATAATAATAATAATAATAATAATAATAATAATAATAATAATAATAATAATAATAATAATAATAATAATAATAATAATAATAATAATAATAATAATAATAATAATAATAATAATAATAATAATAATAATAATAATAATAATAATAATAATAATAATAATAATAATAATAATAATAATAATAATAATAATAATAATAATAATAATAATAATAATAATAATAATAATAATAATAATAATAATAATAATAATAATAATAATAATAATAATAATAATAATAATAATAATAATAATAATAATAATAATAATAATAATAATAATAATAATAATAATAATAATAATAATAATAATAATAATAATAATAATAATAATAATAATAATAATAATAATAATAATAATAATAATAATAATAATAATAATAATAATAATAATAATAATAATAATAATAATAATAATAATAATAATAATAATAATAATAATAATAATAATAATAATAATAATAATAATAATAATAATAATAATAATAATAATAATAATAATAATAATAATAATAATAATAATAATAATAATAATAATAATAATAATAATAATAATAATAATAATAATAATAATAATAATAATAATAATAATAATAATAATAATAATAATAATAATAATAATAATAATAATAATAATAATAATAATAATAATAATAATAATAATAATAATAATAATAATAATAATAATAATAATAATAATAATAATAATAATAATAATAATAATAATAATAATAATAATAATAATAATAATAATAATAATAATAATAATAATAATAATAATAATAATAATAATAATAATAATAATAATAATAATAATAATAATAATAATAATAATAATAATAATAATAATAATAATAATAATAATAATAATAATAATAATAATAATAATAATAATAATAATAATAATAATAATAATAATAATAATAATAATAATAATAATAATAATAATAATAATAATAATAATAATAATAATAATAATAATAATAATAATAATAATAATAATAATAATAATAATAATAATAATAATAATAATAATAATAATAATAATAATAATAATAATAATAATAATAATAATAATAATAATAATAATAATAATAATAATAATAATAATAATAATAATAATAATAATAATAATAATAATAATAATAATAATAATAATAATAATAATAATAATAATAATAATAATAATAATAATAATAATAATAATAATAATAATAATAATAATAATAATAATAATAATAATAATAATAATAATAATAATAATAATAATAATAATAATAATAATAATAATAATAATAATAATAATAATAATAATAATAATAATAATAATAATAATAATAATAATAATAATAATAATAATAATAATAATAATAATAATAATAATAATAATAATAATAATAATAATAATAATAATAATAATAATAATAATAATAATAATAATAATAATAATAATAATAATAATAATAATAATAATAATAATAATAATAATAATAATAATAATAATAATAATAATAATAATAATAATAATAATAATAATAATAATAATAATAATAATAATAATAATAATAATAATAATAATAATAATAATAATAATAATAATAATAATAATAATAATAATAATAATAATAATAATAATAATAATAATAATAATAATAATAATAATAATAATAATAATAATAATAATAATAATAATAATAATAATAATAATAATAATAATAATAATAATAATAATAATAATAATAATAATAATAATAATAATAATAATAATAATAATAATAATAATAATAATAATAATAATAATAATAATAATAATAATAATAATAATAATAATAATAATAATAATAATAATAATAATAATAATAATAATAATAATAATAATAATAATAATAATAATAATAATAATAATAATAATAATAATAATAATAATAATAATAATAATAATAATAATAATAATAATAATAATAATAATAATAATAATAATAATAATAATAATAATAATAATAATAATAATAATAATAATAATAATAATAATAATAATAATAATAATAATAATAATAATAATAATAATAATAATAATAATAATAATAATAATAATAATAATAATAATAATAATAATAATAATAATAATAATAATAATAATAATAATAATAATAATAATAATAATAATAATAATAATAATAATAATAATAATAATAATAATAATAATAATAATAATAATAATAATAATAATAATAATAATAATAATAATAATAATAATAATAATAATAATAATAATAATAATAATAATAATAATAATAATAATAATAATAATAATAATAATAATAATAATAATAATAATAATAATAATAATAATAATAATAATAATAATAATAATAATAATAATAATAATAATAATAATAATAATAATAATAATAATAATAATAATAATAATAATAATAATAATAATAATAATAATAATAATAATAATAATAATAATAATAATAATAATAATAATAATAATAATAATAATAATAATAATAATAATAATAATAATAATAATAATAATAATAATAATAATAATAATAATAATAATAATAATAATAATAATAATAATAATAATAATAATAATAATAATAATAATAATAATAATAATAATAATAATAATAATAATAATAATAATAATAATAATAATAATAATAATAATAATAATAATAATAATAATAATAATAATAATAATAATAATAATAATAATAATAATAATAATAATAATAATAATAATAATAATAATAATAATAATAATAATAATAATAATAATAATAATAATAATAATAATAATAATAATAATAATAATAATAATAATAATAATAATAATAATAATAATAATAATAATAATAATAATAATAATAATAATAATAATAATAATAATAATAATAATAATAATAATAATAATAATAATAATAATAATAATAATAATAATAATAATAATAATAATAATAATAATAATAATAATAATAATAATAATAATAATAATAATAATAATAATATTATTATTAATAATAATAATAATAATAATAATAATAATAATAATAATAATAATAATAATAATAATAATAATAATAATAATAATAATAATAATAATAATAATAATAATAATAATAATAATAATAATAATAATAATAATAATAATAATAATAATAATAATAATAATAATAATAATAATAATAATAATAATAATAATAATAATAATAATAATAATAATAATAATAATAATAATAATAATAATAATAATAATAATAATAATAATAATAATAATAATAATAATAATAATAATAATAATAATAATAATAATAATAATAATAATAATAATAATAATAATAATAATAATAATAATAATAATAATAATAATAATAATAATAATAATAATAATAATAATAATAATAATAATAATAATAATAATAATAATAATAATAATAATAATAATAATAATAATAATAATAATAATAATAATAATAATAATAATAATAATAATAATAATAATAATAATAATAATAATAATAATAATAATAATAATAATAATAATAATAATAATAATAATAATAATAATAATAATAATAATAATAATAATAATAATAATAATAATAATAATAATAATAATAATAATAATAATAATAATAATAATAATAATAATAATAATAATAATAATAATAATAATAATAATAATAATAATAATAATAATAATAATAATAATAATAATAATAATAATAATAATAATAATAATAATAATAATAATAATAATAATAATAATAATAATAATAATAATAATAATAATAATAATAATAATAATAATAATAATAATAATAATAATAATAATAATAATAATAATAATAATAATAATAATAATAATAATAATAATAATAATAATAATAATAATAATAATAATAATAATAATAATAATAATAATAATAATAATAATAATAATAATAATAATAATAATAATAATAATAATAATAATAATAATAATAATAATAATAATAATAATAATAATAATAATAATAATAATAATAATAATAATAATAATAATAATAATAATAATAATAATAATAATAATAATAATAATAATAATAATAATAATAATAATAATAATAATAATAATAATAATAATAATAATAATAATAATAATAATAATAATAATAATAATAATAATAATAATAATAATAATAATAATAATAATAATAATAATAATAATAATAATAATAATAATAATAATAATAATAATAATAATAATAATAATAATAATAATAATAATAATAATAATAATAATAATAATAATAATAATAATAATAATAATAATAATAATAATAATAATAATAATAATAATAATAATAATAATAATAATAATAATAATAATAATAATAATAATAATAATAATAATAATAATAATAATAATAATAATAATAATAATAATAATAATAATAATAATAATAATAATAATAATAATAATAATAATAATAATAATAATAATAATAATAATAATAATAATAATAATAATAATAATAATAATAATAATAATAATAATAATAATAATAATAATAATAATAATAATAATAATAATAATAATAATAATAATAATAATAATAATAATAATAATAATAATAATAATAATAATAATAATAATAATAATAATAATAATAATAATAATAATAATAATAATAATAATAATAATAATAATAATAATAATAATAATAATAATAATAATAATAATAATAATAATAATAATAATAATAATAATAATAATAATAATAATAATAATAATAATAATAATAATAATAATAATAATAATAATAATAATAATAATAATAATAATAATAATAATAATAATAATAATAATAATAATAATAATAATAATAATAATAATAATAATAATAATAATAATAATAATAATAATAATAATAATAATAATAATAATAATAATAATAATAATAATAATAATAATAATAATAATAATAATAATAATAATAATAATAATAATAATAATAATAATAATAATAATAATAATAATAATAATAATAATAATAATAATAATAATAATAATAATAATAATAATAATAATAATAATAATAATAATAATAATAATAATAATAATAATAATAATAATAATAATAATAATAATAATAATAATAATAATAATAATAATAATAATAATAATAATAATAATAATAATAATAATAATAATAATAATAATAATAATAATAATAATAATAATAATAATAATAATAATAATAATAATAATAATAATAATAATAATAATAATAATAATAATAATAATAATAATAATAATAATAATAATAATAATAATAATAATAATAATAATAATAATAATAATAATAATAATAATAATAATAATAATAATAATAATAATAATAATAATAATAATAATAATAATAATAATAATAATAATAATAATAATAATAATAATAATAATAATAATAATAATAATAATAATAATAATAATAATAATAATAATAATAATAATAATAATAATAATAATAATAATAATAATAATAATAATAATAATAATAATAATAATAATAATAATAATAATAATAATAATAATAATAATAATAATAATAATAATAATAATAATAATAATAATAATAATAATAATAATAATAATAATAATAATAATAATAATAATAATAATAATAATAATAATAATAATAATAATAATAATAATAATAATAATAATAATAATAATAATAATAATAATAATAATAATAATAATAATAATAATAATAATAATAATAATAATAATAATAATAATAATAATAATAATAATAATAATAATAATAATAATAATAATAATAATAATAATAATAATAATAATAATAATAATAATAATAATAATAATAATAATAATAATAATAATAATAATAATAATAATAATAATAATAATAATAATAATAATAATAATAATAATAATAATAATAATAATAATAATAATAATAATAATAATAATAATAATAATAATAATAATAATAATAATAATAATAATAATAATAATAATAATAATAATAATAATAATAATAATAATAATAATAATAATAATAATAATAATAATAATAATAATAATAATAATAATAATAATAATAATAATAATAATAATAATAATAATAATAATAATAATAATAATAATAATAATAATAATAATAATAATAATAATAATAATAATAATAATAATAATAATAATAATAATAATAATAATAATAATAATAATAATAATAATAATAATAATAATAATAATAATAATAATAATAATAATAATAATAATAATAATAATAATAATAATAATAATAATAATAATAATAATAATAATAATAATAATAATAATAATAATAATAATAATAATAATAATAATAATAATAATAATAATAATAATAATAATAATAATAATAATAATAATAATAATAATAATAATAATAATAATAATAATAATAATAATAATAATAATAATAATAATAATAATAATAATAATAATAATAATAATAATAATAATAATAATAATAATAATAATAATAATAATAATAATAATAATAATAATAATAATAATAATAATAATAATAATAATAATAATAATAATAATAATAATAATAATAATAATAATAATAATAATAATAATAATAATAATAATAATAATAATAATAATAATAATAATAATAATAATAATAATAATAATAATAATAATAATAATAATAATAATAATAATAATAATAATAATAATAATAATAATAATAATAATAATAATAATAATAATAATAATAATAATAATAATAAT
>OY727110.1:3793931-3798931 GCA_963402855.1 Ormia ochracea | reverse complement strand
AATAATAATAATAATAATAATAATAATAATAATAATAATAATAATAATAATAATAATAATAATAATAATAATAATAATAATAATAATAATAATAATAATAATAATAATAATAATAATAATAATAATAATATAATAATAATAATAATAATAATAATAATAATAATAATAATAATAATAATAATAATAATAATAATAATAATAATAATAATAATAATAATAATAATAATAATAATAATAATAATAATAATAATAATAATAATAATAATAATAATAATAATAATAATAATAATAATAATAATAATAATAATAATAATAATAATAATAATAATAATAATAATAATAATAATAATAATGAATAATAATAATAATAATAATAATAATAATAATAATAATAATAATAATATAATAATAATAATAATAATAATAATAATAATAATAATAATAATAATAATAATAATAATTATAATAATAATAATAATAATAATTAATAATAATAATAATAATAATAATAATAATAATAATAATAATAATAATAATAATAATAATAATAATAATAATAATAATAATAATAATAATAATAATAATAATAATAATAATAATAATAATAATAATAATAATAATAATAATAATAATAATAATAATAATAATAATAATAATAATAATAATAATAATAATAATAATAATAATAATATAATAATAATAATAATAATAATAATAATAATAATAATAATAATAATAATAATAATAATAATAATAATAATAATATAATAATAATAATAATAATAATAATAATAATAATAATAATAATAATAATAATAATAATAATAATAATAATAATAATAATAATAATAATAATAATAATATAATAATAATAATAATAATAATAATAATAATAATAATAATAATAATAATAATAATAATAATAATAATAATAATAATATAATAATAATAATAATAATAATAATAATAATAATAATAATAATAATAATAATAATAATAATAATAATAATAATAATAATAATAATAATAATAATAATAATAATAAAATAATAATAATAATAATAATAATAATAATAATAATAATAATAATAATAATAATAATAATAATAATAATAATAATAATAATAATAATAATAATAATAATAATAATAATAATAATAATAATAATAATAATAATAATAATAATAATAATAATAATAATAATAATAATAATAATAATAATAATAATAATAATAATAATAATAATAATAATAATAATAATAATAATAATAATAATAATAATAATAATAATAATAATAATAATAATAATAATAATAATAATAATAATAATAATAATAATAATAATAATAATAATAATAATAATAATAATAATAATAATAATAATAATAATAATAATAATAATAATAATAATAATAATAATAATAATAATAATAATAATAATAATAATAATAATAATAATAATAATAATAATAATAATAATAATAATAATAATAATAATAATAATAATAATAATAATAATAATAATAATAATAATAATATTAATAATAATAATAATAATAATAATAATAATAATAATAATAATAATAATAATAATAATAATAATAATAATAATAATAATAATAATAATAATAATAATAATAATAATAATAATAATAATAATAATAATAATAATAATAATAATAATAATAATAATAATAATAATAATAATAATAATAATAATAATAATAATAATAATAATAATAATAATAATAATAATAATAATAATAATAATAATAATAATAATAATAATAATAATAATAATAATAATAATAATAATAATAATAATAATAATAATAATAATAATAATAATAATAATAATAATAATAATAAATAATAATAATAATAATAATAATAATAATAATAATAATAATAATAATAATAATAATAATAATAATAATAATAATAATAATAATAATAATAATAATAATAATAATAATAATAATAATAATAATAATAATAATAATAATAATAATAATAATAATAATAATAATAATAATAATAATAATAATAATAATAATAATAATAATAATAATAATAATAATAATAATATAATAATAATAATAATAATAATAATAATAATAATAATAATAATAATAATAATAATAATAATAATAATAATAATAATAATAATAATAATAATAATAATAATAATAATAATAATAATAATAATAATAATAATAATAATAATAATAATAATAATAATAATAATAATAATAATAATAATAATAATAATAATAATAATAATAAAATAATAATAATAATAATAATAATAATAATAATAATAATAATAATAATAATAATAATAATAATAATAATAATAATAATAATAATAATAATAATAATAATAATAATAATAATAATAATAATAATAATAATAATAATAATAATAATAATAATAATAATAATAATAATAATAATAATAATAATAATAATAATAATAATAATAATAATAATAATAATAATAATAATAATAATAATAATAATAATAATAATAATAATAATAATAATAATAATAATAATAATAATAATAATAATAATAATAATAATAATAATAATAATAATAATAATAATAATAATAATAATAATAATAATAATAATAATAATAATAATAATAATAATAATAATAATAATAATAATAATAATAATAATAATAATAATAATAATAATAATAATAATAATAATAATAATAATAATAATAATAATAATAATAATAATAATAATAATAATAATAATAATAATAATAATAATAATAATAATAATAATAATAATAAATAATAATAATAATAATAATAATAATAATAATAATAATAATAATAATAATAATAATAATAATAATAATAATAATAATAATAATAATAATAATAATAATAATAATAATAATAATAATAATAATAATAATAATAATAATAATAATAATAATAATAATAATAATAATAATAATAATAATAATAATAATAATAATAATAATAATAATAATAATAATAATAATAATAATAATAATAATAATAATAATAATAATAATAATAATAATAATAATAATAATAATAATAATAATAATAATAATAATAATAATAATAATAATAATAATAATAATAATAATAATAATAATAATAATAATAATAATAATAATAATAATAATAATAATAATAATAATAAAATAATAATAATAATAATAATAATAATAATAATAATAATAATAATAATAATAATAATAATAATAATAATAATAATAATAATAATAATAATAATAATAATAATAATAATAAAATAATAATAATAATAATAATAAATAATAATAATAATAATAATAATAATAATAATAATAATAATAATAATAATAATAATAATAATAATAATAATAATAATAATAATAATAATAATAATAATAATAATAATAATAATAATAATAATAATAATAATAATAATAATAATAATAATAATAATAATAATAATAATAATAATAATAATAATAATAATAATAATAATAATAATAATAATAATAATAATAATAATAATAATAATAATAATAATAATAATAATAATAATAATAATAATAATAATAATAATAATAATAATAATAATAATAATAATAATAATAATAATAATAATAATAATAATAATAATAATAATAATAATAATAATAATAATAATAATAATAATAATAATAATAATAATAATAATAATAATAATAATAATAATACTAATAATATAATAAAATAATAATAAATAATAATAATAATAATAATAATAATAATAATATAATAATAATAAATAATAATAATAATAATAATAATAATAATATAATAATAATAATAATAATAATAATAATAATAATAATAATAATAATAATAATAATAATAATAATAATAATAATAATAATAATAATAATAATAATAATAATAATAATAATATAATAATAATAATAATAATAATAATAATAATAATAATAATAATAATAATAATAATAATAATAATAATAATAATAATAATAATAATAATAATAATAATAATAATAATAATAATAATAATAATAATAATAATAATAATAATAATAATAATAATAATAATAATAATAATAATAATAATAATAATAATAATAATAATAATAATAATAATAATAATAATAATAATAATAATAATAATAATAATAATAATAATAATAATAATAATAATAATAATAATAATAATAATAATAATAATAATAATAATAATAATAATAATAATAATAATAAATAATAATAATAATAATAATAATAATAATAATAATAATAATAATAATAATAATAATAATAATAATAATAATAATAATAATAATAATAATAATAATAATAATAATAATAATAATAATAATAATAATAATAATAATAATAATAATAATAATAAATAATAATAAAATAATAATAATAATAATAATAATAATAATAATAATAATAATAATAATAATAATAATAATAATAATAATAATAATAATAATAATAATAATAATAATAATAATAATAATAATAATAATAATAATAATAATAATAATAATAATAATAATAATAATAATAATATAATAATAATAATAATAATAATAATAATAATAATAATAATAATAATAATAATAATAATAATAATAATAATAATAATAATAATAATAATAATAATAATAATAATAATAATAATAATAATAATAATAATAATAATAATAATAATAATAATAATAATAATAATAATAATAATAATAATAATAATAATAATAATAATAATAATAATAATAATAATAATAATAATAATAATAATAATAATAATAATAATAATAATAATAATAATAATAATAATAATAATAAATAATAATAATAATAATAATAATAATTAATAAAATAATAATAATAATAATAATAATAATAATAATAATAATAATAATAATAATAATAATAATAATAATAATAATAATAATAATAATTAATAATAATAATAAT